>JZKD02S1673572.1:85336-104209 GCA_000966675.3 Picea glauca | reverse complement strand
CGTAGGGGTTTTACCACGTGAAAACATCGGTGTGTTGATCTTTGATCTGGTTATGTGAGTGGTTACTGAAGGTGTTCGTCCTCTGTTGGAATACCTGTGTTGTCGAACAAATAAGACCATCCATGTTCAATCCACAAATAAGATTAAATCATGAACACGATCATTCAAGGTAGAAATTCAGAAGGACTACACCACAAATAAGATCATTCACTCCCAGGTATGTAAATTTATTTGATGATCATTGTTTTTATTGTACTAAATCTAGACATAATGTTGCAAATTGTAGGGATTATAAAATAAATGTTCAAGAAAGAAATGCTTATGTGGCCCTAGGTAACATTGAATGTTACAAATGTCATAACTATGGACACATATCTCATGATTGTAGAAGCATGATCGATAGTTCCATGAAAGAGAACATTGATATCATATATAAAAAAGTATGGATAAGAAAACAAGAAGAACAAGTGAACAAATACCAGGTCCTAGAGATCACAAGATTAGCAATAAAATGAGATGAAGACAAATCTACAAAAAAAAGGAAGATGTCATATATATAAAGGCTTGGAAAAAAAATAAAAGAAAATGAGGATAGGTAAATAAGGAACATGTTCAAGAGATTGTACTTTCAATTATTGTAGTGAAAGATGAATCCATAGATAGAAAGAAAGAATTCAGAGTTCAAAGAGATGATGAATCTATCGATGAAGATGAAGATGATGATGAATCTGCATCAGAGAAGGAATTTTTTTTATCCATTTGGCTTAGAGACTCCCAGGTAATATTAATACTAGACGTTGGGAGTTTATGAAATAGTTGAGACAGACCAGAGAACCATCCTTCAAGCAACTTGCATATTTTGAGTAGATAGATTCAGAGCAGTCAGTTAGTAGACATACAATATGATGGATTAATCAGTTGTAGAAGTGAATACTTCATGATAGTACAATGACAAATGAGTCAACATTATGGACAATTGTGTAGCAGATTCTTGGACAGTATGGATAGATATGGATTCGTAAGAACACTTAGCAAGTTTGGAAAGATATATGACAATGGATGAGAGCATGGATTCATAGATTGGTTTAGAGACAAAGGAACATTATCATAATGGATGATAATTACATAGTAATATTTGAATTCTTATTCTTGAATGATTTTCATATATGTCAGTTGATTACACAAGGAAGAACCAATGGACAATAACTCCAAAAGGCAGCAAGTGCAGGAAGACTTATCTTTTTTTGACACAACATCTTATAGAGAAGTCAAGAGAGAGAAACATAACCAAAAAGATAGGTAGAAATATCATTCAGATAAGTTTTCAGACAAAGAGGTAAGAATAGAGGTATGATTCCATGGGAATATATTCATCAAATGCAGGATAGAGAGTTAGATTCTTGGAGAGAGAGCACAGAGGCATGTTTCCAAAAGGAGCAATTGTCCCAAGGGAAGAATGAATGATAAGACTTCAATGTGGCATCAGAGGTATACCCTTTATCAAAGGGGTAGATATTATTCATATGAAGGGGGAGAGAGAGTAATTAGAGGCTTAGAAACAAAAAGAAATATAAAAGGCATTTAGATAGGGGGAGAAGCCCCAAGGAAAGTTCCTTCAAGGGGAGAAGCCCCTAAGAGAGATACCCTTTTCCAGTGATGTCAAAGGGGGAGAGATAAAAAATTTGATGAGGAGTATAAGAATGAATGTTATCATGAATACATGTTTCTATCAATGTTGGTGTTTCCATCAATGCCAAAGGGGGAGATTGTTAGGAAGTTGTCTTACGTTGATGGACAATTGGTCTGGATTGTTGGTTGTCATTGATGTCAACCCCTAGAGAGTGATGATTGTTGGTTTTCATTGATGTCAACCCTTGGAGAGTTATATTGTAGATTGATATCAACCCTTATAGATTGATATCAACCCTTGGAACAAGTCTAGTATTGAATTCTAATAGTACTAAGGCATGGGTAAAGGACCCAAGTATATTTGAGGTATAAGGGCATGAAGATCAATTAATGTACAGGTAAGACTATTCTAGATGGATGGTACATGTCTTGCCATTTCTGGTGATATCTGGAATGCCACATTACTCCTCACGGTTAGAGAGTTATGGCCAAGTGAAGTTGGAGAACCCTCACTAATTATCTAGAAGATACTAGAAGGTCAAAGAAGTCAAATTTTTCTAGAATCTCCTAGAAGAAGTTGACCATTCAAAGTGGTTAGTCATGGGTTAAAGTGGTTACAACAAGAAAAAAATTAAAAATAAATTAGTTGCAACTAGAATTGGAGAGTTTACTATTTGTGGATAAAGTGGTTAAGTGGACAAAGTGGCTAAGTGGACAAAGTGGTTAAGTGGACAAACTTGGTTAAGTGGACAAAGTGGCTAAGTAGACAAAGTGGTTAATTGGATACTTCTAGAGGAAGCTACTTGGAGAGTATGAATAAGAGAGCAAGGGTCTCCCATTAGTATCCATTGAGCATATTGAATATCTACAAGTGACTGAGGTAACCAAAGGATATCTAAGGCTAATTTCAGAGGGAAGGTGAAGTAAAGAAGGACAAAATTCAAGGGAGGATAAAGTCTTTTGATGATGCTTTCTAATGTATGTTATTTATAGATCATCTCACCATTTTCACAATAACGTTTTTTTTCTAAAATGATTCAGACAACGAAATATGGAGGCCATTGAGACAACATATCCAAGTAAATGTGATAAAAATTTCATCTTGTGGTTCGTTGTATTTTGGGAGTTACACTCCGTGGAAAATAGGGTTTGTGGCTAGTCCTAAAACTAGTCTAAAACAAGTGTTTCGGATAAAAACATCATAACTTCTTCATAATAGATCAAAATTCAGTAAGACCAAATGTATTGGTTAGAGTACTTTCTATAGTATTTTTTGTACCATTTTCAGATCCATATAGAAAATATTACATGAGGGTCATGCTCTACAAGTTTTCTCTCTAGAATAAGCCAGAATTCAACAAGGTATGCCATTTTTGTTGTAACTACTTTTGTGGGAGGTTCCAAAAAGTGAAACCTAGAGGAATTGCAGAAACTACACTGAAGAACATTGTGTACTATTTTCATATGTTTATTCATTACAGGCACATAGTTATGATTATTTCAAGTTAGGGTTGTTGACTAATCCAAAAATAGTCATGCGAGACTAAACTAAAGTTTGATGAAAATGCTAGTCTCTCATTGTTAAAGTTAAAGGAAGGTTTGCAGGCATGTGATCACATACGCCAGGTATGTTACATAGTTACAAATCAGATTTGGATGATGAAATTGATGAGGGGTTTTGGCTGAGGTATGTTACAGATAGAGGTTGTATAATAGTGAGGTTGTGGCACATGGTTTGATGTAATGGTTTATGTTATTGGGTTTATGGATAGAGTGATAAATTGTTAGATATTTTTTTATGGTTATATTAGTGTATGTCTTTGGTATATGGTTGAGGTACATGTTGGGTACATGGTTGAGACAAGTAGTTGATGAGTTGGCACGTACATGAGGTGTATAGTTGATGATGTTGGTACATCTTGATGAGTCATAGTTTATGTGTTTGTTATTGTTTATTAGGCACAGATGAATGTTAATGCTTATGATACAGTAAGATATTGATGATGAACAAAAACATGGTTGAATAAGTAAAATATTATACTTTGTGGTTTAAAGGATTAATAATTGGTATAATTGCTCATTATTGATTCACCCCCCCTCTTAGTAATCCAACAATTCATTACTCGGAAAATATAATATGAAGAGAAGGAATCATGATGGATCCAATGAATATAGAAGAAATTGTGGAATGGCCAACACTTACTAGCGTGCATCAAGTACACAATTTTATGGGTTTGGATGGATATTATAGAAGGTTTGCAGAAGGATTTTTGAATACTGTGAATCCTATTACTAAATTACAAAATAAGAATAAGAAATTTGTGTGGAACGAATGATGTAAAGAAGAATTTCAAAATCTTAAAGAAATATTGACGACGAATCTAATATTGAAGGTAATAGATATGGATCAAAGGTTTCTAGTGTGTACAGATGCGTCAAAAGAAGGATTAGGTGGAGTACTAATGAAAGAAGGTAGATTTATTTCCTATACTTTGACAAAAAAATGATTTCTCAAAGAGAATTACATAACCCATGATTTAGAACTTATAGTGATAATACATACATTAAGAATTTGGAGACATTACCTAGTAGGAAGAAAATATGAGTTGAAGATGAATCATCATGGACTTCAACACATATTTTCCTAAAGTAACTTGAGTGCTATACAAAGGAGATGGTATGAATTATTGAGTATGATTTTGATATATTATACATTAAAGGTAAAATAAATAGAGTGATAGATGCTTTAATTCATAGGCCACATATTTTCTTGATGTTTCCATTGAAAATGAATTTGTGAGAAAATATATTGAAGTTACAACTAGAAGATGAATGGTATAATAAAGTTAAGATGGAATTGGAAAATGAAGTGATGAAAATTTTGAAATATGAAGGATATGCCTTGGAAGATGATAGTTTATTATGATTTTGTGGAAGAATTCATGTATCACCAAATGATGAAATTCAAAATTTAATCTTAAGAGAAGTTCATAGAGTATTTTATATGGCTCGTCCAAGAGTAAAGAAGATGAATGCATATCTCAAACCATTTTTATTTTCGAATGGAATGAAGAAAGACATAATTAACTATGTAGATAGATGTCTTGAGTATCAGCAAGTGAAAGATGAACATTGACATCCAGTAGGATTATTTCAACTGCATGAGATACCTGAGTTGAAACGAGAAATGATTTCAATGGATTTTATAATAATATTACTAATGGAGTTGAGAAGACACAATTTTGTTATTGTAGTAGTTGATACTTTGACCCAAGTATTTTTTAGGGGCGAAACTTAGCTAATTGGCTATTTTTTGGCCATTTCTAAAAAACAAATAGCTAATTTGGTTAAAATTTCACTTATTTTTTACATAAATATGATTAAATTGATAATAATCACCAAACAATTACAAGTTTTAATGGTAAATTATATATATTTTTTATTGAATATTCACCTACATATCTATATGTATGATTTTCAAACTGAAATAGTCGCCTAGAATACTATACATAGGTATAATATTTTAATCCTTTAAAATACCCTTCTTTGACCAAAAGTGCACATTTTATTCTAATAAAGACTACTTATCAAGCCCCAGATATTGCAAGAGTGTCTATCAACAAGATAGTAAATTTACATGGATTTCCAAAGAAAACAATGTCAAATCGAGGATTAGTATTTACAAGAAGATTTTAGAGATATTTTCAAGAGGCATTGGGAACACAACTCAATTTTTAGTACCATATGGAAACTGATGGAGAAACCAAGAGAATAAATCAAATATTAGAAGACATGTTGCACATGTATGTAATGGATCAATAGAAACACTCGGAACAATTTTCATTTCTTGTTGAATTTGCATATAATAAAAATTATCAAAGCTCAGTTAAGATGGAACCATTTGAATTTTTGTATGGTAGACTATGTAGGACACCTTTTGGATGGGATAGACTAAAAGATAGAATCCTAGTTGAACTATAAGTACTTCAAAAAATGGAAGAACAAATGAAAATGATTAAAAGAAGCCAAGACAGATGGAAAAGTTATGCAAATGCACATAGAGTCGATAGAAGTTATGAAGGTGGAGATAAGGTATTCTTGTGAGTGATACTGCAAAAGAGTTCAAATTAATCTGGAAAAGTAGCTAAGTTGTCACAACGATATGTGGGACCATTTTAACTCTTGAAAGAAAGGGACTAGTTGCTTATCATCTTACATTTCCATCATCATTAGATCTTGTGCATGGTGTTTTTCATGTATCTATTTTACGTCATTATATTTAAAACCCTTCTTGCATTATTGATTTGAGTAATATGAAGATGTCAGAAAAGGGTGACCTAATCAAACCCACCTTCATTTTGGATTAGCACACTCGATAGTTTCAGTGTCATTTAGTAGACTATGTAAAGGTTTAATGGAATAGTTATAGTCCCAATTCAACTACTTGGGAGGACACAACTGAGATGCATCAACAATTCTCTTATTTATTTTAGAACTTTGGGATGAATTTTCTAGAAGAGGGGGTATATGTAGTGCCTCATTTGTTTTGAATTATTTGGCATATTGGAGTTTATTATTTGAGGGAATTTTGTTTACCAAATGACTCGGTTTATTGACTTACGTTATGATAAAACTCAACCTCTTTGATTATTCCTGATTGATTTTGATTATTTTAATGGTAATTTTGAATGAAATTTTTATTGAAATGGTTATGTAAAATATAGATGGATAAAATGTACATTCATATGATGTAATTTATATTATCATTTTATATATTTATGATACAAGAAATGAATATATTTGAGGTGTAAGTATTTTCATATGTTATTGATGGTTTTTTTATTATGATAGGGAAGTCACATGTATACATTGATGTCGGATTACATAATCATTGTATGGACTCTGGATTAAGTCGGGATATGTTATGTTATTTATGATATGATTTAATTTGTGATTATATAAAACTTTGATGTGTTAAATTACGTGTGTGAAAGCATATGGAATATACTTGTCAATCATTCCACAAATGAATAAACGGTATTGTATGGAAGTGCATATGATATCATCGGGAGAGGAGGAACATCATTCTTGTTTCCCCCTACTAGCACTCATTTTCCATGGTTTGGGTTGAAAATATTGTGATTCTTTTACTTATAGGTTTCACATTGTCATGAGGGTAGGTCATGGATTTGGTCATTCACGAGGTTTATATGAGGGGTGTGCAATAAGGAGGCATCCTTATTCCTCAATGACAATTAGTCTCTCAACAATGATGACAAAGGTTGAGATAACAAGTTCTTAAAAGTTTTACCATTTCCCCCACCAAGAAAGTTGGATGTTTGTAGGAAATGTGTGAACATGACACCCTTGGTAGTTATTCAGAAGTAAATCTTGAAGGGAATGGAGAAGCATGGAACCATTGGTATCACTTATAAGTTGTTGGGTATACATTGAAAGATGGTTGATTAAGCATATAAAAATATGTTTGATTTAGCATGTGCATTTTAATTAATTTATGTGAAAAGTTAAAATATATGGTTGATTGAATTATTGAGCATATACTATTAGTACATTTAATAACTAAGAGAAATGAAATATTTTACTTAAAATCATTTGAATATAAATGCATTATAAATGTGTATGAAATAAAAAATAAACAATTTTTGATTAACTAGAAATTGATCACTAGTGTGCCCATGAATCAAGGAGAAGAAAGAGGAACAAGGAATTTGAATTCAAATAGAAGTTAGGGAAATAAAAGTGGGTTGAGAGATATTAAAGAGATTTGATAAATAACAAGTCTAGTGATTACATTTTCACCCTCTCAAATAGGAAAATAGGAGGAGATCTAAATAAATGTATGTTGTCCTTAAGAGTTCAGATGGCATAAGGTTGTCCAAAATAGAATCCCATGAACCCATAACTAAACTCCATGAACCCATAACTTTTACTTACCCAAAGAGGGAAACTATGCTTAAAGAAAATTTGAAATTATTCTAGGTTGGAAACAACCTACAATATATGAAGCTAGCTAATATATGGACAAAAAAACCTAGACATCTTATCACATGTAGCAAAAAATAAAATACCCCTAATGGGTAGACTAGAGAGAGTGTTGTCAGACAAGAAAAAGAGGCACTTGGTGAGTATTTGTAGAAGTACTAGCCATGTGAACTCTATCTATAGGATTTTCCAACAGTTGGCGACCTTCCCTTCGGACCTAGAATGAACCCACATGCTTCTCGAATAGCCAAGACACCATCGTGATCAATAACTGATTTTGTTACTTGTGCGCTTCTGGTCTCCGCTTGAATTGATGGTAATCGTAGTCCTTTGGAAGCATTCCCTAAGAAACCATAGTTTTTGTGTGCTAATATAGCTCCAAGGTTTTGTAAAACCTCGACTCCCTAGTGTGAGTAAAATCCATTTACGGGATGATATTCCCCACTTGAGTGTCGACATGCTCATTGTCTTGAGCTTCATGAATAATCCTAACATCCTGATCCAGATTATTTTTGGCATGAAATGAGAACGGAGATATAATAAAGAAATGCACAGAGATATCGTGTATATCCAATAATATAACAAAAATATATTATAGATGCAACCATAAACATAGAGATACAATAATACACGATTTCTATTAATGAAAGAAATGTATAGAGATTGTAAAAATAGAATGGTGGTAGCTTATATCCGAGAAGAGATGTGACAGCTACTTGCATTCGCAAGAAGATGATTACAATGAGACTCTGAAGGCATTTTTACAATAAACAGGAATTCCAAAAACCCTAGACATCCAAAAACTGAACCCTAGGAGATGAAGCGCCAAAAGTCATGTGGGCCCTATTTGGGTAAGTTAGTACATCAACTTCTCGGGGTCGTAACTTTTGCATACGATCTCCATTTTAGACATATGATAGCTCGTTGGAAAGGTATCGTCGAGGAGATTCATTTTGGGGGCCCAATCATGCCTTTGGATATCATTGAGAACCTATATATTGAAAAACCTTCATTTAGGCCCTCAAAATGGCACTAGAAGTTAAAACCTACTAAAAATAGTAAATTGCTAAAATTGATAGAAAATTGTTTTGAGCCAGTCAGAAAAGGCGGGTGGACACCGATATCCACCTGGATCACATCCATTTCCAAGTCAAGCTGCATGGCTTCCTGAACTTCTTGTGGAACCAACTTGGCATAAAATTCAGTTGTAGCAACAACAACTATGGAACAATGGGTTTGACAAACTGAAATTTTCTTAGTGTTGGCTAATCAAGGAGCCATGAGAGATATGCTAGAAAGGACAAGAATAGACCAGAGAGGATCATGAGAAAGAATGGATAAAAGGCTAGGCGAGATTTCACAATCAACCAACGACCAACAAGTTGAGACAAACTGGGTGAGGGGGAATTTCCATACCCATCTTATACCTTGATACAAAACCCCCTACACTCTCAGGGCTGCGCAACCTCCTGGTCTAGGATCGTTCGAATCAAGGAGTCAGATCGAATCTGTAGGCCTTTGCTAGAATCCAAACCAATTTACATAGGTCCCCTTTCCTTCAAAGTGTAGGTTATGTCAAACCCACGAGCTCTTTCCTGGCCTCTTTGAAGAATTTGAATAACAGGAGCTAGATACCCTCACTAGATCGTTTCCTTCATATGACTTCGGGTTGTTCCCAGGTTCCAACTCAAAGGGCACTTCAGAGCTTCAGGCTTCAGGTTTCTTCTCTCACCGCTCGCCAATCCCCTCGAACTTTGAACTCGCAAACACACATGGACCAGATCTACATTTCACCCTCCTCTCTCATCCAATGACTACAATCTACTTCAAGACTTTGACATTTGGGATTTTTGAATGCACCGAATTATTTTTCTCCCGAAGTGCTCTTCTCCCAGAGTACACATATTTATGCCACGTGTCCTCTTGGATCTAACAGTCTAGATTTGTTTCATCTCTCTCTCTCTCCTATGGAACTTCAGGTGAATTTTGGTCAAGATCCTCTCCTCACCATTATTCCAGAGCCTGCAACTTCCATATTTCCATATTTTTCAACACTTGTCTATTGTGACTCAACGGTCATGATAAACTCCGGCTCTTCGGGCTTCGACAGTTCTTACTTCCTCTTTGCGACCTTCTTCAGGAGTGCCTTTCCTTCGAAGTAGTAGATCATTTGACACATGTGCACTAATGATGGATAGATTTGATGAACTCCATCTCTTTGGCCTTCGATATTTCTTGCACCTTCACACTCCAAAAAATCTGAAGTGACTTTTCTTCAGAGTGAAGGATCTAGAGACACCTATCCTCACAGGATCAATGAACATATCTATCTTCAGCTCCCTTTGAATTTGACAGTTATTTACCCTCGTTCACTTGCTTCTTCTCAGAGTTTTAAACCTTCAAAACTTCAGATCTCTCACCACGTTTCCTTCACAATGGACGGTTACGATCGACTCTGGTCTTTGGAGCTTCAGGAATCTATCACACTCCACGACTAAAATCTCCCAGAGTACTATGCCTCGGAGTTTCATATCTGTTGACATGTACTTCCTAGTGACCAATGACCAAGATCTACTCTAGCCTTTTGAGCTTCGATGATCTCGCTCTCTCCTTGTTTGCAAACTCCCAGAGTGCTTCTACTCAGGAGTTTCTGATCTTTTGCCACCTATCCCTATGGATGATGGACAATCCCTAATCACTTTGGTACTTTGGCGAGTATGATCTCCTATGCACACAAAGATATTAGAGCTCGTGCACTTCACCTAGATTCGATGGATGTTGATCCTTCATGCTCAGATCCTACGGATGGGATCTGTTCTCCTCCTTAAACTAGAATCCTAACTGATGGTCTAGATCGTTCCACTCCATCAATCCAATAGTGCTTGTGGCTCCTCCTCCATGTTGTTGTGCGTCCCTATCGATCTTGGGATATTTTAAAACACTCAAAGGGTTGCGGCCTTTGAACCTCCCCCTGGAAGCCTAACCACTTGGTCACTACATTGGCGTTCTTAGAAACATTGTCTCTCCTAATCTTGTCTACTTCGAGGTGATCCAAACCTCGAATGCATCCTCTGAATACCTTCAATATTTCAGACTTAGTTCCTCCAATGTATCTCTTGTAGCCGCTATCTCTTATGAGCTTTAGATTCTTGTTAGTGATTCTCAGCCTGCACACTCCTTGTAGGAACTTTGCACTCATTTCACCAAAGCTCTGCAAAATTTCAAGTTATTTTCCCTCATCTTCAGAGTCTAACTTGACTTGGCCTTCACACTCATTGCGGGAATTTTGCACTCCTTGCACTGAAGCTTTCAAAAAGATAAACAATTGTAACTTATAGAAACCTCACAGGTTTCCACCTATAGTTATGAAAAACATACTCATGCATATAAACACACATAGACATCATTCATAGAACACAAATAACACAAATGGATGTCATATGCAGGAAAAACCACGTTCTTTGTATTAATATGAATGCTTATTTACAAGTGTGTACAGAGACTGGAATACAACAGTGTCTCATTTCTTTCTCTCGTCCTACTCCTACCTCAACAGAGTATCTCTCTTCTACTGTACCTCTATTGTTTCTCTCTTTTTACAAGAGGGATCCTCGAGATTAATGTCTCCACCACCTTAGTTCCATCACTATCTCAGTTAAGACACCTTATCCCTATAGCTCATTACAATTAATGAAGATCTAGACCTGACTCAAATCTAGACTTTCTTACAGTCAACCATTAAGGTGACCCTATCCACTACTTGTACAAAGGCATGGCTTGGATTTAATCAACCTTACAAGTTTGATCCTGTTCATATTCCTCTTTCTCACAGTCTCCTCTGTTAATATTACCATCAGCTCCCTGATTTTTTTTATTTCTCTATCCAGCTTGTCTAATGGTGGGCTCCCTCCATGCAGGCTACTCTTCTACACTTCCTTCTGTTGATCAAAGGGTATATCTTGATCTCCCATGTTGTCTTCCTCTCCTGTGGCATTATCTTTCCAGACCTATGTAGGTTCATTATCCCCTCACTAAGCTTCTTCTCAACTATCTCTGCTAACATATTGGCTTTTGCAAGTTCTTATGCTGACACTCTCCTAGCTTCCTCCTGCTGCTCCTCAAGTTGGTATTCTCCTCCACATGTTTCCAACTTAACATGTTGGATGTGCCCTCTTTGCACTATCACTCTTCTCTCCAGGGCTTCAAATTATTTATAATCAGTAAAGTCCATGATGTTAGTTTCCTCTTCCGTTGTAGGGTTTAAATCTGTAGACATCTCCTATTCAACTTCTTGGCTGAAAATTTTTAGAAACTCTGTTGAATGCTATTTTGTTTCCCCTAGGTAGATAGACTTTAGTATATGCTCCATTTCCTCCTTTATGACAGCCTTATCTGGTTGTCCTTATTTTTCTGCATTTGCAACACATATGCTAACCTCTGTTTGGCTGCTTGGCAGGAATATTTTGATTCCTCCAATGATCAGAATGCACCTCTGATCTTCCTCTTTGATGGTGGGAGTATTTAACTTCTCATTATCTTCATTCATATGGTCAACAAACCCACATGAATCTTCATACAGATGAGGCTTTTATTTTGCCTCCCTACCACCTGTAAACATTCCTTATTGATATGAACTCTCCTCTGAGCTCCTGAGACATTTAGACAATCTCATTCCACTTCCTTTTCCCACTGGACAATCTAGGATTTCTCCCTTGACCTCTTGGTATTCTATGAGATCTATAAGTGATCTCATCTCATTTCCCACCTATAAATATGAATTTTCATTGTTGTCCTCCTAACAGTTTATGAGATCCTAAATTGATCTCATCTCATCGTCCACCTGGAAACTTGAAAATCCATCTCTACCCTCATGGAATTTTATGATACCTTTAACTGATCTCCCCTCCTCATTACTGAGGGTTTTTTCAACTTCTATCTCACAAATGAAAACCATCTCCTCCTCTGTGTCACTAAGATTTTTAGCATGCCTCAACCACCTTTTCAACCCCTGTTGTTGTCCTCTGGCCAACAATTTTTGGATAGGCCACCTTACTTTCCTCTTCAAGGGTCATTCATATGTCCAACCTCCTTATGTTGCTTGTTGCATCTTCAACATAAAATTTTCTATCTTTTCTCTCTCTTCTCGAGATTTTTATCTTTATATGAACGTTATTCTCCTTGACCACACCTATGAACTTCAGTAGCCATATTTGTCTGCCTTCCCTCCTGGAAAGTTTGTTGATCACTCCTCAATGGAGAGCATCTCCAACTTCCTCCCGCAGCCCACCTGTTGACGGGAAAAATTGACTTGCCGTCAACTCGAAGAATAGATCTGGTCCAGGGTTGTCTAAATAACCCAAGCCATTTGGTGTAACCTATTCTGATGGGTTTAATGGCTCCGTTATCCAACTAAAGTCCTAAAAATAATAAAATAAATGAAACTAACCTAAAATCTATGATTCTAACAAATGATATATTACTGAATAATGTTTATTAAAAAGAAATGTGAATATAAACAATCTATATACAGGTTACAAGGTTTGCATGAAATCTTGCGAAAATGATTGTTTGATAAGGTTTTTGAATCAAATATGAACATTTTTTTTTATAAAGATATTAAAAAAATAAATACTAAATGAATATGATTGAAATAGTGACACAAAAACAATCAAAGCTAATTAATGTAATCATTGTTTCATTCATAAACAACTCTAAATAAAAGAAAATAATGCATCTACTAGCCTCTCACTGATCAATCAACTAAGTTTATCTTCCTGTGTTGTATGAGCGCTTGCCTGTACTGTTGTTAAGAGAAACCTATAACATAACAATACTAGCACTTACATAATACATTCAAAGAAGTATTTGATATTGGAGTAAATTGATAACAACAAAAAAACATCTAATTAAAAAAAAATCATGTGATCTTAAGATGATCAATATTTAAGAATGAGATAAAACTTAGATCTGAATATTGATATTATCCAACATTTAACATTAAGAATAAATTCAAAAATAATCAAATGATAGATCAATCAAACATAAAAAAATGGAATAAGAAATTATGGACAACATATAACATTTAACAGTATGAAAACACCATATGATGACAAGCTAAAGCTAAAATATAACATTTTCATAATACAACAATAATGAAAGAACTAAATCTAATAAGCATCACATAGGTCTAAAGCCAAAGATGAATTCATTTCTCATATTCTTTCTCAAAATCACATGCCCATATTGTAGTCTTGGAAGAATTTTTAAGATAATAGACTCTTAAAGATTGAAAAAAAATTAATACATAAATGATAACGATTAACCATGTATTGATAAAATAGATTAAAACTAATTTAAATCAATTCATAATCAATTATTCAAAGAATATGAAGATATTATAATGAAAATAAAACCATTTTATTCACAGAACAAAAGCCATTAAGCAACCTGGAATTCCATATTCTTCTTTGAAAATACTCGTCCATTCTCCTAAAGATTCCAACCATTCGTTACTCCCTTTGAAAAGAAGAAAAATTTACAAAATAAATAATATACAAAAGAGAAAGGATGAAAATCCTCCTCTCAATTTCTTGGATCCCTATGGCTCTGAACTTTCTCATATATTTATACAATGAGTGAATAGTCTGGGCGTCACTAATAATTTTCGCCACCTGAAATTTTCCTCGTAACGAGACATCAATATCTCTCAAATCCTGCATGTTTTTGGGAAAATTTCTATGCAGAAGGTAAATGGGTCTATTTGGGAAATTGGTTTTCAACCGTTTCTTCAAATTCCTTACGCTTTGGCTGCAATTAGTCCTACACAATCATCAGTCTGATCTTGACGCCTTTCCAAATTTTATTTGTTGTTGCTCATAAAATTATTTGTAGCAATCCAATATTATTTGTGGATCAATCATCGTGAACGTATTTTGATAATAAAATCAAGCCATGATCAGATTCATATCAAATATTTGATAATAGAAACTCGTGAAACAAAAAGAAACCTAAATTAATAACCTAAAAATTGTGAATAAAACAAAATCTAGAACAATAAAATCAAAAATGAATTTAAACTAACTATAAGTTCTAAACAAACATTGTTTATAATTTCCTTTCAAATATGATCTTAAAATTCTAGAAGCTTCAAGTTAATGGAGAAGAGAAAACATTAATTTTAGTTTTTTACAAAATCAAACAAATCATAGATAAAAAAAAAATTTAATTATTATTTTTATTTTGAAATAAGATGCAAAATGAAAAAAAATAATTAATTAATTAATATCACCAAATTATTTTATGAAAATGAGAAATCAACCAAGATATTATTTGATGAAGTATTGAACCCATTATTCAAAATAGCCAAACTTGCTAATGTACAAAAGAAAGAACACATAATCATAATTTAAACGAAAGTAAACAATTGATAAAAAATAATGTTTTTGTTTAAATTGAGATTKCTATGCTCGTTTCTAAATTTTGACATATACTCTTGTAATGAATGTCTCATACTATAGTGATTGTCTTAAGTTTGTATCAAAGAAATCTAAGGTATGGAACTACTTGAAAAGGTTGATTCTGTAGCTTATTATAATTATCAAGATTCTAATGGGGGCCCTTTAAATTTTGTAAAAAATTATGGGGAGTTTTTGGGGGCCAACAAATGGCGGCTTACTGGGTGAAGCAATTATCTCTCATATGGTAAGATTTCATTTCAAGAAGAAAAAAATAAGACTGATAAAAGGATTTATGCTCCTTGAAATAAATTCACTCTGAGATCATATGGTATTAGAATAAGCTCAATGTTATAACTAGACAATAGAATTTTCTTTGTAGGGGATTATAAACTAAAATAATGTCTCAATCAAAGAGTCACGATGTTTATAAAAGAACTTCAATATCGTTGACAGAGCCACTACTGTCGGCAGACGTCCATAGACTTGACAGGGATGTCATTTAACCCACTCAAATGTTTTAATCCCATCTAATAGTTGTATCCACATGATGTATACTTCCATAAAAGTTAATTTAAAAACATATACTTGCTACCTCTCGACCCGACATTGCTTCGTTGCCAATAGGCCTATTTAGCACCCCAACAAAGTTGTCTTGGTATCATGTGTGCATTTACCCTCTGCCAGCGAGCTTGTTCAATACCCCGACGAGTTTACACACACTTCCCACACATAAGTTCTTTCAACCCTCTTATGCCACTTTTAAATAGTAATGCAATTATAGATTTATTGATGACAAAGAGAGCGGGGTGATATTGGAGGTTAATTGCAGTACAGGTGAATAGTTGATCAAGTTATTTATTTGCTTTCAAAACTGAAAGTTTTATCATGGTTTAGAGATTTTAGATTTCCTTTAAGAAATCATCTAAAGAACGGGGATAATCTTAAAAGTGATTCCTTAAGAATATCGACGGTGTAAAAAGTTTAAAGATAATCATAATTCTCAAAGATTTAAACCATATATCCGGTGTAATACTCTGGCAAAGACAATTTGAGGACAAAATGAAAGTGACATTTGACTTAAAAAATCAATTGTCTGAGCTATATCTTAATATCAGGACCTCTTTGAAATATTTCAATTTGCTTGAAAAACACAAGTCTTAAAATAAATGCTTCCTTTGACAATAGCTTTTTGATCATAAATATATTGATTCAAAAAGAAAGATAAGAAGAAAACGCATTCAAAAAAATCAAAGAAAACAAGAAACACACAACAAACCAGATCAAATTTTATTAATGGGATTCAAAATCAGAAGTACACAAAATCAAAACAACAAAAGAAATTTTTTCAGAAATGATTTTGGCCAAAGATAAATTTGAGCTTTCAGATCCACTAGCATCTTACTGTAAAATAAATGAAGAACTAAATCATATAAAATATCATGTGTGAGCAAGTTTTTTTCTTAAGATAGTGATGCATGAGATGCTACGTTGACCAAGCATTATTATTAAAAATAAAAGAGACTAAAATAAAATAGAAAAATCCTCATTAAGATGAGTGAATTCCTACTCGTGGCACCTTGGGTCAAGGTTGAATTGATAGTTCAAATTTATTTATCTCTTCACTTTCCATTTAAATTTTTCATGATGATACTGCGTTTTTGAAAAACAATATTCAATGAAAAGCAGTGAAAAAAAGATTTAAAGTGGACTTCCCTGAAAACATTCATATTATGGTTCTCTTGGTGTACCTACTTGTGTTCATAACTGCATTATTACACAAAGAAATATTTAGAAATAAAACTAAAGGAAACCTACTCCTAAACCTATTCTAAACTACTAAATAGTTCAAAACGCTAAGTAAAATCGTATTTCCAATGCAGCCACAAGAGCATCTTCAATCCTGCAAGACATAGAAAGTCGAAAATCAGAATAAAAGAATGTAGTATTTGCAGATACAAAAGAAATATGTCATGCTTACCTCTTATACATTCTTTTAAAAACAAAACAAGCACAACCTTACCATTCTTTTGAAACTTCTTGATGTATGAATCATCCAACCATTATGCAATCTAGTCGTGATATGAGTCGTAATGGCATGTAAGAGTGTAAGTAAGTTTGGAAAAATGATCAATATTATGGGGACCTGACATAACCATCAGCCAAGGCCGAAATGCCCCATCCTCCTAACAATTCTCCAAGTGTTCATCAATTTCTTCACATGGAGGATCGAAAAAAATCATGTAATGATTACTTCCTATATATTTAGGTAGAAACAAAACAAGCACAACTTTATCTTTATTATGCAGATTTTTTAGATACGAATTTTTAGGCCATTCTAAGATCCTGTCATAAAAGTTAGAATGAAAACTATGACTTTGATGAAATGGATATATCAATGGGGAACACATGATAAGAGGATTCATGAAATCAATTAGATAATTGGTTTGAATGCTTCCTTTGATGATATTGATTGTTTCAAAATGTGAAGTGTAAGGACCCTCCTCGTTACGACAACAACTCTGATAACAGGTGATTTTTTTTTTTGTTGAGGTGTGTGCGCGTGTAGACGTAACAGACTCACGTGACTGTACATCGCCACCCGACAACCGACAAGACACAACCACGAAGATTACCACAAGCAGACAAGGGCACACAACAAGTAGCTGCAAGCAAATGACTGACCCAAGACATAAGGCGCACACAAGTACTGGAACAATATCGACCAAGTACATAAGGCGCACACGCAACATTCACGAAATACTGGGTTACGCACAGTTCGGACACAGAGGGAGAATCCATAGAAGTAGGTCTTACTATTTCTGCACATGAAAGCAGGGCGTTTAATCCTAGTTCTCTTCTCTGGAGAGAGAGAGAAGGTCAGATAGGCTCTTGGCTGACTGCTCAGGCAGAAACTAGTAATCCCCTCAGAGTGTCGCAAGAGTGGGAACCATGTCTTTAAAGGGCCCGAGACTCTTGATACGACACTGGATTCTTTACACGAATAATCATGCATGCAGACATACCTCATAAGGCTACCTGGGGGTGTCTACATCCCACTCGACAAGACTGACCCAACAATAAGATGATTATGACCTTGCACAACATAAATGGTATGAACAAGCGTCCTCCAGGAAGGCGCAAGTCAGAAGGACCCAAACATTGACCAACCATGAATATGACTCACTGAAATCACAGACCAATTGCCCCCTTTAAATTTTAGTAATCGACTAGATATCCAACCTTAAATAATGTACAATTAGTTAACTGCAATCCCCATTTACTGAAGTATAAATATTGGTTTCACTTAGATTCATGGACCCTACATTTTATGGGTCATCCATCAAATTGCGATTTACCACGAGTTCACCATAACACCACCATATCCTTTCCTTCTAGAATACCATCACATTGCAATTAAAAGATAATAACCTTCACTTAAATTTTCACCATCAACAATGGAATCATAGAATCGTTGCTATAAATGACAATGATAATAGAACCACAACCTTAACACGACAATAATAAAACCCCAATATTAGCATAGCAATGTTAAAACCCTAATATTAAACGGTAATATTAAAACCCAAAATATTAAAACCAAAACATTAAAAGCCCAATATTAAACCACACGTTAAACCACAATGTTAAACCACTCAATATCAACCGCTTAACATCAACCACATAATATTAAACCATAGCATTAACCATCATTAAACCATAATATTAAACCCCTTAAGATTTAACCATAAAATTTAACCATGATATTAACCACTATATTATCCAC
>JZKD02S1673572.1:47183-60991 GCA_000966675.3 Picea glauca | reverse complement strand
TAAGAAATTATGGACAACATATAACATTTAACAGTATGAAAACACCATATGATGACAAGCTAAAGCTAAAATCAACCATAATAACATTTTCATAATACAACAATAATGAAAGAACTAAATGGAATAATCATTACATAGGTCTAAAGCCAAAGATGAATTGTTTTCTTATATTCTTTCTCAAAATCACATGCCCATATTGTAGTCTTGGAAGAATTTTTAAGATAATAGACTCTTAAAGATTGAAAAAACATTAATACATAAATGATAACAATTAACCATGTATTGATCAAATAGACTAAATCTAATTTAAATCAATGCATAATAAAAAATTCAAATAATATGAAGATATTATAATGAAAATAAAACCATTTTACTCAGGACAAAAGCCATTAAGCAACTTGAAATTCCATATTCTTCTTTGAAAATACTCATCCATTCTCCCAAAGATTCCAACCATTCGTTACTCCCTTTGAAAAGAAGAAAAGTTTACAAAATAAATAATATACAAAAGAGAAAGGATTAAAATACTCCTCTCAATTTCTTGGATCCCTATGGCTCTGAACTTTCTCATATATTTATACAATGAGTGAATAGTCTGGGCGTTACAAATAATTTTTTCCACTTGAAATTTTCCTCGTAAAGAGACATCAATATCTCTCAAATTGTGCATGTTTTTGGGAAAATTTCTACGCGGAAGGTAAATGGGTCCATTTGGGAAACAAGTTTTCAACCGTTTCTTCAAATTTCTCACGGTTTTGCTGCAATCAATCCTGCAAAATCGTCTGTCTGATCTTGACGCCTTTCCAAATTTTATCTGTTGTTGCTCATAAAATTATTTGTGGCAATCCAATATTATTTTTGGATCAATCATCTTGAACATATTTGGATAATAAAATAAAGCCATGATCAGATCTGTATCAAATATTTGATAATAGAAACTTGTGAAACAAAAAGAAACCTAAATTAATAACCTAAAAATTGWGAATAAAACAAAATTTAGAACAATAAAATAAAAAATGAATTTAAACTAACTATAAGTTCTAAACAAACATTGTTTATAATTTACTTTCAAATATGATCTTTAAATTCTAGAATATTCATGTTAATGAAGAAGAGAAAAACATTAATTTTGGTTTTTTACAAAATCAAACAAATCATAGATAATTCATTTTCTTTAATTATTATTTTTATTTTGAAATAAGATGGAAAATGAAAAAAAGAATTTAATTAATTAATATCACCAAATGATTTTATGAAAATGAGAAAGCAACCAAGATATTATTTGATGAAGTATTGAACCCATTATTCAAAATAGTCAAACTTGTTAATGAGCAAAAGAAAGAACACATAATCATAATTTAAACGAAAGTAAACAATTGATAAACATTAACTTTTTTGTTTAAATTGAGATTTCTATGCTCGTTTCTAAATTTTGACATATACTCTTGTAATGAATGTCTCATACTATAGTGATTGTCTTAAGTTTGTCTCAAAGCAAGCCAAGGTATGGAACTATTTGAAAAGGTTGATTCTGTAGCTTATTATAATTATCAAGATTCTAATGGGGGGCCTTTCAATTTTGTAAAAATTTAGGGGGACTTGTTGGGGCCCAACACCACCTGGATTTTTACTTGACTGTTTCACCCTTACAAACAATCATACACATAGCATCAACACTATTCCTTTCTTCACCTACTATCTATAGGTGAAATTTAGCTTATGATACCATGTGATGTTATCAACCTATCTCTTTTAACCTTCTTGCTTTTGCTTGCAATCTGCAGATACAATTTCAGCTCTAATACCACTTGATGCAGACCACCCTACACTCCCGAGGATGTGCGACCTCCTAGTCTAGGATCATTCGAATCAAGGAGTTGTATTGAATCTTCGGGACTCTGCTAGACCCCAAACCAATTTACACAGGTCCCCTTTCCTTCACAGAGAAGGTTCTATCAAACCCGCAGGATGTTTCCTGGCCTCTTTGAATAATTTGAATAATATGTGCTAGCTCCCCTTGCTAGATCCTTTCCTTCATATTACCTTGAGTTGTGCCCAGGAACCAACTCAAAGGGAACTTTGGAGCTTCGGGCTTCAGGTGTTTTCTCTCACTGCTCCCTAATTCCCTCAAACTCCGAACTCACGGACACACATGGACTAGATTGACGGTTCACCCTCCTCTCTTAGTCAATGAATATGATCTACTTCAGGACTTCGACATTTAGGAGTTTCAAATGCACCGAATCCTTTTTCTCCCAAAGTGATCTTCTCCCAGAGTACACAGATTTTTGTTGCTTTTCCTCCTAGATCTAATGGTCCAGATTTGTTCTATCTCTCTCTCTCCTTTGAAACTTCAAGATACTTTTGGTTAACAACCTCTCCTCACCATTCTTTCGGATCCTCCAACTTTTGGATTTCCAAATCTATCAACACATGTCCGTTGCGACTCTTCGGGCTTCAGGAGTTCTTACTTCCTCTTTGTGAGCTTCTTCTAGAGTGCCTTTCCTCCAAAGTATAAGATCCTTTGACACTTGTCCACTACCGATGGATGAATCTGATGAAGTCCATCTCTTTAGGCTTCGAGCTCTTGTACGTTCACACTCCAAAACCTTCGAAGTGAATTTTCTCTGGAGTGAAGGATCTAATGACACCTATCCTCACAGGATCAACAACCAGATCTATCTCCGGCTCCCTTTGACTTTGGGATTTCTTCACCCTATTTCACTTGCTTCTTCCTAGAGTGTTGAACCTCTGGACCTTAATATCTCTCACCACATTTCCTTCACAATGGATAGTTACAACATACTCTGCTCTTCGGATCTTCGGGAGTTTTTCACGCTACGCGACTGAAATATCTCGGAGTACTATTCCCCAGAGTTTCATATTTGTTGACACACAATTCCTGGCAACCAACGGCCAAGATCTACTCTGAACTTTGGAGCTTCAATGATCTTGCTCTCTCCTTGTCTGCAAACTCTTGAAGTTCTTCTACTCCAGAGTTTATGATCTTTCACTACCTGTCCCTCTGGATGATGGACGGTCCCTAATCACTTTAGAACTTTGGGACTTCGATGAGTTTTCTCTCCTATGCACACAAATATATTAGAGCTCATGCACTTCACCTAGATCCGACAGATGTCAATCCTTCGTGCTCAGATCCTACGAATGAGATCTGTTCTCCTCCTTCAACTAGACTTCTAACCAATGGTCTAGATCGTTCCACTCCATCGATCCAATGGTGCATGTAGCTCCTCCTCCATGTTGTTGGGCATCCCTCATGATCTTGGGATATTTTAAAACACTCAAAGGGATGTGGCCTTTGAACCTCCCTCTACAATCTTGACCACTTACGATGGAATTCTTAGAAACCATTTATCTCCTGAACTTGTCTACTTCAAGGTGATTCGAACCTTGAATGCCTCCTCTGAAAACCTCCATCCTTCATACTTAGAAGGTTTTCTAAGTTCCTCCTACAAAGCTCTTGTATCCGCTATATCTTCTGAGCTTTAGAGTCTTGTCAATAATTCTCATCTTGTGCACTCCTTGCGGGCACTGTGCACTCCTTGCACTAAAGCTCTGCAAAATTTCAAGTTATTTCCCCTCATCTTCAGAGTCAAACTTGACTCGGCCTTCGTACTCCTTGCGGGCACTGTGCACTCCTTGCAATGAACCTTTCAAGAAGAGAAAGAATTGGAACTTATAGAAACCTCATAGGTTTCCACCCATAGTCATGAAAAATATACTCATGCATATAAACACACACAAACATCATTCATAGAACACAGATAACATAAATGGATGTCATACTCCTACGTAAACGAATATATATATATATATAATCATTAACTGAATCAAACCAAAGTTACCTTGAAATATTCAGGAGAAGGAATGATCCCCATGACTGCCCTCCCTTGGTTGCCTCAAGCTTTTCTACACCAAAAACAATTTTTTTTTTTATGACATAATTAAAAATTATATATATTTAATATCACTCACCCATTAGGCTTTAAATTTGGAGTGTTTATTGGAATCTCAACTAAATCATCTCCGACCATTATAGTTTTTTTTTTTTCTCTCCTTGTCTGGCATTGGAATCTAAACAATCTCTGGAAGGACTTCAAACATTCATGTAACTTGGAAATGAAACAAGTAATAAACGATGGTCTGAACAAAATGATGTTAAATATTATATAATCAAGAGGTCTATACACATCTAGCACCTTCATTTTATAGTAATTTAATGATGCAGAAAAAAAAAATGGATGCACATTCCTGCCACTAAGATAATTATTGTTACAATTTTAAGGCATCTTTCAATGACTTAAGCTGCCCAACATGCATTCTATCGACACCACCAAACGAGATATATTCCAAAAGGCAAAGTTCATTGGGACTAATTCATGAGTACCAAAAACAACGACTTTGTAGTTATCTGTCCATAAGACCAACAAACATTCGATCCATTGCCACCCCTGGAGTGTTTTTAGCTGAATACAAAAACCCAACAAGTGATTCATATTTTAATGCATTCCTATAAATTCCATACACACACACACACACACACACACACACATATATATTTATCTATTTATATATATATATATATATATATATATATATATAAACAGTTATGTATTCACAAGAACAACACAATATTTATAGCATAGTCAAGCACCAATTGACCTAGCAACATGGTACCATATGTCAATTTTTCACCCAATCACATGTTGAATTCTCCATGCACTAAACAAATCCCACCATCACCAAACCCAAGACTCGACCATTGTTCTCTACGTAGCTCAAACCTGCATCAACAGCAAGACAGGATCAGACACACAATATCAAATCAAATCCGAGCACCAAGCCAAAGCCAAGCGCAAATCCTGCAAGGGAGCATAGTGTGCACAATAGAGTTAAATATATATATATATATATAGAAAGGCTTATCTCCCTCTCCAGATCCATGTGACTTACAACGCAACACATAAGCCATCATAGCCATGCGCAGGTGCCAAGCCCAATACCTTTCCACGTGTCTCCCTCTCCAAATCCATGCGACCTGCAACACAATACAATTCAAGCCACAAGACAAGCTAGAGATAGTGCACAAGCGCCAAGCCCCAATACAAGCGCCAAGTAGCCGACATGCTACACAATGGATTTAAACAAAAAATATACATGATGTTACAGATAGAACCCGTGACCTCCCAAAGGTTGGACAAACCCTCTATTACCATCGTGCCACAGAACCCGTAGTTACCGTGGGTTGAACCTGTGACCGAGAGTGCTCGGAATCCTCGTGAATCTAGCGAACGACGACCAGTATATTCCAACATCTCGTGAATCCAGCGAATGATGGCCAATATAGTCCAATAGTCCACCATGAAAACTACCTGGAATCGAACTTGCGTATGTATCGTGGCAGGGTATTATTTTAGTACCTGTGCCAAGCCATGGAGGAGAATCCCACAAAGGAGTAGAGGGAATGCGCCACTATACACAATACGCCCTCCAGACCTTGAAACCGTGGACACCAAGGTCGACCGAGCAGAGATATGGCCATGGTCGGCCTCATCCTTCACCCTGAGTGTTTGACAAAAAAAACGAAATGGAAATGGGAGAGAGGGTAGGGTTTGAAGAGATAAGGATGGATGAGATTAGGGTTAATGGATGAGCACCAGGGGGAGGGGCCACATGGGCCTCATGCGAGGACTCACTGCCAGACTTTAGATTTTTAGTTATTTATTATTTATTTTAATTATTTAATTCTTTTAGTTTATTTAAATGTATTTTAAATTGTTTTATTTTATATTTATTTTATTGTTATTTATATATATATATATATATATATATAGTCTTTTAATTATGGTTTAAACTATTATTTTTTAATTTAGTTTAAATATTAATTATTTAATAATAATAATATTTAAATTTAAATATATACAAGGCGATAACAAATTAACTAATTAATGTGAATAATCAAGGTGACTAATTAATTTGATTGGTTAATTAAATTAGGGATTAATTAAGTGATTAATTAGGTACTTAAGTAGAATACCAACAATAATATTAAAAATTATGGATTAAATAAATGCATTGATTAAGGCAACTGAAACTTAGGTTAAAAGTTTAATCAAGATTCTTTTTTTTTGTTTTATAATGTTGATTAATTATAAATAAAAAATCACCTTACCTAGTTTTAAAGTTTTTTTTTTTTTTTTAAATACTTAGACCAAGATAAGTGGAAGGGGAATTCATGCACACTAGGAAGGTAAGTTATAGGAATTGGCGAGTGTGGTGTGATGCTAGTGTAGCTACCAGGCAATGGAGTTAGTAGTTTTCTTAGGCGAAGACATTGAGCTTAGAAGCTTTCGACCCTGACCTAGCCACTTCCCCTAAAGAGAGTAACGTATGTTTATAGAGAAGTAAAAGAAAACAAAAACTTACACCTAACCCTTTGTTTTCAAGTTTATGTTGTGCAAATGTGAATTCCCTTAGACTCTCCCTGACAAACTCTTGGCTGATGCAGATTCAATTATACAGGATGGTTAGGACTCATGGAAATCGAGGCAGAGGGGCATCATCGCAGGGGCCGCCAATGCTGCCACCACCATCGCCTGAATTAGCCCTCATTCTACACTCTTTGGAGGCCATAAATGCAACTTTAAAAGGGAATCAACCAGCAGGGATCGAAGTGGAGCCCCCACCATCTAGAATGGGTAATCCAGAAGCGTTAAGGGATTCAGGGGGAGGTCCTCCACCCGAAGACATCACTAGAGAACTGCAGAAGATCAAACTTCTAGAGTTTGTCGGGGGTCATGTCAGTCAATGTGCATAGGCATAGTTGGAAGGCATGACAAGTCACAAGGTGTTTCACATTAAGAGGCTATGCGTCCACTTCAAAGGCGAAGATAGTGATTTTTCAGTTGAGAGACAGTGCCTTGAATTGGTGGGGCAACCTGGAGAGGCGGTTGAACCTTAGCCCAGACACCGTCTCTTGGGAACTTTTTGAGGAAAGGTTCTGAAGGAAATATCTACCAGCTTACTACAAGGAACAACAGGTGGGAGCATTTCATGCTCTAGTACAGGGAAACAAGACCATGGAAGAGTACGAGATTAGGTTCATGGAATTAGTGAAATATATTTCATACATGGATAATGATCAACGACAGGAAGAACGATTTGTCTATGGGTTAAACCCTAAGATAAGGGCCATGGTAAGGATGTGGAAACCGTCTTAAATAGCAGAAGCAATATAAAATGCATGTTATGCTGACGAACACATGAACTTAAATGGAGGTATGAGGTTGACCTTTCCGCATCGTCTTGGATTTGTGGGGAAGGCCCCTAGGACCTTATCCAGGGGAGGGAGCTCCAGGCCACCTCCATATGGTAATAGAGTCGCACCAAGGACAGCCGCCACAGGTATTTCAATGGAAGTGAGTGCAACATTTTGTTCATCACCAAYGACGCAGAAAGATCCATGACCATCTCAGGGAGAAGCCAGTAGGGGCAGGGGTTCTAAGGGAAGGAACTCATTTCAGAGACTGTCATAGAGTAGTGCGCAAGTTCCATCTTGTGTTACGTGTTGGGGGTGTGGAGGACCCCATTACCAGCGTGACTGCCCAGAGTTGCAAGAAGGATTTGTGCATAGAGAAGAAAAGGCCCGATGGGAAGAGCAAGTAGCAGCCACCATATTTATGTAGCAATTAATAATCGTCAGGAAGAACATCAATCCATGGTGGTGGAATCGCCAGGTACGCTAAATCATATCAATGTTAAAATTTTATTTGATTATGGTGCTATAGATAGTTTCATTTCACCATCTGCATTAGAAAGGAGTGGGTTGGAAGCCTACGAGCATGACGACTTTAAACAAGTTGAGATGGCTTCGGGGGAAAAACAAGCGGTAGGACCTAGCATGGATAATTTTCTAGTAGACCTGGGAGTGTGTACTACCATGTTGAAGGTATACGTCACTGCTCTCGGGACGTATGACCTAATCATTGGAATGGATTGGTTAGAAGCACATCGAGCTATGGTAGATTGTTTCGTAAAAAGGGTGCTTTGTGTTGATGATGAAGGAAGGCCAGTAGAGATCCATGGTGTATGAAGAAAGGTGTCTCTATGCTTTATCTCAACTATGAAAGTTAAGCGGTGCATGAGGCAAGGGTGTCGATTGTATGTAGTGGAAGCAGTGAGTGAAAGGAAGGGACCCTCCTTGGATCAATACCCAGTATTATTAGAGTTTAAATATGTTTTTTCGAACGAGTTACCAGAGTTACCTCCTGAGAGGGAGCTTGATTTTACTATTGAGCTAAAACTTGGTGTAGAACCAATTTCCAAGACTCCATATCAGATGACAGTGCCAGAACTTTGTGAGTTGTAGATGCAGTTGAAAGAGCTACTCGACTTAGGGCTAATAAGGCCTAGTGTCTCACCTTGGGGTGCACCTGTAATTTTTTTGAAGAATAAGGATGGTTCCTTACGACTATGTATATATGACAGGGACTTGAACCATGCTACAGTGAAAAACAGGTACCCAATGCCATGGATAGATGATCTCTTTGATCATATGAAAGGAGCAGTGGTATTCTGAAAAATTGATTTGCGATCAGGGTATCACCAGTTAAGGATTAAGGAAGGCGATATTCCTAAAACTTCCTTTCGAACTTGGTTTGGGAATTACGAGTTCATTGTAGTACCTTTAGGATTGACCAACATGCCAACAATATTCATGAGCCTCATGAATGGTGTATTTCCAAAGTACTTGGACCGCTTTGTACAAGTCTTTCTAGATTATATCCTCATCTATTCCAAGAACGAAGGAGAGCATGAGGAACCCTTGGAGGTGGTGTTGTCCTGCCTTAGAGAGAACAAATTATATGGGAAGTTGTCGAAGTTTTCCTTCTTCTAGGAATAAATTCACTATTTAGGTCATATCATTTTCAGGGAAGGAATCTTCATGGACCCAGAAAAGGTAAAGGCCATTATGGAATGACTAGTGTCGAAAAATGCTCATGAGGTAAGAAGCTTCATGGGGCTAGCAGGTTATTATCATAGATTTGTGGAAGGGTTCTCTAAAATAGTGAAACCGATCACCACTTTGTAGTGCAAGGGGGTTAGGTATGAATGGACAGAAGAATGTGATAGTGCATTCATTGAGCTTAAAAGGTTACTAACTAGTGCACCAATTCTACGAGTGTTGGATATGGAAAAGGACTTCTTAGTCTGCATGGATGCCTCGAAGCAAGGGTTGGGGGCCATGCTAATTCAGGATGGAGGAGTTATAGCCTATGCGCCAAGGAAGTTGAAGAAACATAAGGAAATTTACACTACTCATGATTTAGAGTTGGCAACTGTAATGCTAGCTGCGAAACTTTGGAGGCACTATCTAGTGGGGTGAAACTTTGAACTCAAAATAGACCATCAAAGTTTAAAACATCTCTTCACTCAAAGGGATATGAATGCCAAGTAAAGGCGATGGAGTGAGTTTATGAGTGAGTATGATTTTGGTATTTCATACATCAAGGGAAAGGAAAATGTGGTCATGGATCCCTTGAGTAGGAGGCCACATGTCTTCTCCTTGGTACCCTTAAAAGTCAATCTAAGGGAATGTGTGTTGGCACAACTCCTTGGAGACAGTTGGTATTTAAAGGTTACCTCAAACCTCTAGAGTGGGAGGCAATTAGATCCAAAGTATGAAGGATATAGTCTAGAAGCAGACAAACTATTGAGATATCGAGGAAGGATGTACATCCCTGAATATGGGGATATTCAAAGCATCATACTGAAGGAATCCCATAGAGAACTTTATTGTGTTCATCCGGGTGTGAAGAAGATGTACACAGACATGAGGAATATTTTCTTTTGGGTAGGCATGAAGTGCGAGGTAGTCCATTTCGTCACCAAGTGCCTAGAGTGTCAACAAGTGAAAGCCAACCACCATCACTCGATAGGTCTTCTACAACCACATGATGTCCCTATGTCCAAGTGGGAAGTCATCTCTATGGATTTTGTGGTGGGGTTGCCGCTCACATCTCATAGACACAATGCCATTCTTGTGATAGTTGATAAGTTAACCAAGAGTGCTCATTTTATTTTGGTTAGAGACACTTACGATGTCACTGATGTGGCACGTGTGTTTGTAAGTAAGGTCATTCGTTTGCACGAGATACCTAAGAAGATCATTTAAGATAGTGACTCCAGATTCACTTATAGGTTTTGGAAAAGTTTGCAGTCAGCGTTGGGGACTCAGTTGAACTTAAGCACAACTTATCATCCTGAAACAGATGGGAAAACTAAGAGAGTAAATCATGTTATGGAAGACATGCTTAGGATGTATGTTATGGATAATCAAACCCATTGGGAGAAGTACCTACCTTTGGTAGAGTTTGCCTACAATAATAGTTTTCATAGCTCCATAAGAATGCCACCCTATGAAGATTTGTATGGAAGGCGATGCAAAACACCATTAAGTTGGGAAAGATTAGAAGACTGAGTAACAGTTGGGCTAGAATTGATTCAAGAGATGGAGGAATAGGTGATTCATATTAGGCAGAGACTAAAGGAAGTACGGGATAGACAGAAAAGTTATGTGGATGCACACAAGACTGACCAAAGTTATAAAGTGGGAGATCAAGTTTTCATTCATATTAGGCCTAATAAGAGTACCATATGGTTCGCAAAGGGGACAAAGTTGTCACCTCGATTTATAGGACCATTCAGAATCCAAGAGAAAATTGGACCTGTTGCCTATCGTCTTGTACTACCACCCCACTTGTATAAAACTCATAATGTTTTTCATGTATCTATTCTACGTAATTATGTTGTTGATGAATAACATAAACTAAATTGGATAATTGTAGGTATCGGACGTGGGAAACCTCATGGTAGAACTGTTACGCATATTGGACCGTAGAGTCCAACAGCTCAGAAACTGTCTTGTAGACCAAGTTAAGGTCCAGTGGGACAAGTATAGTCCAATATCTTCTACTTGGGAAGATGTCGAGACATTACAACGAGATTATCCCTCACTTTTTTTACCACCTCGAGAATATGTTCTCGAAGGTTGGGTGTATGTAACACCACCTTTTGACTTAGACAACTAGGATTACCTGAGGCCCAATCACCTTTATTCATAGTGAAACTATTAATGATACACTTGAACTTTTAAGATGTAGAAACCTGTATGAACGTTTAAATGTTATTGATGATGATGGCTATGATGCGATCTACTATGTGAATGTAAATTCTATGAATGTTTAAATTTTATTTGGATGATGATGGATATGATGCGATATACCATGTGAATGAGAATCCTATGAAGGTTTAAATGTTATTTGAATGATGTTGGATATGATGCAATCTATTATGTAAATGATAATTCTATGAATGGGTAACATTAATTGAATTATGGGATATTATGAGATCTATTTCCAACTTGAAAACTTTGATGTTAAAGTTGTTGGTACGTGGATACCGAATTGAAATTATGGTTGTATGCAATTACATGATGATAATGCATAGATATGTATGATTTTTTGTTACAGACTAATCTGTAGGTCATTGGGCTATGAAATAGCCAAGGGATAATGATAATGGAAGTGGATATCATGACCATTGACCGAGAAACAATATGGTATGAATCTTTGTATGTGAAATTATATTGGTTTGGATGCATTGCTATGATATGTGGACCAGTGCAGAATTTTAGGTGGTGAGACTGCCCAAAATTGAATAAACGATGACAAAACTCCCAACAACATGGTCCCACTGTATATTCCATTGTAGGGTGTGGACCCTAGTCCTATTAGGAGGGGTGGAGGCATTTCCCACCATGTATCCTCTCAAACCTGGAGTCATGGGAGGACGATGTTACGTCACGCTCCCCTAAACGTGTGATGATGACTTTCAATTGCCTGTTGGGGAAGCTTGGTCAAGATAGTGACACTTCCACTTACGGGTTCTATTTGGAGTTAGCTCAATATAGTCGACGCTCCAAGATAGTCCAACAGAGGAAGGATAGGAATGGAAGATGGAAGTAAGTTAGGGAGGAAGGATGAGTAGAAATAGTTGAGAGTGTATGGAGATTTGACTTATGGTGGAATTTATTGTTTTTCCTTCTGAAAAGAAAATGTGTATATATGAATATTCATAATTACGTAACCAAACCACAATTGTATAAATAAAATTGTTGAGCTAGATTATTGTAATTAAGGGAATTCAAAAACATTTCATTGGTTTATTATCTTTTATAAAATGAATAGTCTTGTTGATTAGATTGGATGCATATATAAATTACTATAAGGGTGATAGTTATTGTTATTAGTACATGCAAGAGACTTATATGTACTAGCTACACATACATTTCTTGTACATGTACACTAGTATGTATGATTTTTCTTGGCTTACTTACTAATAATGTCGGTTATTTGATATGAATGTGTGAACCATGTGTCTTTTCCCTTGTATCATAAAACACTTTAACTTCGGGACGAAGTTTCCTGAAGGGTGGGTGTATGTAACAACCCTAAGTAATTAATCAATTGTCATGATTTAAATAATTGTTTAATGTATATTAGTTAATTAATTAATTAATTAATTTCATGATTAAATATTTGGTTAATGAATTTGAGTTTAATAAATTTTAATTTATTAAATGGAGACTTAATGTATCGAATGATGGAACCATTAAAGAGAATGGGGATAAGATGGTTGGCATTGAATGGAGGGATAATGTGGGTGAGACTTAATGGAAGAGAGAAGGTGGTGAATGAGAGGGAGGGGCAAGAGGATAAGAGGAGGGAAAAACACTAGAGAAAGGACTTTTGGATATTGGGGGAGAGCATCATTTTGAGAGGAGAGGATTGTATTGCTGGTTTGGGGGCTGGAGTAGCTTGTTGGAGGATGGTACTATTTTTTTCTTGAGGAACTTGTTGGAGTTTGGTGGACTAAGACAGGGGGCACCAGTTGTTGGGAGTTTTGGGGTCGGGGGCTAGGAACCCTTACGAAATCCTGGAGCTAGGGAGTCGGAGAGGCTCTGTTCCTAGTTGGCTAGGAGGTTAGTCGGTTTTGGGCAGAGCATCAGACAGAGTTGGAGAAAAACAATAACATCAATTAGAGGTATGTAATTTCATTATTATGTTGTGTTATGTGGTTAATTATCATGTTGCTGATAAATTTTAATTATGTTGAATAATGAATGGTCAAAAGTTAGGATAACATTTCTCTATTTTAACTTATGTTTTATAAGGCTCTATTGGAAGAGACCTTACACATGGTATGAGAGACCTAGTTTAAAAACATGGACTAGGGCCTACCCACCTACCCAATTTAGGAATGGAATTGTTCCCACCCATAAATTTAAACAACCCCCACCCAGAAATTTAAACAACTTCTAATTAGTTATATTGAAACCCTGAATAAATTATTTAGAGTAAATATATATTGAAATCAGCCCTGAAAACCTTGAGAAAGGGGCCCTAAAACCTTTTAATCGGATATAAATCTGGGCCCAAGGGCCAAGCTCAAGCTCCAGCTCCAGCTCTTCCTAACATGCAAGCCAAGCACAATTTATTTTTTAACACAAATCTATATATAAATAATATGCACATTGAAAATGTAAAAGGTATAATAATATACTAATTGAAGTGTTAAATGAATTTTAACACTTATTTCAAATAAATAAACCTATGTAAATATATATATATATATATATATATATATATATATATATATATATATATATATATATATATATATATATATATATATATATATATATATATATATATATATATATATAT
>JZKD02S1673572.1:15555-32653 GCA_000966675.3 Picea glauca | reverse complement strand
TTGCTGATGTATGTTCACATTTAACTGGTTATAAATGACAACAATAAGTGATGAGTAATTGGTGATTGCTAACTAAGGAGTTTTGTGAAGGGGAAGTTTTAAAAAGAGCCCTACAGTGATTCACCCCCCATCTCATTGTGGTCGGTGTGTCCAACACATTGACTGTAACATATATTTGAAAGGTTGAAATTGTTTTTGGTTGGCATGGTAAAATTATTAGTTAATGTAATACCATTAGAATCTTCCATGTACATTCGTAGAAGAATTCATGTTTGTTGAACCTTATACTATGTAAAATGTTGGCACCTACAGTTTAACTATTGGCCAACATGATTTGTTTTGGAATTAGTTTTGTATACTTATAGTAAAAATTGGCACATGTAGCCAAGATGATTTTTTTAGAATCGGTCTTTCATAATTGTAATAGAAATTAGTTAGTTATGTGATTACCATTTTAATTGCAAAGTATTTGGATTCATTCACTAGTGAAATCATTGAACCATTGTTAAAATTAACACCTTTGAAATAATTTGAAATTGTTGAATGAAATCAACACCATTGAAATTGTTAGTGAAATTTGGTGGTTTGTATTATGTTGAACTTGTATCTATATTAGCATATAATATTAACATATAGAGATTAACACCAAAGAAACTGTGAGCCAAAAATTCTCACCACACTTGAATATTATTCATCAAGAATCACATACATATATAGCAACAAAGATACAAAACGACCTTTGAATAGATCCCTACAAACATGGATTTGAAACCACTCATTCTCCAAACATAACCAATCACACAACAACCTATAACATATTATACCAATTTCAACATTATTCCAACATCCCCCCTTAATGGAGAAATTAGATTTTCTACAAGAAAGCATAATAGAAATAACACAAGTGGCATGCCTGGTGGTCTATGTCTTAGCTAGGCTTACAAATAGTAGATGACATGAAAATTTTATCTTGATCTTTTTAGTTGATAGATAATGATGGAGATTCTTCCTTGGCTTGTTGCTCCAAATATTCTTCATCTTTTCTATGTTCTGCTTCTCTTTTACCTTCTTTGTTGTTACATGGTACTTGTTCTTCTTCTTGCATTTCCTGATCCAAATATGAAACACTTAAATATTGTTTTATTCTCTATTGCCATTCTTGTGTAGTTCTTCTTTCTTGATCGTGGTTGTTGACTATTTTTCTTTGTACTCAACATTTCTTCAGACACTTGGATCCTGAGTTTGTCTTCAATACTTGCAAATTATTCAAAATTCTCATAAGTGGGTTGTTGCACTTTGTCATTACATTCATCTATGTCATGTTTAGTAGACTACTACCACATTAGATCATAGTAATGTATGATTTCTTCAGGGCTCCAATGCATCATAATTCCATGAACTTCTTCACTTTCTACATTGTCCATGTTGTCTTCAACATTCATTGATTCTCCATATGCAACTGTAACTTCTGTGTAGGCTCTACCATAACATGATGTTTCAAGCCATTCTACGGGGGGATTTAATTCTTCTTCAAATTTTGTTGCTTCTTCGTGGTTGCTACTAATATATGCACACTGAGAAACATTCATGAAATTTACAAAATCATTATAATCTGAGTTCTCTTTATTTTCCTTTATGTTGAGAGTTCCATCCCTTTCTTTATCCTCTGCCCGATCCACATTATTTTATGCATTACAATATTTGTACTCAGTTTCATCTTGCTTATACAATTGATCTGCAAGAAAAGTTACTCTTCCACTTAACAAATCATCTACAAGTTTCTTCTCCTGCAACATTTGGAACCAACTTTAACTTGAAAAGTTTTCATCGTCATATTTAACTAAATTTACCAAATATTCACACAGGGGTTCATCAACAGTTACACATTCATCTCCATCATCAATCTCAATGGAATTCACCAAATCACTAAATAACGCATTATAGGGAATTTCCTTACTATGACATGCTACTTTATTGTGAGATACATACATACTTTCTTCATTAATCATTGCAACTTCAATAATGTCATTTTCAGTATCTGTTCCAGACTGTCCTTACTATGACAAGCTACTTTATTGTGAGATACATACATACTTTCTTCATTAATCATTGAGATTGTCAACACAATCACTATTTTAAAAAAAAATACCTTTGACATCAACTTCAACATTATCATTCCACTTCTTCATTTCAAGAATATCCAAAATATTTTTGCACTACATATTTCACAAAATTCATGCAAAATACTAGAGACAAATTTTTCATCCATTGTTGATATAATAAGTTGTAATGCTATTGCACCTCTTCTCTTATCATAGACATTGATACGACCTTCATGATCATAATGCAATAAATCTACTAACCATAGTAATTTTTTTCATTTCAGTTTTCCAACCTTCATAATTTATACCTGAGAAAAATGGAAGATTTGGAATCACTATTTCATATATTTCATCAAATTCTTCATTGATCGGATCCAATTCTGCATTTTGCTTATCAAGTGTGTTTTCTATAATTGGAACCACTCCATACATTTCTATTGTGCTTACCCTTTGATTCTTTATCCTCATGTGTTTCAACTGTCTCTGCATATGTTTGATTCTCCTTTGTTGACCCATGGTGCATTCTTCTTTATCTTTCCTTCAAGCTCATCATGCGCACAGCCAAAAAAGAAATTTATTACCACTCCTTTCCACACCAAGTAAAAAGTGGATGCAATTTCAAACAAGCATTTCCAAGAGTGATGATATACTCCCTTGAAGTCTAAGAATGCAACGATCCAACAGTTAATTCATGCAGCCACAACTACTTCAATCAACGGTGACTCAATTCTTTCTGCAAACAACAACACTGCCAGCAAAATTATTGTCCACATGTACTACCTTCCTCTTCTTTGCAGACCCCTTCAACTACTCTTCTACACGAACCTCTCGAACCTCTACGCCTCCTTTGAAACTTCTTTACGTATATCCCATGCCGATCCACACAAGTAGGCAATGATCTCCTCCTTGCAGTAATCTCCTCTGTCTAGATGGTCTCTGTGGAAGTGAATAGCTTCACCTCTACACTCCAATTTTTACTTACAGCGGAAGGGACATGACACCCAGATTCCACGCGGTTCTCTCCTCAATCGGTTGAGTGTGACTATTCTGAAAAAATAGGTAGCAACACCTCTCTTTGGTGATTCTTCTCTGCTTGCTTTCCACAACAAATTGTTGGACAATAAGTCTGTTTAGCGACTTCTCTCTTTCACCCGATCATGGGATGTAAACAATAGAATGCAGTGAACATGCTATTCCGAACTCTACTCCAATCGCATCTCCTTGTTAAGTGATTGCTACTCCCTTGTGTGCCAACACCTCCCCCCTGCAAACTAATGCATATAATAATTCAAGCACATGGCTCCTTCAACCACACGCAGTTCCAGCAGACGGTGGCCCCCCTTTGCAACGATTTCATTCGAGTGGTATAAAAATTCAACACCACACCTCTACACAAGCTTATCCTCCATGCAAGATTCACTTTGGGCCTGATCTCGTCCTTCTCGATGGCTCCTCAAAAACAACAAAACAAAAATAGCTCCTTCCCTGGTGACAAATCCTTCCACAAAATTTTGGTAGTGTTGGCTCCTTCCCTTCAAAACTCTCGGCTCTAGTGATGGCGATTCAGAGCCTTGGTTGTCTCAAATAAAATGCTCAAGGGAAGGTAACTTCAAACAGATCTCCACTTCGACAATATTGGCAACAATTCCTTCACTTCTGCAACAATTCTTGATAGTGATCCCTTTGTTCTTTATGTTTGAAAATTCTCAACAACAAATCCTTTCCAACCAGTGATTGATCTCAACAACAACTCCTTTCCTTTGATAGTGTTGAATCAGCTACAACAATGGGTGTCTAAGCTCTCCTATAGTAGCTTATCACATGGAAATACTCCCACCCATGTAGCTTTTTCAATAGCGATCTGACGCAGATACTCCACGCAGGCACAACGATTCCCTCTCTTCCACACTGTGATCAAAACAATCTCCACTCGTGAGTGGTTGTCCAAATGGTGTGCGACTCACCTCCGGTTTGCAATCTGCGTACACCACAACACAACGTGTCATCCATGACAACTGCTTCAACACAAATTCCATGCTGACTTACACTTCACAGTCTCCCCTGCAGCGACCGACGACCCTCAGACTCATGCTATTCTCCTAGAATCACGCATCAACAATTTCTCTCTAACATAATCACTCATTCGTGGGTCATGCTATTCTCCTAGAATCACGCATCAACAATTTCTCTCTAACATAATCACTCATTCGTGGGCCCCACGAATGAGTGATTATGTTAGAGAGAAATTGTTGATGCGTGATTCTAGGAGAATAGCATGACCCACGAATGAGTGATTATGTTAGAGAGAAATTATTGATGCCCCCACGAATGAGTGATTATGTTAGAGAGAAATTGTTTATGCGTGATTCTAGGAGAATAGCATGAGGAAGTGAAGTCCACATCAATCAAGCTCTCATACTATATTAACAAATAGAGATTAACACTAAAGAAATCGTGAGTCAAAACTACTCACCACACTTCACTTCACATCAAATTGGTAAAGTTAGTGGGACAAGAGAGAAAGGTATATATATCCTACTTCTTTTGGATTTGAACCTATGACTTTTTAAGAGGAAACACATGTTTTTAACCATTAAGACCACTCAAACTATATAAAGTAACATTATAAAAATATCATTCTATAAATAATTTGATTATAAATTATTTGATTAATCATAAAATAAAATTAAAGAAATATCGTTACAAACTAACTCTAATTAAAAGTGATTATAAAAATATCATTCTATAAATGATTTGATTATAAATAATTTGATTAATCATAAAATAAAATTAAAGAAATATCGTTACAAACTAACTCTAATTAAAAGTGGATTGAATAATGTATTGTGCAATTGCACTAAAATCTGTAGTTGGAAGTCGGGACTCTTAGTTTAAATATTGGAATTGATTCATAATTAATTCCTTATTGTATTAATTTATCTATATGTTCGTGAAATAACATCATATTAACCAAGCATCAAGTGAAAACTCTTAAGTTGAAATCATATATCCCGAATATGTAAAAGAGTGAAATTAAAACTGAATTTATATAAGACATGAGTAATGGTTTATTAATAGAACTAGAATTATTTAATTTATTTAGAAAAACTCTCTCCACACATATATAATTTGCACAAATGTTTATAAATTAGTCTTGATATTGATAACATTAAAATAAATATAAGAATTTAATTTGAGCATATTGTATGACATATAAAATATAAAATAAAACAAAAACGTGATTATATTATTAATGGACATAATTGTAATGTTTAACTTTAGTGGATGGTTTTAGTATGAATGTGAATATTTCAAAAAGTTTTATATATATATATATATATTGCGATTATCTTTGACGTAATTGACATAATGAATAAAATTGTATTATTTAGAGGTGTTGATGCAGGGAAAGTTTTCTTTAATAAACAATGGTACTCCTTGATATGAAGTTCCAATTAAATTTCATACCATTTGGGATAGGAGAACTATCCGAATTTTCATTAATTTAAATGAGAGAGATGGTTATGAAATGCATAAGCATAAATAATAAGTATAAAGAAGAATAGTTTGTTACATTACTATCATTTACAATCTCTTGACTACCATCTCAAAGCAATAAATATCAAATGAGCAATATAAAAGTAAGAGCTATAAACTCAATGCAAAATAGTCAACATTTGAACTTTATAGTTTTATAGTGGTATTTGTAACACTCATGTATGTTAACTTCAAGATGTGTCAATTATATATATATATATATATATATATATATATATATATATATCAAAAAAATTATATACTTAGTTAATTAATAGTCATAACATACTGACAAGCTTTATGCTCAAGTGACAAAAAAGTGTTTTATATTATCTCTAGCAATCGCTCATGGGTAATAGAGGATATAATTAATATGGGTTCATAGATCTTATTAATTTTGTGCACTACACTCATTCTAATTGTAACACCATTGTCGGTATTAACCCTCATCAATCGATCCATTATAGTTTTCATAGGAAACAACTAGTGTTTCTTCATGTGGTTTTTCTTATTTTTTCTAACAAGATCCCACGTGGTAGCCTAGGAGCTCCTCTCACTCTGGTTTTTCCAACTATGGACGAGAAAGAATTACTAGATTTATTTGAAGACCCACTTCTAAGAAAATAGATTTGGGCTTCCCTAATGCTCCAGGGTGGTCAGAATATTCATGAAAATCCCTTGTAAAAGAACACCTTACAAGGTATACATGGCATCATCAGGGATATAAATGGAAACACATCCTCCTCTCGAATTGAATCTACCACCATTTCTCCTCATAATAGCGAGGGAACAAAAAAATTAAATTCCTTTAGTCGATCACAGATATCACACTCTCAGCCTATCATATCTCTCACATAAGACTCTAAGCCACTCTTTAATGAGGTATGGCTCATATATCTATCCACAAAAAATCATGATGAAACCACTAAAGTGGACACTTAGATCTTGATTCCTGTTCCTGGACAAAGTTCGAGCCTAGCAACCGCCAAATTAGAAGGTTTTATTGGAAAAGTATTAGAAGATGAATAAATGAGTGATCGTGCACCTAGAGCCCCATCCCTCTCTACTTCTATTCCCCATCCAAATGCCATGGTTGATATGAGGGGGGGGGGGGGAATGCATAAAAAAGGAAGTCCAGGAATGTCCTCGTTTTCGGGGAAGTAGTCAAATTGAATGAGATAGTGAAAATGTAGTAGGGGGCACTGGTTGGGATTTTGCTATCAAGTGACTGTTAGCTAACACACTTCAAAAGTGGAATTCTTAGACATTTTCTAGGGTTGTTAGGTATGAGCCAAAATGTCTCATTCTGGAAAAAGGTTGGCTGAGATGCACATTTCGGTCCGAGGCAGATGATGATAAAAATTTATTTGGTAGGTGGAACTATGGTTCCAAAGATTTATTATTGAAGTAGTGGATGGTGGAATTTGATGCAAACTATGAGCAGATGGAAATCACCTCGGTATGGGGGTGGCTCATATATTAGTTGGTATGAAGCTTATGGGAGGGAGGGGCTAGCAGATAACATCACCATACAACACAATGGCACCTTCTATTAGTAGGCATTAGACTGTGAGGGAATCCATTTTAGATGAGGAATATGCCATGTTTATGGGAACTTGGTGAAGCATTTCTCGTGGGAGGAGAAGAAAAATTTTGGGGTTATGAATATCGATGTTGAAGAAGAGAAAGGGAGCCCAAGTGCCATGCTTGAGCAGTATTAGACCCCACACGGGTCACCACATACCTCAGACATTCCTAGTGGAAAAAAATATGATGAAAGCAACAAAAATGATTGCCCAATGGAGGCACAATTAGATAAAATATTGGGTAAGATTTCTTCTTCCTCCCCTCTTGTAATTCCTTCCTATGCTATGGTATGTGGTTTAGATCCTGGTACAAATGAAGCACTTGTGGCTGGGGACTCCATCGTAAATTATTTCCTCATAGGTATTTCAGGTCTCTCTAGCTCTCAACCCAACCCTCTAATTCTCGTTTCCCCCCAATACTATTATCCCCCTATCTCCTCTTCTCCTCCAAGGATCTCCCAAGATCCTGGCCCTCAACGAATCCCTCCTTCCCTTCCTTGCTCCCTTTTCTTGAAATACAACCTTCATTCTCTACAAATCCTAAAACTATAGACATTACAGTAGGTCTCATTGTTATCACCTAAAAATAACTCAGCAAGCTATACAAGTGATTACCAAAGAAGCCATCAGTTTAATACACCAAATAACATACTATCAGGATTAACAAGTTCTGTTCAACAAAGTAAAAAAATATGGAAAGTGGGTTTCTAAAGATTAGCATGGGTTATCAAAAGACAATTAGTACTATTAGTGCTCGACAACGTGGGATAACAAAGAAAAATTAGTTCTATTAGCACAGTTAGTGTGACTATCATTAGATAAACCTGTGCTAATATGAAAAATGATGCATTTATGAAGCGGTTTAGATCTCACACACCCTCAACTCAGGTGTACTTGAGGAAGATGACTATCCATCTATATGAATAGCTCTAGGACCACTCAAATGATAGGAGAGCCACTCCTATGAAGGATCCCCTTTCACAATTGGAGTTATATAGACAAAATATTGAAGAGAGCTTATAAAATGATTCCTTCAATATGCACTAAAGGGAAGCAATCAAGTGTATTGTTATGTTGTTCGTTTGAGCTTAGAGAATATGCATTTCTCTTAGGTTCACTCACACATCCATAACAATCCTTTCTTGGTGCATCAAAACTTTCTCCTCTTGAGATCTTGGGTGCATTCCTTCAAATCATTTGTATTTTATTTTAGAAAAGAGAGAACTTGTTCCAAGTGGGAAAATCAAGGACCGTCCTAAGGAGGAGGAAGGGAGTTCATTTTCTCACCAACTTCCCTACGGTGTTATCAATATATCCTTTCCATGGGTAAGAATTCTCATTATCTTGGTTTGTAGTTATGATGTTTTATTTCTCATGCATCCTCTTCTTTATGTTTATTTTTATTATATATTTCATTTTGGTTCACTATCCATTTTATTCTACTAACTGTGGTGTTGTTTTAGTTATATTAACACTTAAAGGGTTGTCATTTGCACACTATTGTGAAAAATTAGCCTAAACATATTGGTGACCATATTGGGGACTTCAAGTAGAAATTGTCCCACTATAGTCTGCAAGAGTCGTTTTTCTCACCTTCACATGTTTGCAGGTTCATTAACCAGCCTTCCTAAGCACCCAATTTGAGTATTCAAACCCCCAATTCAAAAAATCCCTTCCATATTTTTTCTTCACACCGAAGTTCATGATCAACATGGATATTGAAGAAACATATGTGTGGAAGTGCACTATTAATACTCTGGTTCATGTGTAAAACCTTCATGGAATTGCGATGATCAACACAACATTTTTACCAGAAACCCACACTAATAGTGTGACTTTTGGGCCCAAACCCGTGTGGATCCGTGACTGTAATTTTTTTTTCCAGAAAGGTTGTTGATAGGATTTATTTTTATGCACTTTGTAAAGATGAAAATTCATACTTTGAGTACATTCTTGCATAGTAAATTTTCTAAACTAGATAGTAGGGAAACTAAAAAGAACCATACATATTTTTTATGTTTTCCACGTGGATGGATAGTTGAAGCATTTACACTCTTAGATACATTTAATTTACCAATCATTTTCATTTTTTGGGACAAGGAACCCTGTTAGTCACCTCTAAGTATGCTCTTTCCCTCGCGCTCTCTCGAGTGATATTTAGGAGTCAGAAAGGAGTGTACAAGTGTGTTTCATATCTCTTGCACCAAACAAACATAGAACATAAATTAAAGTGATAAGTAAGCACCCCATAATGTGCACATCTTTTCTTTAGTTTTCCATGTTTTTTTCAAAATCACACATGTAACTAGGTAAGGCCAAAGCCATGAGGCATCTCATAGTTTATTTGAAAAATAAGATCTAAAAGTGTTGTAAGGACCCCAAAAGTCCACATCATCACACAATTTAGGATAGTTATTGTTTTTTGCATAATAAACACTTAGTAAGTAAAAGGATTTGAGAGGACCCATATGTCCACATCTCTTGCAATCTAAGTCTAGTTTTCCAATTTTGCTAGGATTTCACAAACACTTAGTGATTAATTAAAAGAAGTAAAGGACCCCACGTTATCCACATGCTACAAATTCAAACATGAATCACTATTTTTATTCTCACATTCACCCTTGCACACTAGGAACTTTCACAAATCCAAAGGCATCTAAATATATCATTTTAGTCTTAGCATGCTCTCCTCCCTATGCTCATAAGTGATCTAGGAAGATCATAAAATATCTACATGTTCTAAAACAAACATTTCCACACCCCTAATCAAATGAGATTGGTCCATGACTCCAATATCAAAGACTTTTTAAAACTAAACCATAAGGATTCACTAAAATCCTCCACGGGCTATCACAAAATAACATTTTAGTCTAAGTTAGGATTTCATGGGTAGGTATCCAAATAACCCCTCGTTATCTATTTTCATTTGAAACTCAGTGGTTCACGATTTAGGGAACTTAAAATCCTCCAATTCAAGTGTTCCAAAGCCACAAGGCAGTGATATACCCGTGAAGGGGTGAGTGGCAAGGTTCAGTTGTTCCAGGCTTTTCGTCTTGAGCCACCCAACTCTTGTGATGTTACCTAGATCATTACTTCTTATTGATGATGAGAGTCCCCTTCTGCACTTGAACAAGGTAACTAGTGGCCAAAACTTAGGATTTTCTACACATGTGGTGTTTGTGGGATGCAACTGCACCTTAGTCATATTTTGTGTGGCTATTGGGAAATATCACTAGCTCTTTCAGGGTATGGACCCTTTACCTCTGATTATAACTCATACCTTCACCAGTTCCTCTTATGATGGATTTAGACCCCATTGTTGAGTGCTACTGGAAGGCCTAGTGAGATTGAGAGGAAGAATAAAAGGTCTTTAGGACACATGCATTTTGTTTTTTATTCCCCCATGTTGATAAAATCCACAACCTACCCAACTAACATTTTACTTTACAGTTGGTTTACGTGTGTTATTATTATTCATTAATAACCACATGAAATCATTATTCCTTTGTTAAAGTAGGAAATATTTACTATTGGCTTAAAAGAACTTATTATCTATCCTTTCACTTTACCAAAATCGAATACATTATTGTGAGTCCAGAATCATAGGAGACTCACCACCTCCCCGAAATTCCAGATATTTGCTTGGCCTCCCACCAATATTTGGGGGTATTCCTCGTTTTACCGACTGACTGGTTCAACCTCCTTACTCACCTTTGAGTATTATAGTGTTTGGTTTGGCCTTGCTAGATTCTACTTTGCTTAGCGCAACTCCCCCCAACAACCCATCTAGTATCCCTTCCTCTTTTTGGAATTGACTCTCAACCATCAACCACAATGGAAGGACCACAAAAAGAACCATATATAACCCCATACTATTCTTTTGATTTTGTACAAACTTGGGCCCCATATCCTATTTATAGTGTCCATCCACCACTCACAAGGAGTAAGAAGAGGATTGTGCACTACAAGTGCCCATGGCATTGGGGTAATTCTTGTAATAATGGGGGCACTAATAGTTCCCACCATAACTAAAATAAATTCAAGAATAAATGTACCACTCGTACATGGACTAATCACCCCTACCCCTTTTATGAGATATATGGGCACCTAACCCATTAGTGCCATGAACTCACTCTAGAGATAGTCCAAGCAGTTCATTTAGAGTGCACACATGACAATAAAATTAGTGGTACTCATTTCACTAATTTGACATGCCCCCTTCCCCAACATGAACCCATTATTCCATTAGGTTTCTATGCACCTCGACATTAGTTGTTACAACTCAAAAGGGTAACCCCCCCTCACACCCAATCTAGCTCACGACTGAGACTCATCCATGTAGACTTGGGGGAACCCCTTCCACCTCTAGTGCCACAATGTCCACTAGACCTTATCCTTGTAAGGAAAATGGAAGTGTATACCCACACCCATCATGGGCCATCACCTTAGATTGGGACAAACTTATCCAAGCATGACTACCATCTTCTACCCCATTTCAAATACGGTCCATTGTTAAAAATTTATGGTTTATCGATGTATTATAAATGATGGGGAATACTCATGTACTATTTACTTGTCATATTGGAAACAAGTAGGATCTCCTACTCTCATCCCATCACTCTATCCCCCCTTATGGATCTTACCTAATCTCCCCATTGAGTTAATTGGTAAGACTATTTTGATCAATGTTTCTATCATGACTAGTCCGATGGATTACAATATTCTACTGAGTCATGATTCCATCAATGACATGAATTTTTTGGTGTATTAACTCTTCTAAATCATGGTGTTCTCACATGAGGGATGCATCATCACCATTGATCAACTCTCCTACTCTGATCCCCCCCCCACAAGATTCTCAGAACATAATATCACTTCATTTTTCTCACATAGAGTCCATTCAATATATATCCATTGCCACTCGTTGTACAACACCCACTCCCATTAAAGGTGAGCCCATGGCTATAGAACCACGTCCTCACCACTTAGGATTGGAGGCTGGGCAGATTCATTCATCCTTGGGGGAATCCATGCATGTTTATTCCCCCAATCCCAAAAGAAACCATTACCTCTCAATTGCATTCCTCCCATAGGACCGAGAATTCTTTGACATCGCTACTTCTTTCAGTGGTCTTAGTGATAACATCCATCTATGTTCTCTTATTTATCAATGTCAGGGTCCTAACAATTCAATTGTTTCTCCCTCTAATATTATCTCCCTTGACAAGGTCATTACTCCCTCTCAAATAAGATCATCTCTTATCACTAATGTGGACTCCAGTTCCATGATGACCAATCATGCCCATAAAGGAGATGTTTCCAAACATTTTAAAGTCCCAAACCCCCCCATGTGTATTACACAAATTAGTGGATTGGATACACTTTTTCAAATCCTCTTTGGTGTATGTTTGACCTTAAATTTCTTGTTGCTATACCTTTGGTCCATCATCTTGGGTATTTGGAAACAATCCTTCCCGTAGTCCTCATATCTTAATATAGGGGGCAATACCACTTCCCACCTTGGTCCCATAAGTCCTAGCTCTTGAAACAACACCAACCTACATTATAACCCTTGTGGGAACCATTATAGAACCAAATCGTGTCATGTTCCCCCATACATCATGCGATTACAAGACACATGGCCTAATCAAAATGATCCTCCAAGATAGTTTCAAGTACTTCTTGTGGTGAGACCCCCTTAGCCTTAGTAATTATAGTTACCCCCCATAAAGGAAACACGACATCCTCCAGAGAGTGACTTTCTTGGGAACCCATGGTTCCTCGACCTCCTTCAAGGTGTTCCTTTTCTAGGAACCCATGGTTCCCCAACCTCCTTCAAAGAGTGCCTTTTCTGGGAACCCATGGTTCCCTGACCTCCTTAAGGGAGTGCCTTTTCTAAGAACTATTGGGTCCATGAGCCCACAAAGATCTCATTCATACAACAAAGATTGAAAGAAATAATGTACAACATACAATAACATAATAATCATACAATGAAGACACAGGTTTACGTGGTAAAAGCCTCTCACCTCCAGAGGGAAACATCCACTGGACAATGGAAAAATCATTCTATATCAAAGAACATGGAGATTACAACCAACAATAGGAAACTGGGCAGCCCAGGAGAGGGCTTGAAGCCCCTGCACCCAAAATTCCTCTAAGGAATTCATATATATACAACCTCTCTTTTAGTTACACAAAACTGAATGCATTTAATGCTGCCACTATTCTTGTCAATTTGTTTCAACAAGATATTGTTGGAGAAACCATTGTGAACCAACTAGAACAATTTGATCTATTAGTTTTCACTTCCCAGCAATCTCCACCTTAAAAACAATTTACCTGATATCATGCCATTGTCCATTCATCACCTTCTTGCAAGCTAAAGACAGGTGATTCTAGTGCTTTCAAAAAAACCGAAGCACCCATTTCATTGCTCTATCTGGATTTATCATGTGACCACTGATAGCACCCAACTGCATGTGAAATATATTATCTTCTCATCACATTCATCAATCTTTCGACTATCATACCATACACGAGACATATAACCCTTTTCTTCTTCATTACTTGGACATAAACCTGAAGAAAACTTATAAAAATATTTTTGTTAGTTTCACATCATTCATACTGAATTTCCTGAGTATCATACCATGTACTCTAGTTGTGATAACACAAAACTTACCATCAATCTTGTCTCTGTGTATTTCCATTCCTAATATTGTTTTGATGCTCCCATATCATTCATCTCGAACATCCAAGTCAATTGAGTAAACATGTTGATCTTAACCATGCTATTGCTTGCTACAAACATATTGTCAACAATCTAAATACAAAGATAGTGAGTACCATAAACACAATGGTCACATTCACTTCTTGTAAAACTTGGCTCACCATGAAGGAATCAACTTCTTGTACCAATTTCCTGGATGCACATTTCGGGCCATACAATGAATTCTTGAGCTTGAAAACAAATCTTTTGTTGTGATCCTGAACACCTTCAATTTTCCACCCCGAATATAACATTTGAAAACCCTATCCCAATCCGGCCAAGACTGCCAAATGAGCCTTCACTGCTCATCTCCACCCACCTTACAATAGAGTCTCAATGCTCCACCTTGATCTGAAAATTCACTCAACCAAATCCGGCCAAGTCGGCCAAGTAAGCATTCGTCACTTGCCTCTAGGCCCATTTACAATGGAGTTTCACCAAACCTTTAAATAGGCTACATTACATGTCATCTAATGAGACAAATACCCTCCTATCACCTAGACCTACGTCTATACTTTATCGGTGACTCACCAAGGGTACACATGCCTTTCTAGGTCTTATAGTCATATGCCCATTCACATATAATTGCTTACAACTCCAAAATAAATAAAAATAATTCACTGTCACAGTGACTTTACCGTCACTCCAATGCCATTTCACTGCTGGTTCCCAACACCTCTTGCTTTTCCATGCCATTAGTGACACTTACAAATGTTATCAACACTCCAATATTCAACACATGGGAAAGTACCACTCCAAATTACTTGAAGTTGAAGGCATCCATAAATCACATAAGCATACTCCTGTGAACTTACCCAATGAAAATCGATCCATCAGATATGTGCTTGTCACCACTTGCATCACCCTTTCAATTGGTCCAAACTTGCCATCATGCTTGTCAATTTCAACTTTGTGTTTTGTCTGCATACATGCACAAACCGTGCAGTAAACACCATATGAAAAACAATATAACAAATTTGAGGTAACTTGAAGTTCATCGATGCCAACAATACATGCAATAATAGAAAATATACAAGCCAGTTGTTGGACGAAAAACATGAAGAAAATGATAAAATTGTCACATTGAATTCATCTTGCAAGAGGAAGAAAGTAGAAGCAATAGAGTTTCCAAAAGAACAAAAACAATCTGTGCACAAGCATAACTCAAGACACTGAATTTCACCACAATTACCACTACAAGCCCAATAACCAGCACAACAAACATATCTTGACATGTCATTCTATAGTGCTCACTTCCATAGTAAATAAGAGGCACTCCCATACGACCACGCCCCGGGACAAACAACCCCTCCTGCTACATGTGACTCCCTCCTACTACAAGAAAATCCCTCCTACTTATAGACGTAGTGCAAATTCCAGAAAAGGATAAAGACATAAAGGCATCCACATCTATGTAATAAGGCATCGCCATAGAATCCACGTACAGAATCGTGTGCACGATCCCCACAGCCACTGAAACCTAAAAAAGCATGACATTCACTCAATGTTTAACGGACACTCATCATGCGCCCACCCAGTATTCGATTCCCCAGCCTCCCGCACCCTACAGGGATACCTTTCTTCACGGAGCCTTCACAGAAACTGCTTGTTGTTTTTGAGATCACCTGAATGATCGGACATCCATTCAGCCGGTGTATACGAATTCTCAGTATAGATGGGCAGAGCAACTCGGTTGACCTCAATCACAGTGCCATCCTCGATAAGAATTTCGTAGTGTCTCCTCACCTCTGTCGGAGTTTTCCCCGATACGTAGGTGGTCACATTTTCCCATCGACTCGACGTGTCTTTGTCGAACTTCGCCAATGCATTCTCAAAAAACTTATTCTACTCTAGGCTCCAACGAGATTCCTCCTCCACCTTCATTGTGTGGAAAAACCTCCTCCATGACTCCACATCACGGGACCTGCACAGATGGATCATCAAGGCTCTCTCACCTCTCCTCGACTTCAAACTCATCGGTACAGACAATGCAGTGTGACAGTTATTTCGAGCAATAGAATGATAAGTGTCCTTCACCGTGGACATCTCATCTCAGAGTTGCAACAACGGGTTTCTCTTTTGTAGCTAGCACTAGATCCTTCTCTACAATGGCCTCTTCCATAACATGCACCATAGGCTCTTGCGGCTTCCACCAGAATTCTTCCAAAACAAAGTATGCCATCGACTTCCATCAACACATCCATTAATATCCTATGACCTCCTGCAAACATGTCTGCAGTCATAATGTACACTGATTGTGAGTCTGGAACCCCAAAGAAGGACTTTACGTGTTGCATATTATAGATCTCCAACCATTTTCCATTCCATGACGCTACTAAAAGATGCCAGATCGCAGCCCCACCAGTTTTCACGGTCATCTTTCATTTGGAAATCCATAAATTCTTCCTCCGCTCGCGATTCCTCCATGGAGTTATCTCAGAGACAACATGGAGCACCTTCTCCAAATATGGAGACAAAGCCACATCCAACACGTCGAACATATCTCGGGTGACTTCACCAACGCAGAGACACATGGATATATCTGTAGACACACCTCACTTGAATTTTTTGCCTTGGGCATGTGCTCGTGGATGAATGCAGCTCAACACAAAAGCACCATCTACTGCTCAAAATAATTCCCCGAGAAACAATGCAATCACCCTCCGATATCATGTCCATCAATAGGTAGCAACTTGTTGCCTGACACCCATGGATCTACAGCCTCACGGATATTAGATTTATCTCACTCCCCAAACTCAGTGGAAACCTCCAACAGTGTGAGTCCCTCGTTGATGAGTAGTGCACCGAATCTAGGTGGATCCACAACATTCATGGTTTGAATAGATCTGCAGTCCTCAACGCTTCACTACGTCTTGCACAAATAGCCAGATGGAACGCCTGGGATCTAAATTATCTTTGATGGGTAAATATTGTTTCTCGCATTATCATTGTTATTGTGACGATTCCATCCACTAATTTTAGCATCATAACCATGCATAAATATTCCTTTGTAGATATGATCTTGGATCATGGCTCTCTAATGGATCTCAACTCTCCTATGTGCCATTTGTCTTTGTAGCCAACAAAAGACTCATGATCTC
>JZKD02S1673572.1:2948-15545 GCA_000966675.3 Picea glauca | reverse complement strand
GCATAGATGAAGATGGATCAATGAGTTGTCATTGATATATGATGCCTAGTTGGATTGATGTAAAGACGACTCATTATTGTCTTGTCATGGTTGTACAAATGGATGAACTTTAAAGGGGTCCCATTATGGTGAAATCCCTCATGGGAAGACACTTTGCGATGAACTCCAAAGTGGTCCATTTATGGTGAAATCCGTCATGGGAAGACGCTTTGCGGTGAACTCCAAAGTGGTCCCCTTATGGTGAAAGCCCCCACGTGAAGACACTTTGCGGTTGAGTTATCCTAGAAGTATGGTCAAAGAACCCATGCTTAATTATGGAATAATGAGATGAAGATCAATGAATTTGTCAGTGAAACTATCCTATATGGATAGTGTTTGTAAAGCCATTTCCGGTGGTATGTGGAACATCACATAAATCCTCACGGTTTGAGAGTTATGGCCTTATGAAATTGAAGGACCCGCATATGTTGGATTGAAGCCCCAAAAGGTCAAAGAAGTCAAAGTGCTTGCAAAGAAGAAATTATTTAAACAATAAAGTGAAGTGATAAAGTCAAAGAGGATTATTTAAAGTGAAGTGACAAAGTCAATGAGGATTATTTAAATAATAAAGTGAAGTGACAAAGTCAAAAAGGATTATTTAAATCATAAAGTGAAGTGACAAAATCAAAGAGGATTAGTTAAATAATAAAGCGAAGTGACAAAGTAAAAAAGGATTATTTAAAGTGAAGTGAGAAAGTCAAGGAGGATTATTTAAATAATAAAGTGAAGTAACAAAGTAAAAAATGATTATTTAAATAATAAATTGAAGTGACAAAGTCAAAGAGGATTATTTAAATAATAAAGTGAAGTGACAAAGTCAAGGAGGATTATTTAAATAATAAAGTAAATGGAGAAATTTCTAATTATGGAAAGTGGTTATAAGAAGGTTAACCCTAAAATTAGGAAAATGGGTTAAGTAGTCAAGTGTCTATTGGATACATAGACAAGTGGAAAATTGGGCAAAGTTGGACATAGGTGACTATGTGGACAAAGTGGCTATGTGGACAAAGTGGCCTAGAAGATGCTTCTAAGGAAGCTACTTGGAGAGTATAAATAAGAAGCAAGGGTCTCTTGTGAAAATCATCTCTTGAGCATAGCTTGAAGATATATTCTAAGTAAGAGAGGGATCACAAATTCTCATCGGTGCCAATGGAGACTTGAGTGTGACCTAATGCCATGTTCCTGAAGTCTGAAGCCAGTTCCAGATGTGCATTCTATGGGCTCAGATCTACCATAAAAAAAATTGTATGGTTACATAGTTTTCTTGATAGATACTCTTTCTTATTGTATGGTGAATTCTTAAGGCATTCTTGGTATGGATGTTGTGATATGGTTATGTTGGTTGATTGATAGAGTGATCAACACTCTTATGGTTCAGTAATGATATGATTTCCATAGTATACTGGTTTCTTATACATGATTAAGTAGCATTCATATTGTATGGTTGAGGAGCATGAGTAAGTTGTGGGAGAGAATAGATTTGTTGTGATTGGTTATGGTTCAAATTGGACAATGAAAGACATAAGTAGATGTGACTAAACGTTGTAAAGGATATGAGTTTTTCATAGAGAGAAAACCCTAATTACTTAGAAGGCATACACAGGCTGTAGTACAAACTAGCCGCGTACATACGTGAGTTGTACTTCTGGTAGGATGCGTACATATGCGTGTTGCACTACTGATAGGTCGCATACTTGTTGACATGTTGGTATCTTTTGAGGGTTGATTCCTCTTCTCAATTGGTGATGATTTATGTAAGATGAGTCTTGCATTGTAGAGATGGTGCTCTTGTGGAGTTGTAACTCTATTCAGTTGTTGTTGATAACCCAATGATTGTAGTCTTTAATAAAAAGAAAATTGTACATACATCTTGTGTCCTTTGTGTTCCTTATGGTGATGACTTATTGATGATATTTGTTGCTGGTATATGTTGTTTATGTATGTTCACATTTAACTGGTTATAAATGACAACAATAAGTGATGAGTAATTGGTGATTGCTAACTAAGGAGTTTTGTGAAGGGGAATTTTTAAAATGAGTCCTACACTGATTCACCCCCCCTCTCAGTGTGGTCGGTGTGTCCAACAATTGGTGTTTGGAAAAAAACTATTGGTGGATCAGTTCCTTTGAAGAACAAGTCAAAATTTGCATCTCAAAAGGAAGAAATAAAGAATGATGCATTGGCTCTTAAGACCATTCTTAGTGGACTGTCAAGTTCTATCAAAGAGAGAATGGGACAATGAACTTCCACCAAGGATCTATGGAAAAGCTAGAGGATACATACCAAAGCAAGAAGGAAGACACTAAAGACAACTCCATCAAGAACAATGAAGGTAAAGAATCTCCAAAAACCCCGGATTGCAATATTTCAAAATGTGATGATGTTGAATATTTTTCTACAAGTGAAGAAGAAAATCTAGAGATAGTATGTGTAGAATTAAATGATAGTTATCCCATGGAAGAAGTAGAATAAGAACTATCAGAGCTTAAAAGGAAAGTTGAATGGGGTCTATTTGAAYAAAACTATGACCATTGTTACATATAATATAGGTATCTTTCTGATAACACTAAAAGGTTTCTTAAAAAGAATCAAAGGCATATATTGAAGTTAAAGGAAATGCTCAAGGAACAAGAAGAAAGTAAAAAGACTCAATTAGAAGAAAAAGAAGAAGATATCAAAAGACTAAAGAATAAAATAGAAGAGAATAAGAAGCTATATGATGAGATTAGAAAAAGTATTGAAGTTAATGTCCATCTCAAGACCCAAATTGAAAAAGCCAAAAGGGTAGAGGAATTACTAAAGAATCAAGTAAATGAAAAGGAAGATTCATGTCATATGTTGGAAGCTGAAGTTGTTGATCTTAGGAAGAAAGTACAGAAGTCAAACAAATTATTGAATAGCTCAACAATATTGAATGAGATCTTGGATAGTCAAAGATCACCAAATGATAAATCGGGTCTTGGATACAAGAAAGAAGCTACACATGTTGAAGAAAGAACTTCAAAGAAGCATGAGGTAAGACCCTCACTCTCAAAGGATGTAAATAATGTTGCAAGTCAATCATCTACACAAGGAAAGGAAAGTTTCAAAAGAACAAAGTAAGGAAGACATCAAGAATCCATCTTTACACCTCAAAGAAGAGAGACACTTTCAAGATGGACATCAAAGCAAATGTATGAAAATGTTTTTCATGGTCAATGTTACTCATGTAATGAATATGGTCACAAAGCTTTGGAATGCAGATATTATGCAAGGAAAGATAGTGAAAGATTTCATAACACCTTAAGGTGTTGGAGATGTAATCAAGTAGGACATATTGTTTCTCATTGTCACACCATGAGATTCTACAACTGTAGTGTATTTGGACACAAATCCCAGGATTGTTGGAACACAAGAAGAATGTCCATGATGAATACTTCATATAGCATGACTAGAAGAAGGCTTGAAGTTAGGAAGGAAGACATTTTTTAAAAGATGGAAGCTCAAAGCTCAAGTTCTGAAAAGCTGGGACACCTTCAAAAGTGGGGGAAAAAAACTGAATAGTCAGAACAGAATGACAGCCTTAAGGGAAGCTCAAGTTTGTCATCTTGAGAAGCATATGTGGGTTAAAATGGTAACAATTGCGTACATACGCAAGCTAACCTATGAATAGGTCTAGTACATAAGCGAGTTGTTTGTGCAGCAGGCCACGTATCTGTGGTAAAAATCCTTGGGAAAATGGCTATGCATATGAGTTGCAGCATGGTATGATGGTATAACTCTAAATTGCAAGGACTGACATTGTTTGTTGGATGTTTTCATGATTACATGTTGGAATACATACTTGTTGATGTATGGATGATATAGTTAAAACACTTCATTAATTAAAATACATGATTGTGGCACTTGGTTCTTGGTAGAGGCATATCATGAATTATATGCCACTTGTTTGAGGCACATGGTTGTAATGTTTGTAGAGGCATATGGTTGGTGCACTCCATTGATGATATCTTATGGCATATGATATGGTATTGATGTACATGGTTGATGTACATGGGTATTGCGCATGGTTGGCACAAGATGTACTTGGTTGATTTTTTATCTTTTGCTTCATAATGTATGGTATGGAATGATTTTGATGCATGGGTAGGTCTAAGGATCGTCATAAAAAGAGCAGTTGATCTATGTTTCGGTTGAGCAATAGCTTTTGCAACAGAAGCATATTGCATTGGTAGCATATTGTTCATATTGCAGAGAAGATAGGGGGATACATACCCATAGGGGGGGTCATTCTTCTTCCCATGATTCCAGGAGGAGAGATTTATCAGATGCAAAGATAAATACTTGAAAAAGAGACCTATACTTGGAGAAAGAGCATAGAGGCATAGTTCCAGGGGGAGCATGAGCTATATATCTTCAGCATTACATCAGAGTGATATCCCTTGTTCAAAAGGGGAGATATTATTCAGAGGAAGATCAAAGGCATTCAGACAGGGGGAGCAACCCCAAGGAGAGTTTAGGCAGGGGGAGCAGCCCCAAGGGGAGAATGACCCTTTTCCATTGATGTCAAAGGGGAAGAGATAGTCACATTGATGTGATTGAGATGCCTATTGATGTAGAACAATGCCTTGTCTACATGTTTCCATAAATGATTGGTGTTGACATCAATGTTGGTATTTCCATCAATGCCAAAGCGGGGGATTGTTGGATCATGTTGTCATTGATGCCAAAGGATTGATGTCAAAGGAAGAATGTCTTGTCATATTATATTGATGTAGTGATTGATGGATCATGTATTGACCTTGATGTCAAGAGGATTCATAGTCGTATGCATAGATGAATATGGATCAATGAGTTGTCATTGATAAATGATGCATAGTTGGATTGATGTAAAGATGACTCATTATTGTCTTTTCATGGTTGTACAAATAGATGAACTCCAAAGTGGTCCCCTTATGGTGAAATCCCTCACGGGAAGACGCTTTGCGGTGAACTCCAAAGTGGTTATTGTCTTGTCATGGATGAACTCCAAAGTGGTCCCCTTATGGTGAAAGCCCTCATGGGAAGATGCTTTACATTGAAATCCAAAGTGGTGCCCTTATCATGAAATCCCTCATGGGAAGACGCTTTGCGGTTGAGTTATACTAGAAGTATGGTTAGAGAATGCATGCTTAATTATGGAATAATGAGATGAAGATCAATGAATTTGTTAGTGAAACTATCCTAGATGGATAGTTCTTTTCAATCCATTTCCGGTGGTATGTGGAACATCACATAACTCCTCACGGTTTGAGAGTTATGGCCTTACAGAGTTAAAGGACCCTCATATGTTGGCTTGAAGCCCCAAAAGGTCAAAGAAGTCAAAGTGCTTGCCAATAAGAAATTATTTAAATAATAAATTGAAGTGACAAAGTCAAAGAGGATTATTTAAAGTGAAGTGACAAAGTCAATGAGGATTATTTAAATAATAAAGTGACGTGACAAAATCAAAGAGGATTATTTAAATAATAAAGTGAAGTGACAAAGTCAAAGAGGATTATTTAAAATGAAGTGACAAAGTCAAGGAGGATTATTTAAATAATAAAGTGAAGTGACAAAGTAAAAAAGGATTATTTAAATAATAAAGTGAAGTGACAAAATCAAAGAGGATTATTTAAATAATAAAGTGAAGTGACAAAATCAAAGAGGATTATTTAAATAATAAAGTGAAGTGACAAAGCCAAGGAGCATTATTTAAATAATAAAGTAAATGGAGAACTTTCTAATTATGGAAAGTGGTTATAAGAAGGTTAACCCTAAAATCAGGAAAATGGGTTAAGTGGTCAAGTGGCTATTGGATACATGGACAAGTCGGAAATTGGGCAAAGTTGGACATAGGTGACTATGTGGAAAAAGTGGTTATGTGGACAACGTGGCCTAGAAGATGCTTCTAAGGAAGCTACTTGGAGAGTATAAATAAGAAGAAAGGGTCTCTTTTGAAAATCATCTCTTGAGCATAGCTTGAAGATCTATTCCGAGTAAGAGAGGGATTGCAAGTTCTCATGGACGCAAATGGAGACTTGAGTGTGAACTGATGCCAGGTTCTTGAAGTCCGAAGCAAGTTCCAGATCTACATTCTATGGGTTCAGATCTGCCATAGAAACTCTGGTATGGTTACGTAATTGTCTTGATAGACACTCGTTCTTATTGTATGGTGAATTATTAAGGCATTCTTGGTATGGTTGTTGTGATATGGTTATGTTGGTTGATTGATAGAGTGAGCAACAATCTTATGGTTCGGTAATGATATGGTTTCCATAGTATACTCGTTGCTTATACATGATTAAGTAGCATTCATATTGTATGGTTGAGGAGCATGGGTAAGTTGTGGGAGAGAATAGATTTGTTGTGATTGGTTATGGTTCAAATTTGACAATGAAAGACATAAGTAGATGTGACTCAAGGTTGTAAAGGATATGAGTTTTTCATAGAGATAAAACCCTAATTACTCAGAAGGCATACACAGGATGTAGTGCAGACTGGCCGCGTACATACACGAGTTGTACTACTGGTAGGATGTGTACATACGCGTGTTGCACTACTAGTAGGTCGCATACCTGTTGACATATTGGTATCTATTGAGGATTGATTCCTCTTCTCAGTTGGTGTTAAGTTGTGTAAGTTGAGTCTTGCATTGTAGAGCTGGTGCTTTTGTGGAGTTGTAACTCTATTCAGTTGTTTTTGATAACCCAAGGATTGTAGTCTGTAATAAAAAGAAAATTCTACATACATCTTGTTTTCTTTGTGTTCCTTGTGGTGATGGCTTATTGATGATATTTTTTGTTGTTATATGTTGCTGATGTATGTTCACATTTAACTGGTTATAAATGACAACAATAAGTGATGAGTAATTGGTGATTGCTAACTAAGGAGTTTTGTGAAGGGGAAGTTTTAAAAAGAGCCCTACAGTGATTCACCCCCCATCTCATTGTGGTCGGTGTGTCCAACACATTGACTGTAACATATATTTGAAAGGTTGAAATTGTTTTTGGTTGGCATGGTAAAATTATTAGTTAATGTAATACCATTAGAATCTTCCATGTACATTCGTAGAAGAATTCATGTTTGTTGAACCTTATACTATGTAAAATGTTGGCACCTACAGTTTAACTATTGGCCAACATGATTTGTTTTGGAATTAGTTTTGTATACTTATAGTAAAAATTGGCACATGTAGCCAAGATGATTTTTTTAGAATCGGTCTTTCATAATTGTAATAGAAATTAGTTAGTTATGTGATTACCATTTTAATTGCAAAGTATTTGGATTCATTCACTAGTGAAATCATTGAACCATTGTTAAAATTAACACCTTTGAAATAATTTGAAATTGTTGAATGAAATCAACACCATTGAAATTGTTAGTGAAATTTGGTGGTTTGTATTATGTTGAACTTGTATCTATATTAGCATATAATATTAACATATAGAGATTAACACCAAAGAAACTGTGAGCCAAAAATTCTCACCACACTTGAATATTATTCATCAAGAATCACATACATATATAGCAACAAAGATACAAAACGACCTTTGAATAGATCCCTACAAACATGGATTTGAAACCACTCATTCTCCAAACATAACCAATCACACAACAACCTATAACATATTATACCAATTTCAACATTATTCCAACATCCCCCCTTAATGGAGAAATTAGATTTTCTACAAGAAAGCATAATAGAAATAACACAAGTGGCATGCCTGGTGGTCTATGTCTTAGCTAGGCTTACAAATAGTAGATGACATGAAAATTTTATCTTGATCTTTTTAGTTGATAGATAATGATGGAGATTCTTCCTTGGCTTGTTGCTCCAAATATTCTTCATCTTTTCTATGTTCTGCTTCTCTTTTACCTTCTTTGTTGTTACATGGTACTTGTTCTTCTTCTTGCATTTCCTGATCCAAATATGAAACACTTAAATATTGTTTTATTCTCTATTGCCATTCTTGTGTAGTTCTTCTTTCTTGATCGTGGTTGTTGACTATTTTTCTTTGTACTCAACATTTCTTCAGACACTTGGATCCTGAGTTTGTCTTCAATACTTGCAAATTATTCAAAATTCTCATAAGTGGGTTGTTGCACTTTGTCATTACATTCATCTATGTCATGTTTAGTAGACTACTACCACATTAGATCATAGTAATGTATGATTTCTTCAGGGCTCCAATGCATCATAATTCCATGAACTTCTTCACTTTCTACATTGTCCATGTTGTCTTCAACATTCATTGATTCTCCATATGCAACTGTAACTTCTGTGTAGGCTCTACCATAACATGATGTTTCAAGCCATTCTACGGGGGGATTTAATTCTTCTTCAAATTTTGTTGCTTCTTCGTGGTTGCTACTAATATATGCACACTGAGAAACATTCATGAAATTTACAAAATCATTATAATCTGAGTTCTCTTTATTTTCCTTTATGTTGAGAGTTCCATCCCTTTCTTTATCCTCTGCCCGATCCACATTATTTTATGCATTACAATATTTGTACTCAGTTTCATCTTGCTTATACAATTGATCTGCAAGAAAAGTTACTCTTCCACTTAACAAATCATCTACAAGTTTCTTCTCCTGCAACATTTGGAACCAACTTTAACTTGAAAAGTTTTCATCGTCATATTTAACTAAATTTACCAAATATTCACACAGGGGTTCATCAACAGTTACACATTCATCTCCATCATCAATCTCAATGGAATTCACCAAATCACTAAATAACGCATTATAGGGAATTTCCTTACTATGACATGCTACTTTATTGTGAGATACATACATACTTTCTTCATTAATCATTGCAACTTCAATAATGTCATTTTCAGTATCTGTTCCAGACTGTCCTTACTATGACAAGCTACTTTATTGTGAGATACATACATACTTTCTTCATTAATCATTGAGATTGTCAACACAATCACTATTTTAAAAAAAAATACCTTTGACATCAACTTCAACATTATCATTCCACTTCTTCATTTCAAGAATATCCAAAATATTTTTGCACTACATATTTCACAAAATTCATGCAAAATACTAGAGACAAATTTTTCATCCATTGTTGATATAATAAGTTGTAATGCTATTGCACCTCTTCTCTTATCATAGACATTGATACGACCTTCATGATCATAATGCAATAAATCTACTAACCATAGTAATTTTTTTCATTTCAGTTTTCCAACCTTCATAATTTATACCTGAGAAAAATGGAAGATTTGGAATCACTATTTCATATATTTCATCAAATTCTTCATTGATCGGATCCAATTCTGCATTTTGCTTATCAAGTGTGTTTTCTATAATTGGAACCACTCCATACATTTCTATTGTGCTTACCCTTTGATTCTTTATCCTCATGTGTTTCAACTGTCTCTGCATATGTTTGATTCTCCTTTGTTGACCCATGGTGCATTCTTCTTTATCTTTCCTTCAAGCTCATCATGCGCACAGCCAAAAAAGAAATTTATTACCACTCCTTTCCACACCAAGTAAAAAGTGGATGCAATTTCAAACAAGCATTTCCAAGAGTGATGATATACTCCCTTGAAGTCTAAGAATGCAACGATCCAACAGTTAATTCATGCAGCCACAACTACTTCAATCAACGGTGACTCAATTCTTTCTGCAAACAACAACACTGCCAGCAAAATTATTGTCCACATGTACTACCTTCCTCTTCTTTGCAGACCCCTTCAACTACTCTTCTACACGAACCTCTCGAACCTCTACGCCTCCTTTGAAACTTCTTTACGTATATCCCATGCCGATCCACACAAGTAGGCAATGATCTCCTCCTTGCAGTAATCTCCTCTGTCTAGATGGTCTCTGTGGAAGTGAATAGCTTCACCTCTACACTCCAATTTTTACTTACAGCGGAAGGGACATGACACCCAGATTCCACGCGGTTCTCTCCTCAATCGGTTGAGTGTGACTATTCTGAAAAAATAGGTAGCAACACCTCTCTTTGGTGATTCTTCTCTGCTTGCTTTCCACAACAAATTGTTGGACAATAAGTCTGTTTAGCGACTTCTCTCTTTCACCCGATCATGGGATGTAAACAATAGAATGCAGTGAACATGCTATTCCGAACTCTACTCCAATCGCATCTCCTTGTTAAGTGATTGCTACTCCCTTGTGTGCCAACACCTCCCCCCTGCAAACTAATGCATATAATAATTCAAGCACATGGCTCCTTCAACCACACGCAGTTCCAGCAGACGGTGGCCCCCCTTTGCAACGATTTCATTCGAGTGGTATAAAAATTCAACACCACACCTCTACACAAGCTTATCCTCCATGCAAGATTCACTTTGGGCCTGATCTCGTCCTTCTCGATGGCTCCTCAAAAACAACAAAACAAAAATAGCTCCTTCCCTGGTGACAAATCCTTCCACAAAATTTTGGTAGTGTTGGCTCCTTCCCTTCAAAACTCTCGGCTCTAGTGATGGCGATTCAGAGCCTTGGTTGTCTCAAATAAAATGCTCAAGGGAAGGTAACTTCAAACAGATCTCCACTTCGACAATATTGGCAACAATTCCTTCACTTCTGCAACAATTCTTGATAGTGATCCCTTTGTTCTTTATGTTTGAAAATTCTCAACAACAAATCCTTTCCAACCAGTGATTGATCTCAACAACAACTCCTTTCCTTTGATAGTGTTGAATCAGCTACAACAATGGGTGTCTAAGCTCTCCTATAGTAGCTTATCACATGGAAATACTCCCACCCATGTAGCTTTTTCAATAGCGATCTGACGCAGATACTCCACGCAGGCACAACGATTCCCTCTCTTCCACACTGTGATCAAAACAATCTCCACTCGTGAGTGGTTGTCCAAATGGTGTGCGACTCACCTCCGGTTTGCAATCTGCGTACACCACAACACAACGTGTCATCCATGACAACTGCTTCAACACAAATTCCATGCTGACTTACACTTCACAGAGTCTCCTGCAGCGACCGACGACCCTCAGACTCATGCTATTCTCCTAGAATCACGCATCAACAATTTCTCTCTAACATAATCACTCATTCGTGGGCCCTCCCATGAGGGAGTCAAGCCCACATTGGCCCACGAATGAGTGATTATGTTAGAGAGAAATTCTTGATGTGTGATTCTAGGAGAATAGCATGAGGAAGTCAAGCCCACATTAATCAAGCTCTGATACTATATTAACAAATAGAGATTAACACTAAAGAAAACGTGAGCCAAAACTAATCACCACACTTGATTATTATTTACCAAGAATCACATACATGTATAGCAACGGAGATAAAGGGACTCTGGCGAGCATACCTCACATCAAATTGGTAAAGTATGTGGGACAAGGGAAAGGGATTCTGGCCCGTATATCTTATATTAAATTGGTAAAGTTTGTGGGATAAGGGAAAGGGATCTTTCCCCCTACTTCTTCTGGATTTGAACCTGTGACTTCTTAAAAGGAAACACATGTTCTTAACTATTAAACCCACTCAAAATATATAAAGTAACATTATAAAAATGTCCTTCTATAAATGATTTGATTAATCATAAAATAAAATTAAAGAAATATCATTACAAACTAACTCTAATTAAAAGTGGATTATATAATGTGTTGTGCAATTGCACTAAAATCTGTAGTTGGAAGTTGGGACTCTTAGTTTAAATATTGCAATTGACTCATAATTAATTCCTTATTGTATGAATTTATCTATTTGTTCGTGAAATAACATCATATTAACCAAGCATCAAGTGACAACTCTCAAGTGAAATTAAAACTGAATTTATATAAGACATGAGTAATGGTTTATTAATAGAACTACAATTATTTAATTTATTTAGAAAAACTCTCCCCACACACATACATAATTTGCACAAATATTTATAAATTAGTCTTGATTATTGATAACATTAAAATAAATATAAGAATTTAATTTGAGCATATTGTATGACATATAAAATATAAAATAAAACAAAGACGCGATTATATTATTAATTGACATAATTGTAATGTTTAACTTTAGTGGATGGTTTTAGTATGAATGTGAATATTTCTTATATATATATATATATATATATATATATATATATCATTTTTTTTTTTTATGTAATTGACATAATGAACAAAATTGTATTCTTTAAAGGTGTTGATGTAGTAAAAGTTTCTTTTAATAAACAATGATACTCATTGATATGAAGTCCCAATTAGATTTCATACTATTTAAAATAGGACACTTATCCAAATTTTGGCCCAACAATCATTAATTTAAATGAGGGAGATGGTTATGAAATGCATAATGGAGTATGCAATATTTTGTTATTTTAGATGCAATATGCAAACTAATCTAACCTATTCTAGCTAAGCAAAAATTAGCCAATAGATAAAATATTAGTTATAATTTCCTGCAAATATTTCAAAAACATAAAGTTATTAAGGAAAAGAAATAATATATAAACATAAACAATAAGTATAAAGAATAATAGTTTGTTACATTACTACCATTTACACTACCATCTCAAAGCAATAAATATCAAATGAGCAATATAAAAGTAAG
>JZKD02S1673571.1:484031-506219 GCA_000966675.3 Picea glauca | reverse complement strand
TCCTAGTCCTACTATATCTTATCGTGAGTCCAAAGTTCATAATAAAATTCCCACAATCATTCAAGGATATATACCAAAGTGATATCCAATGTTTATACCCTCTATTCAAACATGACGTGTTAAGTTATGTGTTCCATAAACTTTGTGGCATTAGTTGTGCCATTAAACACTAGCGGATATTTAATCTCTACATGAATCCACTTAATGGAATTTGGTAGTGTGCATATTTGTGTCAAATAATTCTCATACTCCCTAGGCATATGAGAATGCAAAAATGAAACTTATGCAACTATATGCAACTTTATGCAACTATGTTGCAACTATATGCAACTATGCAACTATATGCAACTATATGCAAATATGCAACTTATCCAACTATATGCAACTATATGCAACTTTATGCAACAATGCAACTATATTGCAAAAATTTTGTATGCAACTATATGCAACAATGCAACTTATCATGTTTTTTAGTGACTATATGCAACTTTATGCAACTATATGCAACTATAAGCAACTTATGCAACTATATGCAACTATGAAACTATATACAACTATATGCAAATATGAAACTTATCCAACTATATGCAACTATGAAACTATATGGTATCATGTACCTTCATTTGAATAGGGTGAGTTACCTTTACTTGAAGAGGTGTAAGTGTCTTTGTTTAAACAAATGCTCCATTGTTGTGATCTACCATTATTTCAAAGTGTTACAACTTTTTTCGTGGGAACAACTTTGATTTCTTTCATTCATATGATTGTGAGTAACATTCATTTTTTTGGTAAGGGAATGACTCAACCACAAGGCTACAAGTTCCTCATCCAAAAAGCTACAAACATAGTTGTTGAAAGGGTGTGAATGCGTTTACCTCATGCTGTGATTATCCCTTCACATTAATAGGTTAAATTTGATATTCAAGGTAATTATTGTGACCAATCTATATTAATATCGATTAATGGTTGTGAGTGCATTGAAGTGGATAAGTAAAGGGTTGGCCCAATCTCACAAGGATAGTGATAGATTTAAAAAAAAACACATCTCCCATATTGTCCCCCTGGGAGGCACCTACCAAATTGTTTTTGACCTTTAGTTCAGAGCACCGATATCTCAATTAAAAACATTCATTCAAGGGAATTTATTTTATCTTCACCTTCATCCCAAGGTGCCTTGGATTTCCCCTTTGGTCCACTAAGAAATACCCCTAATGAGTCCCAAAACCCCCTCTCATAAGCCCTTCTCACATAAGATACCCTTTGAAGGGTCAATCACACATGAAAATATTGAGTATGGGTCAATCACGAATCCCAACATCCAGCTCGTCATTTGGATTTATTTTTTTTAAACTTAAAGGAAGCATGGCAATATCGACGATAGTTTGTTGTAAGGCAATGAATTCTTTTGGACCAAGCGTGGCAATATCGACGAAAGTTCGTCGAACTTTGCCATGGTTTTGCGTCACACATAAAACATATGCGTCGAAAATTTTGTCTCTGTCAAACATTTTTGTCACTATTGCGACGCTTTTTCGTCGCAACTTTCCACAGTTTTGTGTCACACGTATGGAAATAGCATCGTAATTTGTTGGTAAGTTTTTTACTTTGCCACGAAAATTCGTCGCTATTGCCACATTTTATAAGGTAAACATGGAGGGCTAATTTCATCACTGTTTCCACGAATAACTGGTTCATGGATATAGAGATGAAAAAAGTTCCACGAAAAATAGTCTTTACTTTCATGGAAAGTGCGATGGATATGTGTGGCAATAGAAACAAAAAATCGTGGCAAATTTGGTCACATGTAGTAGTGAAACCCTTACAATAAGTCCTAAACATGGGAAAACCCCATGGGCCGACATACCCTAAAACCAATTACAAAAACCCTAAAGGACCCTTTATTGGGTCCACATATCCCTAAAAAATGGGTGAGATCCGTGATCTCAGCTCCATCTGGGCGCTCCTTCTTCGACCAATGTGTCGAAGTCCAAAAGTGGGCCAAATTTGACCAAGGTTTCCTCAAAACTTGGTCGAGGGCCAACAGGCCCCCAACACTCACCTGTGACTCATCCTGAGTCACTTAGGTCTGGACAATGCTGCTTTGAATGCCTCGAGCTTAACGCGGGCTGCCTGGACTTGCTGCTTCTCTTGAGCCTCTTGCTCAGTGAGCTTCTGGATCGTCTGCTCCGTAATAGGCCCTTCCAGGCGTTATTCTACTGCTGCGACGACTTGATCTAGCTATGCGCTCTGTCCGTCAATTTCTTCGAACACTGTTGTCCCTTGACCAATTTTTGTGGATTCTTGGTCATGTTTGACCTATTTTGGGACTTTGACAGACTATCGACGGTGGAGCGCAAGATGAAGCAGAGATAACGGGATCTTGGCCCCTTTTAGGGATTTTTGGGTTTTGGGATTATGTAACGGGTGTGGGAACGTCGGCCCATGGGTTTACCCATGATTAGGTCCACTTTTTTAATGTATATATAGAAGGCTAGGCGATGTAATAGAGTGTGGTGTGAAGGTGATGAAAAGTAGTGCTAAGTGCTAAGTACTTTCTTTGTGCATAATGTGTGAGACTTGCAGAGCTACGTGCAAGTAATTGTAAGAAGGATTAGTGCTGTACCCTAGCTCGAAGAAGGAGGATCTGGCGGAGTGCGCACAGATCTCCTGTCTTCTGCAGAGTAGGATTTTGATGCTATGTGCCTGTAAGAAGCTTGACCAAGATAATAAAGAAGAAGAGTTCGTGGACGTAGCCCCAAGGTGGGGGTGAACCACGTACATGCTGTGTTGTTATGCTTTGTGTGATGTATTGATGTGTTTATGTCTTTACTTGTTAATTTCTTTGATATAGATAGATAGATTTGTTATGATTTGTGCTAATGATGTATATGGATGTTAGATCTGACCTACGTGAATGTGTTTAAGTTCTAGAATCTGCTAGATCCGATCTATCTCTTTATGCTGAGTGCTTGGAAGCATTAGATCTGCATGAATGCTGTGATGCTCTGTTTTATTTGTGAAGTAGATAGTGGTTAAATATTGATGAAATGTCAGTGCTAAGTTCCCTGTTAAGTATTACAATCATAGATCTATGTCCCAACCAAGTTTGCAGACACTGGAGTCCTGCAACCACCCCTGCCTCTACCTCGGGTGAGACTTCATCTACTTCGTAGGTGTTGCCGAAAGGGCCAATAGTTAGGGTTTTGTTAGTGTGCTATTGTAGCATTGAACCCTGGGTCTGCCCCTGTGCCAACAAATGGTTCCGTTGCCGGGACCTGAAACTGTGATTGCTGGGAACTGAGGAAGAAGAAGCTTTGTGAAAAGATCTGATCTGAAACTGTGAAAGATCCATGTGTAGATCTGTTTCCCTAGTGCGCAACATTCTACTTGACCTGTGAAGCTCTGTGCCAAGAAAAGAGATCAGATCTGAAGAAAAGAGGTAAGATCTACAAGTTCTGTACTCTGATAAAGGTAAGAATAGTGAAAATTTCTAGATCTGAAAGCTTTGTGCTCTGTAGAAGTAAGATAAGTGGAAATTTTCATTTCAACAGTATGAATCTAGGTATGTTTGATAGATTCTATCCTAGCTTGAAAACTAGGGCACTACTAGATGAAAGAAGGTTTGATATGAATAGATCGGATATGAATAATGAAAGATATGTTATCCCTATGCATAGAAAGAATGTTTGGACTAACAAGTGGATGCAGGATCCTAGAACGAATCTTTTGCAGGTTAGCTACTATGATGCTAGCGCGCAGTACATGAAGAGCTGGGGATCATTTAATAGAAAGAGATGATTAACCCTCTGTTACAGTTGCAAAATTCTAGGACATCTTGCTAAGGAATTCTCTGGGAGGGGATCTAGTTGTCTTTGTTGCAAAGATATGAACCACAAAGTATTGGATTGCCCTAGAATGATTGCTAAGCTTGAAGGAATGAACACAAGACAAGAAAACCCTAAGGCAGATCCAGAAACTAAGATTATGGAAGAACCCCATAAAGATTCAGAGAAGGTATTTCTATAGATGAAAGAAACCCTCAATGATCACCAACATATCAACTTATCAGAGATCTTCAAAGAAAAATCATGCATAGAAGCAAGAATATGAGACTTCGACATTGACTGTGTTCTGGATGAGGAAACACAGGCGAATATCATGATAGAAAGAACTTGGGAACTTTTAGGAAAATCTGCTATGACTCCTTCATTGGGAGGAATAGGTATATTTAAAGGAAAATCGATAAACCTATGTGGAAATCTCACCCAGATATCTATGAATGCCAAAAAACTTCGATAGAAGAAGATTTTGAGATTATTAAATTTATTGAGAACAATGCCCCATTTACCATGTTACTAGGAAAACCTTGGATTGAAAGAGATCAGGCCATAAGGAAGGAAGGAAGAAGAAGTCTTAGAATAGAAGAAGAAAGAGTTAAAGGATTTCATGACTAGAAGGATTGCACACTTGATTAAAGAATGTGAGAACAGATAGAAGCTATTTAACGCTAGAGACCAGGATGTCGAAGTTGTAAGAACATTAGAAGACCCATAGAAGACTGAAGTACCTATTCCAGATAAAGAAGAAGTATCACCTTCGAACCTTCGGAAAGAATCTCAACAATGCGAAGTAACTATGCCAGAAGAAGACAAGAATCAGAATGGAAAAAGGAATACTGAGACAAAGCTCACTGGAAAGAAGGCTAGAAAACTAAGTAAGAAGACAAATAAGATCGACAAGTTACATAAGGTTCTAGAGGGAACTTCGCCGAAGGACAATTTGCAAAATTGGAGCTTGGCTAGGATATCAGAACAACGTCACATGGCACTTTGCCATTGCGAAGCAATATAGCCATTGGGAACAATATAACCGTTAGACCGACCCCCCAAATGGGTAGAAAGGCATTTATGGTTCGCCACTAGACCATTGGACCATGCCGGAATGGATAGAACAAAGTTAATGAAGGATTCTCACCCATTGCAAGAGATATGTTTCCAAGTTATCTATTTATCCCGTCGCGCCGTGCACCAAGAACACTTTTGCTGACCGTGAATCTAATCTTGCAGAATTGTTGATTTTACACAGTGATCATTGCGCTATTGCCCTCTATCCCATTGCAGTGTCTAAGTTACCCCTCGAACCTGAGATTTCCAACCCTGAGCGTGTATGTCGGACGAGTTCACCGTTGCAAAGAAAGTTGTTGAATAAGTTCTCTTTGATCTCATGACTGAAAGAGTAATGTCGATGTCTGCATGCGTACAAGATTCATCGACGAGAACAGTGCAAGCCTCTCCGTCAACTTCTCACGAAGCAGGACCATACCCAGAACAAAGAAGACTGAAGAAGTCCAAGACTTAAGCAATGCCTCAGGAAATACTTCTTCAGTGTCACCTGACTGAGGGGGTGATGATGAAGTAGAAGCTGAACAAAAGACAGGCGAAGTAACACCACCCAGAGATGAGGTTGATCCCCATAATAATAGGAAGGTTCCCCCCCTGAAACCTTCTTCCCAGAAGAAATCAAAAGCCACCATGACCAGGATGCAGACTGTCCTCAGCTCAGATGATTTTGACTTCATCATAGTAGCCCTGCACAATGCTTTGCTGGAAATAACAGAGAAACAAGAGGCCAAGCAGGAAGAAATGTATGATAGAATTGAAGTTGAACTTTGAGGGGTACAATAGGCCCTTCAATCCAGTCGCGTAGTCTCTACTACGCCCCTACCATCAGGAGAACCAGAGTTGGGAGATGAGTCATCCCAACTTCACCGATTCGCTGATACAGTCGAAGCTCGCCTTCGACGAGCACAAGAAGAAACATAAAAAGACACCCAGGCCTTGAAGCAAGTGCAAGGCATACTTGTAGAACAATGCAACACTATAGAATAAGAAAAGATTGCTCTCCAAGTGAAATTCGACGAAGAAAAAGAATAGATGCAACAAGGAAAATAATAGTTGCTCGTGAAGCAACTCAAAGTGAAGGAAGCGGTCAGTAGAGCACTTCGCTCTGTGACAGTCATAGAAATACAAATAGAGGACCGAGTCACACATCAAGTAGAGCAGCTCACAAAAGTTATCCAACAACTACAACAATGTATAACAGACTTAGAGCTCCGCACATCGCCCGAGACTCCAGAGGATGTAAGGGACCAAAGAGAAGCAACTACCCGAAGCACAGTTGAGAGACTAAAATCCCTTGCCATGGAATGCAAGCAACTGAGTGATCAGAGTTCCCTGACATATGAGCAACTCACCAAGAACCCATAATTGCAGGCAATGGAGTCACAGCTCCAGGAAACAAAGCAACACGCAGAGACACTACAGGCGCAGTTGAAGCCCCTGTTAGTTTTGGAAAGAATGAAGCGATCTCAAGAGTAATGCCCAACCCAACAACAAATCCACACTATACAGAGCAGAGTTATGGAAGTAACTCAGAGGCATCAACCTATACAAGATAAGGCTTACCAATTATTCACATAGGTTGAAGGCAGAGGAGTAGAACTGGACCAGGTTGTCATTGTAGTTGAACAACGTTTAGAGGGACCTGTTAACGACACAATCATCCAAGAGTTCATTGAACAAGAGGCCGTGGCAAAACAACAAGTCCAAGAAGCTCAAGCTAATCTTGAGGCTTTTGAAGCAGAATTACCCATACCAGAGTGACTCGGGACAAGTCACAGGTGAGTGTTGGGGGCTTGTTGGCCCTTGACCAAGTTTGGTGGATTTTTGGTCATGTTTGACCTATTTTGGGACTTCGACAGGCTGTCAAAGGTGGAGCGCAAGATGAAGCAGAGATCGCGGGATCTCGGCCCCTTTTAGGGATTTTTGGGTTTTGGGATCATGTAACGGGTATGGGAACATTGACCCATGGGTTTACCCATGCTTAGGTCCACTTTTTTAATGTATATATAGAAGGCTAGGCGATGTAATAGAGTGTGGTGTGAAGGTGAGGAAAAATAGTGCTAAGTGCTAAGTACTTTCTTTGTGCATAATGTGTGAGACTTGCAGAGCTACATGCAAGTAATTGTAATAAGGATTAGTGTTGTACCCTAGCTCGAAGAAAGGGGATCTTGCAGAGCGCGCGTAGATTTCCTCTCTTCTACGAAGTAGTATTTTGATGCTATGTGCCTGTAAGAAGCTTGACCAAGATAATAAAGAAGAAGAGTTGGTGGACGTAGCCCTAGGGTGGGGGTGAACCACGTACATGCTTTGTTGTTATTCTCTGTGCGATGTATTGATGTGTTTATGTCTTTACTTGTTAAGTGCTTTGATATAGATAGATAAATCTATTATGCTTTGTGATAATGATTTATATGGATGTTAGATCTGACCTACGTGAATGTGTTTATGTGCTTGAATCTGCTAGATCTGATCTATCTCTTTATGCTGAGTGCTTGGATGCGTTAGATCTGCATGAATGTTGCGATTCTTTGTTTTATATGTGAAGTAGATAGTGGTTAAATATTGATGAACTGTCGGTGCTAAGTGCTTTGTTAAGTATTACAATCATGGATTTGTGTCCCATCTAAGGTTGCAGACACTAGAGTCCTGCAACCACCCCTGCCTCTACCTCGAGTGAGACTTCATATGCTTCGCAGGTGTTTCTGAAAGGGCTGGTAGTTAGGTTTTTTTTGGTGCATTGTTGTAGCGTTGAACCCTGGGTCTGCCCTTGTGCCAACAAACACCTTGCAGACTTCATCTTGCACAGGTTGTATCTTCTACGTTACTTCCATTACCTTAACCTGGAGGGAAGTGATATGTTGTTGTACTGCATGTTGCTCCTGGGATATCTTCATTCTTTCTACTATGGTGAGAAGCTTCATCTGCACCTGTATTGAAAAATCCTATTGCTGTGCCTCTTGTAATTGCGCTTCTAGCTTCGTTAGCTTTGGATCCTTGGTGAGACATTCATATGTCTGTGTGCTTCTATCACTCAGTTGTTTTCATTTCGAGGCGAGGGCTCTTATCCTTACTACTGTGTTCTTAGCGGTCTCCTCCCTCTGGTCACGCACCTCTTGTGGGGTGCTTGGTACTGTTTGGGCCTCCAATTCTGTTATCTTAGCCCGAAGCTGTTGGAGGGTCTCAGTGAGCTTCACTATTTGAGCTTCGACCAGTTCTTGCTCCTCCTGTGCCAAGCCTGACACAGAGTGACATGCTATTATTACCGCTTCTTTGACCATGGACTGCTCTGCGAGCAAATTCTCTTTTTATCTCTGTAGTTGGGCTTTTTCCTCCTAAAACTTCATCTGAAGCTCTTCTTTCTCGCTTTCCTGGGTTGCCACATTGTCCTGTGTTGCTCGTAATTGCACTAAGACTTCATATTTTTCCCTTTTCAAGGCTTTTGTAGCATTCTCCTTCTCTTCCTGAGCTCTCTGGAGTCGAGCTTCTGTTGCATCTTCCAGCCTTCTCAACTGGGCTGGTTCGTCTCCTAATTTTGCAGTTTGTGACGAGAGATTTGCAGATGACGCAATAAGTACTGCGCAGACCAAGCGGACAAATTGCTGCACTTCCTTCAGTTCTGTCTCAATTATTCTGTAAGTATCCTCATGCTTCTCTCCATATCTTTGCAATATGTGCTCAGAGGCATCCTCCATAGCTCTGCAGACCAGACTGATGTCGTCCTCAGTGAGAGTGGCCTCCAACTGGGGCTTTTTAGCACGTGTCTTCTTCCTTGCTGAGGGTTTCTTTGGGGAAACCTTCCTCTTCTGTGGTGTTACTGTCTCTGTAGGGGGATCTTCAGGCAGTGTAGCTTCACCTCCTCCCTTCTTTTCTTCTCTTTCGTCTCCTCCTCCCTGTCCTTCTTCTTCGTCTTCTCCTCCTCCTGGTGAGTTAGTCCCGTTATCTTCAGAAGCATTGTCCTCCTAATCACTCTCTATATCCTGGACTTCCTCCTGCTTTTTCTTCTTCTTCGTCCCACTGGACTGTCCGACATTCTCAACTCATGTGACTATGGGGCTTTTGATGGTGTCAATGTAGGATAATTCTACATCAGTGACAGGTGCAATAAACTCCTTGGGCCATTCTTTTGTAATCTGCTCCATGTCTTCATCTGTCATTTTGTAGTACGACTGCAATTCTTCCTGGTTCTCATCTTTGTGCATAGTGATGTAGATGAAATGAGGATTGACGCAGAAATTTGTTATTGGTCGGTACTGGTGGAGGGTGCGTGGTTTCATGCATGGAAATGATTCGATGGAGACCTTCAACTGCTGATAATATGCATGAAACACGACATTGGACTGCCACTGCTTCGTCATGTCATTGGTGTACCACAGGGTGGAAAATCGAGCGGCCAATGACTCCGTAAGTTCAATCTCTGGGAAAATTCAATCATTTTCCAAGAGACAAATGCGATCAAAATGATCAACCAACTGTAATTGAATTCATATCCCAAATCCTGGGCTTCACGACAATCCTTCTCTAGGTCATTGAAGAGGTAGTTCGCCTAGTTCATCTGCATGCCCTCCACACATTTTCCTGCGAGGTCCACCACAAACCCGGTGACCTGTGTGGGGAGGTTCTTTCTCACAATATTTCTAGCTAGGAGTTGGAAAGCGAGGTGCACTACGCCATTCTGTATAGAGCCTACCTTGTAACCTCACTTCCATTTCTCTACTTCTCCGTAAGCTTCCTTGATCCATTGTGCCAGGGAACGGTCTTAGACGTTCCCTAGATAAAGATGTTGAGGGTTTGGACCCTTCACACTTAAGCCTGTGATCTAGTGGATCAATGCCGGATCCATAGTAATCCTTCTGTCGAGCCACATGTATCCACCATGATAGAACGAAAAGAGGATTTTAACGCAAGCGTTAACCTCCTGGTGGCGGAAAAAATGTAGGATCTTCATCACGTTCATCATGGTGTACTGCGCCAACCCTTTAATCCATGGTTGTGAGATGAGGCGAGGCTTCTTTTCGGTTGTCTCTGTGAGATAGCGGTGTGGTGCCAACATGGAATAGTTCTTTTGGTCTCCTAAATTGAAGTTAATATTCTTTAGTAGCAGGATCTGTCCTGACTGACTCCTGACTATGCATATTCCTTTCAGAATGTACGCAGTGAACACGACGTACTCAAAATATCGGGGGATGATGTCACATTTAACAATGCTAGCCAAAGGTGGGATATAATCAGGTAGGATCGACGGGATCTGCTTCACATTAGCTAGATCACTGCGATGCTTACTTCGCTTCTTAGTTACAGGGTTAACACGGTCGGAACGATGTCCAGTTGAAGGGGAAGCCTGCAGTCCCCTAGTCGACAACGCCTGAACACCTTCAGATATTAGTCTGTCGGCCATTAGCTTCTTAAGGACTTCCTCAATAAACTTCTCCAATTCAATAGGTTCGCCTGACATTCTAGATTTTAAAAGGATAGGTCGGGGTAGACAAATAGACAGGAGGGGTAGACAAACAGACAAGAGGGCTCTAGTTTCAGACAGTATGACTCAACACTTGGATACTTATCTTCTTAGTTCAGTTAATCACGGGTAGCAAAAAGTGGTCCCAGTGCAACGACCAACGAGTTAAATAAGCGGGGCACCGTAACAGATCTTCTAATCATCCAGGAAATGCTTCGATCAATGTAAATCTGTCTATTATGGCGTGGTCTCAACATCAAAAAGTGGTCCATCAGCCCATAAATGTTTTTTCTAGCCGTTCCAAAGCGTTATTATAACAGTCGAGGCACCTCCAACGGTCATATAACTTCGCCAGGGCGAAGTCCCATTCTGCGCGGTCCTGATGTTCCAACGACGTTCAAATTTTGCAAACCTGCCTACTGTGAGGTTCCAATATGCAAAGTCTTCCATCTGGTCTATGTGGCTTCCTGTAGCTTTTCCAACTTAGTTTTCTTTTTATTGAGCTTCCTTTCCTTCTTTCCTGTGATCTGAGTCTCTCTAACTATTTTTGGAATCATCTTTTCATTTTTATTCTTATCTTCCCCTAGCGTAGTGGCTTTGCACTGTGGAGGTTCCCTCAAAGGGTTTGAAGTTAATATCCCTTTTATTAACACTTCCTGAGTGGAGATACTTATTTCTTGAATAGATATGTCCTTCCATACTTCTTGCATTATTTCAACCTTGATGGATGATTCTCTTTCCTTCTGTTCCTCCTGTGCTGTTACTTTGTTCTATTGCTTTGACTTATCCTCTAGTTCTTCTATTAGTTGGTCTATTTTTCTAGCTATGAAATCCCTTAGTTATTTCTTTTTATTTTCTGTAGCTTCTTCCTCTACTTTCCTTCGGAACTGATCCTTCTGAATCCAAGTCTTACCTAACAAAAGTGGGAAAGGGGGGATGTCCCCAACAAACCGAATGACTTCAAACTCTTCTTTAATCGATGTTCCATGAACAATAATAGGTACATTAGTAACTCTTCCACATAAGGTTGTCATATTTCCCTTAAACAGGCCTATCCTTCCCAATGAAGGTACCACAAGAGTCTTTCCCAAAATTTCCCAAGTTTCTTCTGTCATAATATTCACTTGTGTTTCTTCATCTAAGACACCGTTTATGTCAAAGTCTTCTATTCTTGCACTTATGCCCTGTTTTAATTTCATGATCTCTGGTAAACTGACATATTTGTGAACATCCATCATTTCCTTCAACTGTAATAACATAGTCTGAACTTTCTCTGACCTTTTCTCTTTATGAATTCCTAACATGCCCTTAGCCTCTTGAATTTCTTCATATTTTTCTTGTCTTATGTTCATCCCTTCAACTTTAGCAATCATCCTTGGACAATCCTCAACCTCATGACCAACAATCTTACAACAAATACAAATAGGACCTGCACCAGGGTATTCCTTAGCAAGATGTCCCAGTCTTCTGCAGTTATAACACAAAGTTAGTCCTCTTTTTCTTTTAAATGTTCCCCAACCTCTTATGTACTGTGCACTTCCCTTAGGATCATAGTGTTGGACCTGCAATCTGCAACAATTCTTTCTAGGTTCCTGCATCCACTTATTAGTCCAAAAACTCTTTCTATGCATAGGAATAACATATCTTTCTTTATTTTCATTAAATTTACTCAAATCAACTCTTTCTTTCAACTACAACCTAGCCTTCAAACTAGGACAAAATCTATTAAACATACTTAGGTTCATGCTTTCGAAACATAAATTTTCACTTATCTTTCTCTTGTCAAAGCACAAAGATTTACCTCTTTTAGGATCTTACCTCTTTTCTTCTGATCAGATTTCCTTCTTAGCACAAAGCTTCGCAAGTCAAGTGGAGTACTGCGCACTTCAACAACAGATCTACACACAAACCTTCTCTTTTTCTTTACTTAAATCCCAACAATCACAGTTTCAGGTCCCAACAATGGAACCATTTGTTGGCACAGGGGAAAACCCAGGGTTCAACGCTTAACATCGCACCAAAAAAACCCCAACTACCAACCCTTTCGGCAACACCTGCGAAGCAGGTGATGTGTCACCCGAGGTAGAAGCAGGGGGGTTACAAGATGCATGTGTCTGTAACCAGGTTGGGACACAGAACTGTGATAATAACACTTCGTAGAGTATTCTGTTAATGCTTAGGAAGTGACATACATTAGTTCGTTAACCTTATTAACATCGCAGAACATACCCAAGGTTAGATCTAGTGTAGTAACAACAAAGATTATGTACCGTAAACACTTAACACTTAACACTGTGAATCAGATCTAGCATTTTAATATAAGCAAAACAATTAATCAAAACATACATATTCATTACACATTCTAATCTAAGCACTAAGCAAAACATAACATAGATAACATGGCACACAACAAACCACAAAACACCAGATATACGTGGTTCACCCCAGTGTGGGGCTATGTCCACCAACCTCTTCACCTCTTTATTGTTCGATGATCTCTTACATTCAATAACTCATGTGAAATAAGCCACAGAGTCAAGCTTCGCACTAGAAATGAGATCTGCGCACTGAGCACCAGATCCTCCTTCCAAAACTAGGTCAAGGCACAGAGCCAACTCTCTATCGAGCACAAAACCTTAACACACATACATTCCAACTTGAATTACTTGCACTTAGCTAGCTTCTCCCTCTCTTACAATATAATCTTCTTTATTTATATCTTACAAACCCTTACAATAAGGCTTAAACATGGGAAAACCCCATGGGCCGACATCCCTTAAAACCCGTTACAAAAACCATAAAGGGCCCTTTATTGGGTCCACATATCCATAAAAAATGGGTGAGATCCACGATCTCAGCTCCGCCTGGGTGCTCCTTCTTTGACCAATGTGTTGAAGTCCAAAAGTGGGCCAAATCAGACCAAGGTTTCCTCAAAACTTGGTCGAGGGACAACATGATCTGTGTCTCCTAGAGTTGGTGCTCTAAAGAGGATTGGTGTCCTTCATTATTCTTTATAAAACCTTGTAATTGATGTTAAATATATTTATATAATTGATTTTGCATACAATTGATTGTTGATTTATTGTGGTGATCAATAAAATATAAAAAGTAATTGTTAATTGTTAAGAAGGGGTAATACTGATTCACCCCCCCTCCCCTCTTAGTGTTCCAACAATTGGTATTAGAGTGGGTGCCTTCAACACAATTTAACAACTGGAAGGTAGATCCTGAAGATGGATCAACAAGGGGGAATGTCTAACAAGAAAGCTCCATTGTTCAATGGAGGAGACTATGCTCTATGGAAAATAAGAATGAAAAACTTCATGTTGGCTCTTGGTTTTGATATATGACAATATGTTGTAGATGGTTACACTACACCAACTGCTCCACCCAAAGACGCTGTTGGAAAGAAAATATGTAATGACAACTTAAGAGAAGTTAATGGAATTCTAGGAGGGTTGACTAATTCTATATGTGTGAAGGTTATGCATTGTAAATTAGCCAAAGAAATCTAGGACAAGTTGGAGGTTGTATATGAAGGAGATGACAAAGTCAAGGAAGCCAATCTACAAACCTATAGAACTCACTTTGAAAATCTGAAAATGAAAGAAGAAGAAAATATTGATGAGTACTTTCATAGGGTAGATGAAATGGTTAACTCAATCAAAGCGATAGGAGAAGAAATTATAGATAAACTTATTGTGCAAAAAATACTAAGGTCATTACCTATGAGATATGATGCAAATATTTCTACAATTGAAGATAGATATGATCTATACACACTCACAGTTGATCAGCTTCATGGAATTTTTACAGCACATGAAATGAGAACATGGAATGATAAATTAGCAAAAGATGAAACAACCTTTAAAGCATCTAAGACAAAGATGAGGCAGGAGCAAAAGACCAATGATAAGTTATCAGATACATCAGATGTAGAAGAGGCCAACTTTATAAAGAAAATCCAGAAAGGATTTGGAAAATATAAAGGAAAGTTACCTTTCAAATGTTTCAACTGTGGAAGAATTGGACACTTTTCTAACAAATGTCCCTATCCCATACAGGAGGAAAATGATGAAGAAGTTCACAAATAGGAAAACCAATACAAGAAGAAGTTTTATAGCAAAAAGAAAAACTTCTACTCTAAAGAAGATATCAACTTTTCATACATGAGTGAAGATGAATATTCAGAGCTTCTGTTTATGGGAATGAAAACTCAAGATGATAAACATTCAGAAGATGAAAAAGAAGGGAACTTCAAAGAAGAAATCCTTAGTGTAATTGGAGAACTAGGAAAAACTAAAAAACAAAACAGGGTACTAAGAAGAGAGCTTCTAGAGATTAAATAAGCTACTAAATCAAGAGAGGGAAGTTTCCAAAACTCTCAAGGAGTCAGAACATACCATCAATGATTTGAAGTCCCATCTCCTGGAAGCTAATAAAACTGAAGAAATCATTTTAAAACAACTTAGTGATAAAAAACAAGCATGTGAGAAACTAGAAGCTGAGATTAAGCTGCTAAAAAATGAACTTGAGAAAGAAAAGAAGAGATGAAACTTTGGAAATAGTTCAAATATCTTGGATGAAATTCTCAGTAGTCAAAGGTCACCAAACAAAAATACTAGTTTGGGATACACCCAAGACTCAACTTCTACATCACAAGGATCTATCAAAAGACCAATTAGTTATGCAGATGCTCTACAGGGCTCCTCAAGAAGAGAAGATAATAAGGAAAATATGATACCATTGAACACTGTTCCACATAAACAGAAATCAACATTCCCTACTAAAGTAAAAAATGACAAAAAATAAAATCACTAGAAGGAATCCCCCTAATAAATATCTATTCATTGGATATTGTTACTCTTGCAATAATTTTGGACATAAGGTAGTACATTGCAAAGATTATGGACAATACAATAACATAAATGTCCAAAGATATAAGAACAATATGTACAATAGAGAGAAGATAAACTGCAACTCATTTAATCCTTTGCAAAAATTCAATATTGAATGAAATACAACAACTATCGTCATAAAACCAGAGAATGTATATTACCAATGCAATCCCTAAAAATAGAAAATCCTAACAAACAGAGTAAGAAGACATGGAAAAGAAAATCTGAAGTACCAAACAAGAAAGATGATGAAAATATTGCTCCTGAAATTGATGAAGTTAATAATAGGAGATTGGTGGGTAAAAATTATAATAAGGAATATAATAATCAAATCTATGCATATAAATTAGATCAAACTCAAGACACGAAAAATCCTAAAGAAAAATCTGACACAACTCCAAAACTTGATAATGTCATACAAGAAGATTATCCATTACCCAACAAATGGAAATTAATAGAGGAATATTCTCAAAACAAGGATAAAGAAGATTCTAGTGCACACAATAGTGATGTTGATGATGAATCTTCATGATCCAGGTGGATATCGGTGGCCACCCACCTTTTCCAACTGGCTCAAAGCGGTTTTCTGGCAATTTTGGTAATTTACTATTTTTAGCAGTTTTTAACTTCTGGGGCCATTTTGAGGGCCTAAATGAAGGTTTTTTGGGATCAAGATTCTCAATGATAGCCAAAGGATTTAATGGATCCCCCTAAATGAATATCCTCAATGTTACATTTCCAACGAGCTATCGTGCGCCCCAAACGAAGATCGTATGCCAAAGTTACGCCCTCGGGAAGTTAATACACCAAACTACCCAAAACGGGGTCCACAAAATGTTGGATTTTCATCTTTCGGGGTTAGAGTTTTGTATTTTATTTATGATAAAAAGGCCTTTGGACCCTCATTGTAAAATCATCTTCTAGCGAATGCGAGTAGTGGACACATCTCTTCTCAAAGATAAGTTGCCACCATTCTAGCGAGTCTTTCACTCTGTATTTTTACAGTCTTTGTACATTTTCGCGCATTAATAGAAAATTGTGTATTAGTGTATCTCTGTGTTTATGGTTGCATATATGATACATTTATGTTATATTATTGGATATCCAATATATCTTTGTACATTTATTTCTTATATCTCCGCTCTCATTTTGTGCCGAAAATAATACGGATCAATGGTATCAGAGCAGGCTGCTCTTGATCATTTTTCCTGTGCATGTCCTCGACGAGGTCTGAGTATAGAAATTTGGGTCTCGGGATTGTCTCTCTTGAAGACAATCTCTCTCACATTCCCAAGAAAACCTCCATGGCAGAAGAAAAGAAAAACAACGGAGGAGACGATTCTATCAATTTGTTGCTTGAGCAAGCTCTCACGCGATAGAGGGACAAAATGATGGAGAATTTTTCCCACATTCTTCAACGCCTGCCGATAGCAACAGGTGCATCTTCATCAAACAACCATTTTGGAAGCACCTCTCCTTTCAAGGTACAAGTTAATTTTGATATTCTCGTATTTGAAGGTCATATAGATGCAGATGCCCTAGACAAATGGTTAAATCTGTTAGAAGGTTATTTCTTTGTTCATAATTTTTTCGACAGGGAAAATATTACCTTCACACTCCATAAATCTCTCCCCCATGGAAAACATTGGTGGGAAACTTATTGGGATCAAAGTTCCACATAGGAGTCTGGAATATATGGGGTCAAGCCCACTTGGGATTTTTTTGTGGATGCGGTAAAGGAACAATATTACCATGTTGGAAACTATGAGGACCAGTACATGAGATGGACCAGACTGCGGCAAGAGAGGGGCCAAGCAATTCCAGAGTTGACCAATACCTTCCATACCTTGTGCACCAAGTTGGGTATCAAAGACTCTGAACGACATTTGGTTCTTAAATACCACGGGGCTCTACACAGATACATCCAAACTAAAATGGATTTTCTGGACATCTCATCACTCGGTGATGCCTATTGATATGTTGTTAAAATTGAGCAGAAATTTAAGCACCAGAACAAATGGGAGTTTGGGTATGCAAATCTGCAACAACTAAAGTATGATAAATACGACCCTAACAAATAGTCTCCCGAAAACTAGTCCAAGCCACAGGAAAAGAAGGGTCACGAAAAGACAAAGAAGGACACCGAAAAATGGTGATATTTCTACAAAATCCCCTGGCACAACACCGATGAATGTCGCTCAAAGAAGTCATTGGTGGCTGAGATCAAAGACAAGGAACCGAAACCTAATTTAGAATCCGATTCTGAAAATACTGGTAAAAGATAGATCATCGATGCAGACCCTACTGCTATTGTCGCGACCGCAACAATTCAACCAGAAGAACCAATAGATCCTGAAGAGGGTGGGCACCTTTTTCATTCACAGATGTGGGTGAAGGGGACCCCACTGCATTTTATTGTTGATAGCGGAAGCCAGAAGAACCTCATCTCAGTAGAGGTTGTCAAACAATTGGGATTGTCGACAACACCACACCCGCATCCATACAACATCGGGTGGCTTTGCTAGGGACGAGATCTCTGTGTCAGCCAACAATGTTGATTGTCATATGGCATCTAGCCCTTCAAGGATGAGATATTATGTGATGTTTCCCCACTGGATTTCTGTGATGTTCTCTTGGGCCAACCATATATGTGGAAGCGCCATGTTGTTTATGAGTCTCGACCTAGCAGTGTAATTGTTTCTCTAGGGGTTTATCTCTACAAAATACCAGAGGTAGTTCCGACTACTGTTCCACCTAAACAGTGCTGCAAGGTAGTATCTCATACTACAAAATTCATCTTCTTCACAATATGTTCAAAAGGTGAAAAGAAGGATACTGCAACCACTACAGCCTCGGCCCAAGCACCTTCTATCCAACAGAAGCAGGTCGACAAGATTGCAACAAAGTGTAAATATTCCTTCTGCACACATAAATCTCATATATCCAGATTGGTTAAAAAGGTCCAACCCTTCCAATCACATGTTCATGACAACCTGCAACAATCTAAGCAACATAACTTCTCCAACAAGGAAAGCAACTCATCAAGATGCAGATTCAACAAACGCTTTTCCCTCTCCCTCGGGCACTCAACGCAATGGAGACAATTGATTCCTAAGGAGGGAGTATTGATCCAAGTGGATATCAGTGGCCACCCACCTTTTCCAACTGGCTCAAAACATTTTTCTGGCAATTTTGGTAATTTACTATTTTTAGCACTTTTTAATTTCCGAGGCCATTTTGAGGGCCTAAATGAAGGTTTTTTGGGATCGAGCTTCTCAATGATAGTCGAAGGCCCTAATTGATACCCCTAAATGAATCTCCTCGATGATACCTTTCCAACAATATATCGTGCACCCCAAACGGAGATTGTATGCCAAAGTTACGCCCCCGAGAAGTTAATACACCAAACTACCCAAAATGAGGTCCACAAAACTGTTGGATTTTCATCTTCCGGGGTTAGGGTTTTGGATTTTCTTTATGATAAAAAGGCCTTTGGAGCCTCATTTTAAAATCATTTTCTAGTGAATGCGAGTAGCAGACACATCTCTTCTCAGAGATAAGCTGCCACCATTCTATTGAGTCTTTCACTCTGTATTTTTACAGTGTTTGTACATTTTCGCACATTAATAGAAAATTGTGTATTACTGTATCTATGTGTTTATGGTTGCATCTCTGATACATTTCTGTTATATTATTGAATATCCAAGATATCTTTGTACATTTCTTTCTTATATCTCCTCTCTCATTTCGTGCCGAAAATAATCTGGATCACTTCAATAGTAGAACAACCAAAAGAATCGAGTGATGATTATCTCATAAATTTTTCGTGCTAAACCACACGCAAGTTACGGTTCTGCAATCCACACCGAATTTCGATGGTCACCCACCAATAGATCTACAATTGACATCAATTCCACTACCAAACGAGCACTTTCCATCGTGGAACTCAATGATAGTTTTAAACATCGTGCTAGTTGAGGAGCCCACAATCATCCCTGATTGTTGATCTGCTCCAAGAGCATTCCCGACCGATGATCAAGCGTAGTGGAAGGATATCACAAGTGGAGGTGTTAACTGACAACAAGTGGTCACCACCGCTTTATGACTTATTCGGTAGGTAATCACTCTGGAGGAATTGTTACTCCAGAATTCAGGAGCCATGAATAGCCAAGTTCTGAAGTAAATGAGAACCGTCCATCTCATCATGACATTAAAACATGATCGTTGATTTTGATAAGTGATCAAGCACTCACTTGGCTTAGTGCCTGATCAACACCTATGGTCATATGGAATAAAGAAACAAAGGGCGAAAGAAGAGACAACGCTTAAATTAATAAGCTTATGGTCCTGCGCCTATGGTCATATGTAAATGGTTTGAAGGAAGCACCTCTATATAATTTGATTTATGAAATATTTGCAGAGACATGAAATTAAGTTAAATGAAATCGATCCATACCTGTGATTGATTAATGAAAAACATTTTCGTTAAATTGAAAAGGCTTCTCGATAATATTTGAATAAAGAAAAACAAACGAAATTATTGTTAATGAAGAGGTGAGATGGTCCAAACAAAGGGACACAATGTTTCATAGCTCACACCAGTTGGAAGAGTATATAAACGAGAAAGAGTGGTGAGAAGAAAGTGTCTCTACAGTCCAGATAAGAATATCAAAACACAAGCAAAGTCCAAGAAGAAGAACCGTTGGTTCTTATGAAGTGAGGGTGGAAGGGAGGAGCATGAAAGGATTAATATCCTTACTAAGAAAATTGTAAGAGATAAGGGAGTTGGAGATTCCTAGAGTTGGTGCCCTAAATACAAGGGAGTTGGTGCTTCCTAGGGTTGGTTCCCTAAAGACGAGGGAGTTGGTGCTTCCTAGGGTTGGTGCCTTGAAGAAGGGGTTCTGTGTCTCCTAGAGTTGGTGCTCTAAGAGGATTGGTGTCCTTCACTATTCTTTATAAAACCTTGTAATTGATGTTAAATATATTTATATAATTGATTTTGCATACAATTCATTGTTGATTTATTGTGGTGATCAATAAAATATAAAAAGTAATTGTTAATTGTGAAGAAGGGGTAATACTGATTCACCCCCCCCTCTCAATATCCCAACATAATGTTCCAGACAATATAGGTATTATAATTAGATATTTTAATTTTATTTACATTATATGAATTATTTTATTTGCCTCAATGCGATTGTAGAAATGTTATATGATTGTTGTTACAGTGGAGGGATCCACATCTCAGAATGAACCTCATCACGTCCGACATTTTCAACTTTGATTATTTTATGATGATATTGTCGAGGGTAACATAGGTACACATTTTGAATTTAATGTCGACAAATGAGACTCATAAAATTATTTGTATAGTTCAATTGAAGTTTGTCTAATTAAATATTTAGTGCATTGTGTCTTGCAATCAACACTTACTTTTTTTTGTTTTAATTGTTTATGTTGTAAGNTGCGCCTATGGTCATATGTAAATGGTTTGAAGGAAGCACCTCTATATAATTTGATTTATGAAATATTTGCAGAGACATGAAATTAAGTTAAATGAAATCGATCCATACCTGTGATCGATTAATGAAAAACATTTTCATTAAATTGAGAAGGCTTCTCGATAATATTTGAATAAAGAAAAACAAACGAGATTATTGTTAATGAAGAGGTGAGATGGTCCAAACAAAGGGACACAATGTTTCATAGCTCACACCAGTTGGAAGAGTATATAAATGAGAAAGAGTGGTGAGAAGAAAGTGTCTCTGCAGTCTAGATAAGAAGATCAAAACACAAGCAAAGTCCAAGAAGAAGAACTGTTGGTTCTTATGAAGTGAGGGTGGAAGGGAGGAGCATGGAAGGATTCATATCCTTACTAAGAAAATTGTAAGAGATAAGGGAGTTGGAGCTTCCTAGAGTTGGTGCTCTAAATACAAGGGAGTTGGTGCTTCCTAGGGTTGGTTCCCTAAAGACGAGGGAGTTGGTGCTTCCTAGGGTTGGTGCCTTGAAGAAGGGGTTCTGTGTCTCCTAGAGTTGATGCTCTAAAGAGGATTGGTGTCCTTCACTATTCTTTATAAAACCTTGTAATTGATGTTAAATATATTTATATAATTGATTTTGCATAGAATTTATTGTTGATTTATTGTGGTGATCAATAAAATATAAAAAGTAATTGTTAATTGTGAAGAAGGGGTAATACTAATTCAGCCCCCCCTCTCAGTATTCCAACATAATGTTCCAGACAATATATGTATTATAATTAGATATTTTAATTTGATTTACATTATATGAATTATTTTATTTGCCTCAATGCGATTGTAGAAATGTTATATGATTGTTGTTACAGTGGAGGGATCCACATCTCAGAATGAACCTCATCACGTCCGACATTTTCAACTTTGATTATTTTATGATGATATTGTCGAGGGTAACATAGGTACACATTTTGAATTTAATGTCGACAAATGAGACTCATAAAATTATTTGTATAGTTCAATTGAAGTTTGTCTAATTAAATATTTAGTGCATTGTGTCTTGCAATCAACACTTACTTTTTTTTGTTTTAATTGTTTATGTTGTAAGCTCAACCAAATGATGTAGCAATCCAAGAAATTAATATAAAAAATCCAACAATCCCATTGATTCCATACTTGAACATATTAGGTTTGGCGAAAGGTAAAATTAACGTTTAAGATATTGGCAAGTAATTGTTATTATTCAAAGACTAATTTTTTTTATAATGCATTTAGTTTTGTCTTTATTGATGAAACATGTTAATATTTAAGGTCATAATTTAGGGGAAATAATTATTTTCCTTCTTTTTTTTATATTTTTTCTCCTCCATACTATATCATTTCATTTATTTATGTTTTTTTTGACAAAGAGTTACCGAGAACAAAGAATTTTCAAAGATGATTTGATAAGACATAGTAAA
>JZKD02S1673571.1:453844-484021 GCA_000966675.3 Picea glauca | reverse complement strand
AAAAAATAATGAGTCATATTTACATCAAACACTATTGGGTCCATTACCCAAAACTTTGTGCTACGGGTCTTTCTTCAAGGGTTGACATCAATGACAACCAACCTTAATCAACAGGGTTGTCGTAATCCAAGCATAAAAGTCCTTAATTTCTCCATAAGCTAGCACTTTTCTAGAATCAATTGCATATATACTTTCACCGGTTTCATAATACTTGTTGCAACTCATGCCCAATGCCTCCATGACCACCAGTGGCATGATATTATTTTTTGTGCTAGTGTCAACTAAACAATTATGCAGTGCAAGATCATGATTTTCAATAGAAATGTAAAAGGGAGGAATTTTACCTCTCAGCTTGGAAGTTGACTAGCTAGGGATTTGTTTTGGAATGGTAACAATAGCTTCTGCTCTTTCATATGGACCGTTCAACAATTTCAAAATGTTTTCTCTTTGTTGGGGAATCTTCACCATTTCCGTAAAGGGAAGTGCTATCCTTAATTCACTCAAGTCCTCTACGACATTATATGTCATTTGAGTGGAGTTTGACGTCATGTGTTGCCTTTTACTTCCAACACTATCTGTCACTTTCTCATTTTCTCTTTTCTCATTTGTTTTTTTCTTTTTCTTTTTCTTTTTATTCTCTTTATTAGAATCGCCTTTATTTTTTGGTCTATTTAAAAATCCTCTTGTTTGGGCGACATTTTCTTGTGATTTGGGATCGTTGTCGCCCTCTTCAAATATATACATGGATGTCTCACATCCGTCCATATGCACAGTTTCAAAGCTTTCATTAGGTGAGTAATAATTCTCTTGATCAATTAATTCCTCATCATACACATCATCCAGAACAACCGCATTGGGAGTAGGATGTCTAGGAACCCTTGATCTTTGCGGATTATCTGTGTTCTCAAACCTCACTCTGTTTTCTTGGGGAGGGTTCCTCCTTTGTTTTGGGATTGGAATTCTTGGATTTGGATTGTAATGATCTCCCCTTCTTAGTTTGGTTATATCGTTCTTCATTTGCTTGATAGTTCTATTCATCTATGCAATTTCGATTCTTTGCTTAGTTTCTTGTGTCGCAACAAGGTCAACCTTTACATTAGGTATAGTTCCCTTGATAAATCCTCCTCCCATTTTTTGGTTTTGAGCCGGTTGTGGCTTGAATTCTTCATTTTTTCTTGAACTGGAAGCTCATTAACTATCCATACTTAATCTTCCCAGCTTCCTTTGTATATTTCCCATTATAATGTTGGGGTCGACACCCATTTCAATCATGATTTATTCCATCTCAGTGGATTTAGTCATTGCCTCCTCCAAGGTATCCATTTGGGGTGTTCTTATAGCATATTTCACATTCGAGGGCATTGCATTCTTGTAACAACCGAGAATGACTGGGTCATTTGGTATCTTATCTTCTGGAATCCTACTCAAGGTTTTATTGAACCCGAGATTAAAATATTGTATCCTTTCATTCTTTCTCAAACCAATCTGGGTGAAATCAGTGAGAAGGGTATGATAATCAATTGGAGGGGAAAACATAGTTAGGAACATAGCTTCAAAGTCATTAAATGAGCGAATTGATCTACTGGGTAATGCTGTATATCATTCATACACTCTTCCTGATAAGGTTTGCATGAACAACTTTACCATGACATTGTCATACTCAACATGGTGAAAATCACAAACATTAAGAAATAAGTGCATATGCCTCTTTGCATCGATTGCTCCATCTCCAGAAAATTCCTTTAGGGTTCCCTTATGGAGAACGGGGAGATAATGTTTCTCACCTATAATATTTAGAGGGGAATATCTTATCCTCCTTCGATTTTCAAATCCTAGGTTTCCTTGATTTCTTGCAAAATCTCTTCCACCTCCTTGTCTCTCCTCATGATGTTCGGCTCAGGGTTGTTCATTTCTTTCTTCCATATCCAGAGAGATTCTAGGGATAGGATTTTCACTTCTAAGAATAAGGATTTGTTTTCATTTAATTCTGGTAATGGATCCCTTGTATTCATCCAGCTTCAAACTCGGCCTTTTTCTTGTGCTGCTCTAGCTAGCCTCTGATTTCTTCAGGCTTGTCGTTCCTCTCTCCTTTGCCTTCAGAGGATTCTTCTTTCTTCTTCTTGGACTAAGAGCTTACAATACCTCTCTAAATCTTCTCGGGTCTTGGATGTTGTTGTTAACAGATTGTAAAACTGATGTAAGATGCTTAGTTGATTCTTCAATCCAATTTCTAAGCGGGGTTGATCAGCCAGGGAAAAACTCATATATTTTTCAGAAATGCTAGACCATGTTCCAAATTTTAGTTCATTCCCCAATATGGTTGCCAAAAATGTTCACGCTTGAATTCGTTAGGACCAAAACGGAAACCTCATGAGGATATAAATCCTCCTGCATTTTTATAGAGGTGGTACTCCTCTTTATATTTTCTTGGGATTTCTATATATTCAAAATGTGGGACTTAATAGAATTTTGTCGTAGTAATTAAAGAAGCATAGATATTGCGAGAAAATAAAAGTAAAATGTTTTTGTTTTCTTTTAAAGAAAGTTCCTGAGAAAGGACTAGGAATCACACACTTCACACATTTAAAGAAAATAAGCAAAAATTCCTCACATCCATCATAGTTTAAGATAAAGATTTCTGATTACATAAACTAAAAAGAAGATGATCTGCATGCAAAAGAGAACTTTAACAGAGTGGACACATGGGAATCTAAAGTAAATATAATGATATATCAACCTCAAATACTTTATATTCTGATAAAAGGGTTACAAAGCATGGTCAAGATTGTTCCCAAAGTAGTTCTCTTGAAATTTCTAAAAAATATATAGTTTGTTACATATTCTTTGAAATTGTAAATGTGTTTGTCTTAAAGACTGGGATTGGGGCTCTCGCGGACAATAAAGAAAATAAATACAAGAAATAATCTTTTATAAGGAAGACAGTGGGCGGTAGAAGAATCAACAAGACTTGGTAAGAAGAAAAAAGGAGTTATCAGTATTCAATTAAACCTTTCTAGTGAAAGAGGTGGAATAAATGGATGAAGGACCTAATAAAGAAAAAGAAGGATATGATCAGCATAAACTTACTATGATGGTATCTCGTTCTTTCATTTGATTTTTGATGTCCTTTTAGCATTTTCATCAACGGTTACAGGAACCGTCTCAACTGCTTCTTGCCCTTCATTGGTCAGTTTATCGATAACTTTATTGAACCATTCTTCGATGTAACTTTTCATTGGTGCCACGTTGATTTCATGCCAGATTTTGATGTTGAACAACTTGCCTTCCAAGTCTCTTATATCAAGGGAAATGTCATGTAATGATTCTTCAATGTCTTGATTCTTTACGGAGTAATCCACTAGCCAATTATCTATGGAAACCTCATAATATTCAATTATACCATAGAATTGTTCAATTGACAATCCTTTAAAAATATCAACTTGCTCATCGAATTGTTGTTTTTTTAGGGACAACGAGTTGATGATCAACTTGGGATCTTGGACTCTGTTAGTGCTTCCAGCTACATCCACCTTTGTGATCCTTTTAAATAGTTCTTCCCTCCTTGATATGGCTTGGTTGCACGCTTGAACAATGTTATTCAAGTTCTTTATGTTTTGTTTCCAACACGTGTTCAACTGCTTGATCCGAGTTGGAGAGGGAAGGTCCTCCTCTCTTCTCCTTAGCTCTGACATGTTGGAAACTTTAACACCAAAGCGTACCATGACATCAAGGTAAAAACCTTCTTCATTTTTAGGTTGACCTGCAAATACTCATGGAAGGCATGCTCCCTTGAGCCAAAAGAAATCATGTTCTTTGAAATTTCTCAAGCTTCTATGATCAGTTCCATTATTTTCTTGATATTATTCTCCACATAGCTCCTAGATGATGTAAGTAAGCTTGAGGATCCTTCTAATTTAACAGTGGGCATGGTGGGTCCGACAATTTCCAAAGGGCTGGCAAAAAGTGGAAGAGGCATCAAGGTCTCTTCCAGTTCCTTAATCCTTTCCTTTAACTTTATATTTTCCGCTTTGAGACCACCAATAGAATCGTCCAATGCATCGCTAGTTGCTTTGTGAATTTTGGAAATCTAGGAAGGCCACATATTTCTTAGTTTAACCTTTGAACGAGATTTCCCCTTTTTATTCTTCACACCAATCTTATCAATAATTAATTTCTTAGATTCGATGCCAAATACAACACTCTGAAATACAAATGACTCTTCTTCATTGAAGGTCTCATTCTCAACAATTTCCAACGACTGATTCTGGTGGGCTGTGCCTCCTGGCTGATCAATGTTAGGAAACATTTTCTCAATGTTAGCCTCAGGCTCCATATATTTGAGGGAGAGGTTTTTGATGTCACTTTCGATGCGATGCTCATCTTCCTCTTGTACAATATTCTTCTTCTTGTTCCTCAGAGGAAGTTTATGTGAGCTTTCAATTTTTACTAGAGGGGGGTTCTTGTCTCCTCCTTCGACTGAACTATTGTTGATCACTTTTCTAGATGGGTGGGCCATTGGAGAACTACTCCGAGATGTTGTAGTCTTAGGAGTAACAGCTGGGACTGGTCACTCTTCTCGTTGGGATCCTTTCCTTTATGTTTGTAAAATTCATTGGTACTGAGTACTGTCTCCAAGTCATCAATAGTGTGAGTAGGAGTGTCCAAGTTATTATCTTCTTTTTCTTCTAGAACAGTGTGGATAAATGAATTGCTAAAACCCATTGCTAACATATGTTCCACAAAAATTCTGTTAGGGTCAAACTCTTTTATCTTTTCAACATACTTGAGATTCAGGTTGTGGAAGTGGTTTGCAAATTCATCGATTTTGTTCATATTTCTGAATACAAAGTCCCCAATTTTCCAAGGCAAAGGTATGAATTGATTTTTTCATTTCTCATGAAAAAAGTGCAGCCAGAAATTATATTTCCTTGCAACTTCTATAATAAACATTTTGTCGGATATATGGCATGGAAGAAAGGAGGGATTTTCCTTAGAACCGAATATCCTGATAACATTGTAATTTTCCATTTGCTCCAAGGTCCCCTTTTTATCCATGAATTTACTTGCTTGGGCAGATATTCTTGGGGTATCTTTTCCAAACAACAATTCTTTAAAAACTGAGAAAGAGTCATTGAAAACTTTATAAAAATGCAGGGAAGCTTTGTGCCTCCACAACGCTTGGTACCAAAAGGTCATTGGGTCAAATTCACAATTCACCTTCTTGTAGATAGACAATTTAGGAAATTGACAACAATGTGCTATCGCAAAAACCAAATAAGAAGCCATAAATAATTTATTATCCTTTTTATACTGAGACAATTGGGAAGAGATTTCAATGGAAATCAACTTTCCCCAATAAAAAATGTCTTGCTTCTTGACAATAAAATATAAGATATAAAGAATCATACGGGAAATACTGGCAGTATTTTCTTGGCCTGTCACTCTGGTGAATAATGAAGCAATTTCCCTAAAGGAATTTTTGAAAGAGTTGACATGCAATATGGTAATATCTTCAGGGATGGTCATGGGATTCTCCAAGAATTAAAGAAAGAGGTCCAGATCGTTGTCATACTTTTTCAAGAACTCCTTGCAATCTTCACCTTTGAAAGTGACTGTTGGCTTTGGGATCTTTAACATTTTATGAAATAATTGAGGTGAAAGAGAGAAGGGAGAATGGTCTTGGAGTTGAATCATCCGCTGACTTGGTATATATTTCTCAGTGCACCAGGAAACCAGATCCTTGTAGTAAAAAACCTCAGGAACACAACCTACATGAGAAATTTTGGACATTCAAATTACTTCCTTCTGAGCATAAGGGGATGAATAGTAAGAATGCACTGTAGACCACTGAAATTTCTGGTCCTCACATCCAAAAATGTTCAAAGTATCTCCGCAAAACTGATGTCGAGTTGCTGCTGCCATAAGTTGATGAGAGCGTTCTTTTAATCCAGATAATATTTGAAATGATCACTTGAGAGATATAATATAATATTTTGCAAATCATGCTTTAATGTGGTTTAATAAGAAATCTCCTCGATCCCTCACTTATTAATGATGATATTTTTGGGACCTGCATGATGATTTATTAGCATTAAACCATGCTAAATGCATATTGGGAAAAGCACGAAGGTGGTGGGGATGGACGAGAGAAATTAGGATTTGGGAATTTTGTGAACCCGCCAACCCGGGAACTCGCCAACCTGCGGTTGTGAAAGGTTGAAAATCGGATTGTGTTGTAATGCGGTCGGTCTGGTGGTAAAAATGTAGATCGTGGATCGTTTGGGTGCAAAATGTATATCGGGAAACATGGGATATGAAAGCTTGAATGCGCGAACCCGCGACTGCAGAAATGATTAAGTATAGGATGGTACGGTGGTCGGTCAAACTCATGATATGGGAATAGGAAGTGAGAACATGCGAGTCCTCCAACCCGTGAACCCACCATTTAAAAAAAAATGACTAAGTATAGTAATTAGAAAGGGAGAATAGAAGGGAAAAAAGAAAAGTGGAATTTGGGTAAGTATAGAAGAGGGAAAAGAAATGGACAAAAGAAGTTGGGAAAATAGAAAAGGGGAGGGAAATTTTGGAAGCGGGAATTGATCTCAACACCTACACCTATCCAACATTAAGCACAAATTTTCAACATGATCTTTCAATAAACTAAATATTGTCCAATCATCTACGTAGACTTCTAAAAAATTATGAATGAATTCTTTGAAAGCTGCGACAACCACTCTAGAAAATATTGTTGGTGCATTCTTCAAACCAAACAACATTACTATATAATGGTAACAACCCCATTTTGTCACAAAAGTGGTCTTATATTTGTATTCTTGTGCAATATTGATCTGGTGGTATCCTGAGAATCCATTTGTGAAAGAGTAAGCCTCCTGCCCCCCTACATTTTCTAGCACTTCATCTGTAAATGGTGTAGGAAATGGGTCGCGTCAACAAGCATCATTTAGCTTTCTCAGATCTACACATATTCTAATTCATCTTGTCTTCTTCACCTGCACTACCATTGGACTAATCCATTATGATTCGTCAACAACTTCTATAATTACAGCTTCTAACATCCTGTCTATCTCGGCTTTACCTCCTGCTTATACGTAGGGTTCATTCTATATGGTCTCTGCTTCACAGGTTTGGCATTTGGCTTCAGTGGAATCTTCATTTCTCCTAATTCCCTAGAAATTCCTTTTATCTCTGAGAACGTAGTTGGAAACAAGTACTGATACTTTCGCAGTAAGTCGACAATTTTCTCGATTGTCTCATTGCTCCAATAGTCTCCTATGTTAGAAAACATAGGATTATATTTTATACCTATGTTTACTTTGTGCGTACTTAGGGGCTTTGCATATATATCTAAATCAAGCTATGGTCATTCTATTGTTCACTCCCCTTCAATTTCTGGTATCTACAAATTCCTTGGGTCTTCATCCTCCTGGTCTTCTTCAACAACATTATAGTAGTGCAAGACCTCTTCGACTGTTGAAATAACTCTAGGTATATTGTACATCAGGCCTTCTGTCACAAAAATCTTATTCTTGATAACTTGTAAGGATGATTCAATCAACACATTATTATTTTCAAAATTGAACTTTACCTTGAAGTTCCTGGTCAATTCTTCCCAATCTCATGTCCCTCTACACACTTCTAGTTCGATGTACCAATTCTTCAGGATAGTGTCTAGAGTATGCAAAAATAAATGTGTCCATTCTTGTTGAGGTACTGATCTCCACGTCATGGTACATTGCATAATATGGTATGTTGGGAAACTTAATCCATTATACTTTGGCCTGATACTTTCATTTTTTGTTTTGAATCTGACTTGTAATAACCTTTTGCATTGTTGCCAATCTCTGATTCCATCCTTGTGCGCAGCCCGCCATATCACAGGGGTTGCTCTCAGCGCAACATATAAAGCTAATAATATTTGTTGAATTGTTTAATTCAAATTATCTTATAAAAGAAAATACATCAGTTATCCCATCATACATTGGAGGTTCAACTATTTCAGTTCCAATCCATCGTAATGTGCAGGAAATCCTAGCACATTTTTTTGTCAATACTTCATGCAGTGTTTATGTCTAACTCTCCAAGGCTTATTTTCACACACCCAACCCCCTAAGTACCTTTTAGGAGATGGGGTATTAAATTTTCACTTCTTCTAACGATCTTAAATCTTCTTTATCACAACTCTATTGTCTTCTTCTCATCAAGAGATTTCCAACGACTATAAGTTCACTCGAAACAGAGCTATAGAATGAGATTTATGGCCTTTCAAAGTTCTCGTTTTACATAGACAATATCACTCTTACTGTTGCATGGCATCCATGTGACATCTCATTGTCCATGTCAACTGACGTGGTGTCACCTTAATCCTGATGTGACACTGTCCTAGCCTGCCACGGTGGAACTTCGCTCCACACAAGCCTGCAACCATTGTCACTCAGACCTTCTCCCTACGCACTCTTCGTTTCCTCCGGTGAATAGGGTATCAAGGAATATTCCCTCTCGATCCCATTCATTCGGAGTTGAAGCAGTGCATACAATATCACTACCCTAAACCCAAGGTATTGAGGAATGTTCCCTTCCCTTAATGGGTGGTCTCGATGCATGGAAGATCTCCCAACCTACATTTAGGATCCATTTGGTGCCTAAGGTTTACCTGTCCTACTGGACCCCACTCAAATTTCCAACCAATTGAAGATCGACATGCGTCATCACACAAGCACACAAGCACTCTTAGTCAGCATCAAATCGTCCTTCTCTCTCGATTTTCTAGGTGGGACCTGTTAGCTCTCTAAGAGTCACCTCAGGCTGCAAATGGGAGTAAGCTTGGTAACATACAACTTGATTTAACTTAGGTTTAAAATTAGGGATCAAAAATACTTGAAAGAAAGGAAAAGACAACATAAGTCATTGTATATCAGTGATGGACCATTGGGAAGTGGAGTCATAAGTATTCTTCTCATTGAAGGCATTAAAATTGCCTATCAGAAAAAGTATTTCTTTTAATGATGAATAGAAGAATAAAAGAATTGACATAAAGATGAACATTCACTAAGAAAAGATCCTCTCTGCAAAGAGAATTTAGATGTGCCTGAACAGTAAACAATGATAGATGGGTGAGTTTGCAGCGGATATTTTGTTGCTTCAAGAATCCATAAATCAAAGACAATACATCCAAACAAGAAGAATAATAGAATAGAAAACATAGAGGACAAATATGATAAAACACCTCATATGAATCTTCAGTAAAATACTAGATTACAACCACATGCCCCTACGGCTTACAAACTGATATACATAGCCATTTTTGCTTCTAAAACCCTCTCGGGTCTTTGAAAAATTGATCCCTCTTTCTAGATTAATTTACCAAATATATAGAAGATATGGCTCAAGCCAATGCTAACAAACAACTAAAAATAACAAAAAATAAATCTCAGCCACAATATCTGGGACAGACTGTAAGATCTTTCGAATAACTGGGTTTATTGGTAAATCTTGCTTGAAATATGGAATTTGTTTGTTTTCTGCCTCCACTTGTGGAACTAATCTCCTAAAATAAATGAAGATATTTTTATTTAGCTCGATGTAAGGGAAAATAGATATCCCATCTCTGTTAGAAAATAGGAATTTGTTGAGGATGATCTACATGCTAAAATATGCCACCTGTACTGGAACTGCCTCTTGAAACTGCCAACAAACTTTGACTGTTGATTTTTCCATCTGTCTCGAATGATGGAAACAGTTGGAGTTTAATATTAGTTGATCATTTCCACTTGTTTTGGATAGATTCGAGCTGCCCAAAATAATGATATGGTTGCCAACTGTGCCCTTTTTTTATCCACAAACTCTAAGATCTTTGTTGCCAAATGTCCTGGAAGCCTAGGAAATGAATTTGATTAACTGCTCTAACCTGAGCTTCCTTTGCTTTTTCGGTCTGAGTTTCATGAATCTTGTTTCTGTCACACTCTCTGTCCTCCAATAGTATCATTTTACTACCTGGGAGTTTATAAAATTTTGAGCGAGAAGTGTTGCATACGATCTAAAATTTTCCTATAGAGAATGCTTAGTATTCCTCTGCTACAACATATCTGGTATTTCAAGGTAACTGAAGAAGTTGGAATTGCAATAGAAATACTACCCTTGTAGTTATTCGAACTACGACTTCATTCGCTTTTAACCACCTTTACAAAACTCAGGGAGAAAAACAAATATCTTGATCTGTTTTTACTTCTATATATCAATATGATGATGAAGTATAAACCCTGGAGAAGTTCATTGTATTATTTCTCAAAGAGGATTCATAAGCAAAGGAAAGCAACTTCTAATCATAGGATTCCAGCTCAGAGAATGGCCTAGCAAATGTTGCAAGTAAATTTTCCCTTTGTAGGATGCAAGTCTCCATCTCGCTCAATGGCTATAAGAGACTCAAAGAATTTCTCTGCCTCTTATCTCATAAGTGCAGAAGCTTGAGAATCTCATTGATCCCACACATTCTTCAGTTTATCTAACCGTGATCAACAAGATTCTACTTGAATTGCAAACTTTTCCATATGCACAAGAAATTCGAACTGTAACCATGCAAGGTGCACAAATACCTTTGATACAGAGAGCAAGACATTTGTGCTATTACATCAAATCTTTATCATCACAACTTCACTATTTGCAAACAACTGGTTGGAAATATTAAGACAACGATATGGAGCTTTCCAACAAAAACTCTTGGCAGTGAGAATGCTCCATATGCTCAATTGTGATGTCAAATTCTAACTTGATAAAAAGTTGACACTTAGAAATCGAACCTAGTATTTGAAATTTTCTTGTCAACTCCTCGATACACCCTAGCCATTCTCTCGATATTTGGTACTGAGTGTCGATGTCTACATCTAGTTGCCTGATTAGATGAAGATATGAAAGGCACTTGTAATAAAAAATGTGCTTTTACTCCTTGATATATGGATAATCAACACGACTATAGCTCGAGCTCTGCTGGTCTTTGGCATTTTCCTGGGTAATTTTAAAACATGTTAAACATCTAGCATAATTTAGATCTCTGAAATCTTGGTCGTATATCCAAATGCTAAGATCAAATGGCCTACAAATAGAACTTTGATATTCCTCCACGCGGTCGTGGGTAGCTTGGACGCATGAAACTTCGACCTTACACTTGCTAAATCAAAGGATCGGTTTGTGCATTTACAGTTCTAGGCTATATCCCACATTTAATAACATGAATATTTCAAAAGCCTTCATATATGCAGGGATTCACAACATATGTTAACGTGTAGTGTGCCTCCTTTGGGACCCTGTGGGCTTTACTTCTCGTGAACTGATGCTTGATACATGGGACTCTTGTGTGATTCTTTGACTATCGACTTAGCATATGTTAAGACCTGAAATTGGAGATTGGGCATAGCCAAATATTTTGCAAAACTAAACTTTAAGCCTGTAAAGAAACCCGAGAGCCTAAAACTATTTTGCAAAACTAAACTTTAAGCCTGTAAAGAAACCCGAGAGCCTAAAACTAACCAGAGAAGCCAAAATAATTGGCTTAATAAGACCATTTTATTTATTTTCCCAAAATAATATTTTATCTATAAGCAATACTCGAAATGATGAAAACTTTGTCTCAAAAAACCAAAGAGACAAAAGTTGATGAGGAAACTGAAGATTTTGATGGTGTGCTTTTGAGCGCTAACAAGACCCACGATAATCAATGGTTGATACTGAGTTTCATTTAACACCTAGGTCACTACTATCACATTGCACCTATATTTTGATGTGATATGTGTCTCAGTATCCCCTCGACATGTGGACCCAAAATGTCTCGCCATGTCACCATAGGGAGATTAAGCTCGCTCGGCTAGAGAATGACAATTGTCCTTCTCCTATGAACCAATTTAAAATTCTTAATTAATATTTCTTAGAATACCACTCTTAGGTGTCCAATTACTTAAAACTTATTAGGAATAATTAATATTCACTCATTAAAGAAACCCGAGAGCCTAAAACTAACCAGAGAAGCCAAAATTGGCTTAATAAGACCATTTTATTTATTTGCCCAAAATAATATTTTATCCATAAGCAATACTCGAAATGATGAAAAATTTATCTCAAAAAACAAAAGAGACAAAAGTTGATGAGGAAACTGAAGATCTTGATGGTGTGCTTTTGAGCACTAACAAGACCCACGATAATCAATGGTTGATATTGAGTTTCATTTAACACCTAGGTCACTACTATCACATTGCACCTATATTTTGACGTGATATGTGTCTCAGTATCCCCTCGATACGTGGACCCAAAATGTCTCGCCATGTCACCATAGGGAGATTAAGCTCGCTCGGCTAGAGAATGACAATTGTCCCTCTCCTATGAACCATTTTAAAATTCTTAATTAATATTTCTTAGAATACCACTCTTAGGTGTCCAATTACTTAAACCTTATTAGGAATAATTAATATTCACTAATTACTTATCCTTGTAAACGTAATTTCACTTAGCCAAATAATTTACTTAATAATTTTAATTAAGTAACTCGAAATGATGAAAACTTTTTCTCAAAAAACCAAAGAGACCAAAGTTGATGAGGAAATTGAAGATTTTGATGGTGCGCTTTTGAGCGCTAACAAGACCCACGATAATCAATGGTTGATATTGAGTTTCATTTAACACCTAGGCCACTACTATCACATTGCACCTATATCTTGACGTGATATGTGTCCTAGTATCCCCTCGACACGTGGACCCAACATGTCTCGCCATGTCACCATAGGGAGATTAAGCTCACTCGGATAGAGAATGACAATTGTCCCTCTCCTATGAACCAATTTAAAATTCTTAATTAATATTTCTTAGAATACCACTCTTAGGTGTCCAATTACTTAAAACTGATTAGGAATAATTAATATTCACTAATTAATTATCCTTGTAAACGTAATTTCACTTAGCCAAATAATTTACTTAATAATTTTGGCTCGATAATTAATGGGTAATTACTTTTTCTTTCTTCCCCTTAGAATTAGTTTAGTACTAATTTAATCATTACCCATAAGATAATTATAAGAAATTATATTATCACAGGATAAGGTTAATTAGGCCATAACATACTTAAATTGGTTAACCTTAATTAATGTATATAATTCACTACTTAACATGATAAGGTTAATTATGCCAAAATATACTTAAGTTGATTAACCTCAATTAATGTTTATAATTCGTTGCCCTCTCTCAGCACGCAACTCCATACCAAATTTCACGTAATTTAACACACACACACACACACACACATATATATGGAGAAAGGGAAAAATAATATATTTAAATATTATATGCTATCTCATTCATTTCAGACACCTTTCATAAGCACACTCCTTATTCCCCCAACGTACAGACTCCTAAGGATTTTATATTTTCATTAATTTATTATATGCAATAAATGTTAAATCAACTCGAAATTGAAGAATGTTTACTCCTCTCAACACTCCGACCACCAATCACAAGTGAGTAGGGTTTTAATATATTTTTATATATTCAAACTTTATAACCCCCCTGCCATCGCTCTGATGGCTTCGGAATTTCATTAAACACTCCCTTCCATCCACTCTGAATGGTCAACTCTGAGTAGACTTCCCTCTTGAAATGTGTGTGCATCCTTCATTGCTCCGATGGTTTTGGAGTTTACTTGCATTCTCTCATCTTAAACCTTCGAATGATCAACTTCGAGAGCCAATCACGTGCGGGCATACGTTTACTATTTTAATATGATATTCTTTTGAATCCGTTGGCCATTGCGTTATAAATCTTAGCTCTCTCCTTTGTATTCCAACATGATGAAAATTTTAATAAAATAAATATGTAATTTTTCACATATTCCTGTGTTGAGAAAATTTACAAGGGTTTATAAAATCAATATATTCGAACGCTTCCATTAATAAAATTTCTCCAAGAGTGCCAAATTGTTTGAGATAAGTATGAGTCTCATAGCTAGGGAATTATTTTGGTGCAGTTAAAACCTTTACACTAAAGGAAGAAACTTCCAGTCTCCATTACTCGCACACCAAGATACGAATTTGTAGTTTGCAAACATAATGTTTTGCAATCTTATTATTCAAATATTAGAATATCTAAATGGTAACTTAGGAATTTAATGGTAATCACCAGAATTTACCATTTGTTCCAAATTTCCAAAAAAATATGGAATTTCAATCTTGTGTTTATTAAGATTTACCATTCTCCTAAATTTAAGCATTTCTTTACTAGTTTTTTTTTTGTGGGGGAGATTAAATAAGGTTCCCAAATCTTTCCCTTTGGGAATCAATTTTGCTATGTAACCTCAAGTAAAATTGGTTTGTTACCCAATTCGAAGGGAAATTTAATAATCCACAACATTTTCAATTTCTATTTTCATTTTTATTTCAATTTAGAAATTTAAAATGCATTCTCATTCTTTTCCTAATGTTGTATTTGTAAAACTACTTTTCCTCTTCTCTAATTGGTGGCTTGTTCTCTTACTGTCAAAAATGAATCTAATATTCCTTCAACTCTGAGTCTAAAGGACTTCCCAGACCAACACAAAGGCCAAAGTCTTATGCCCAGCCTTCAAGTTTCTAACAGGAAATCACACTTTCACAATTTCCAAGCTGATTTGTGATGACTAAGATGGTTGAACCTTAGTAATATTTGAGGATTAGTTCATATAGACTAATGTGGGTGATCAACCAACAATTTTCTCCAAATTGATTTAGAACCCATTACTAACAACTCTTTTTTCTAAACAGGAGCAGGAAGAAACCATTGATAAAATATGATATTCAAACTTTGCTTCAAATTTCCCAAACAACTAGACCATAAGAGTCACAAATTCTATTATTCAAACAAGATAAAACTTATGCTATCATCCAACTCAAGAAAATCCATATTATAAAACAAACCAGTCTTAGACAATATAAAACATAGAATCACACTTATCTGAAACTTGAAATTAGTTGGAAATTGTTGAAGGGTGTTCCATTTTCCACCCAACCATAGACACAGTTGCTCTTGGAGTATTTTACAACTGTCCACCCCTTAGCTAGATCATGATTCCCTGAGAGAGAGGTTCTTCTTTTTCTCAACAACAACAAGGGACAAAGGATACTCTCCTTCTCCCACAGGAACCTGATAGTCCAGTTTTCTATCCACCAAGCAAGGGAGCCTGTTGTGATTACTTTCTCAATCAATCAAATTCTCTACAACTCTGTTTTTCAACTTGATTAGAAAACAATGCCCAATAGTTCCTGCACCCAAAATAGTTTGTTTTCTCATTTCTCAGAACCATAGAGCCTCTCATTCTCTACTTCTTCAGAAATGGTCACTAGACCCATTCATGTGCATTCTCTGCCCCCTGCCCACAATTTCCCTCTCCTTTCTTTCCTTCTACAACAAGATTTCATGGGTTAGAGCAGGAAGTTTCCAGATGGGGTACTATGCCCATCTCCTCATTGACTCTTAAAGAATACTTCCCAACTACCAACTTGACTGGTAATCAAATTATATGGGGCAGAGGATTATTCTGGGTCTGGAAAATTTAAATCCAACAGAGTACTGGACTGGAAGGGGTCATCTCAACGATTATTGGTTCCCCTTACCATTCTCTCTCATGCATCATGATCTACATTGGAAACACTTTCAACATTTGTGCAACAATTCCCATTTTATTTAATAACAAAAATATTTACATTACCTTCTATAGAAAATGTTCATCATTACCAAAATCCACACATAACCAGTCTATCCATAGTATTTTAGCAAAACATAATTATATTTACAGGTTGGGGGAAACAGGGGTATTAAAATCCCCTCACCCTTAAAGGAACATCGTCCTCCATGTTATACATTTCATTGTGATCTCTATGTATAGCAGGGAATAAAAACGGGTATGAATGTTTCATGGCATCATCCATTTTCCATGTAGCTTCATCCTGACTAGAGTGTTTCCATTGCACCTTGAACTGTGCAATGGTTTTATTCCTGAGTGGGGTTTCTTCCTATTCAATATGCATTGTGGATGTCACAGAAATTATCCCTCTGGTTCCACCTGAATCACAAACCAAGCATTTATATGATTAGAATCATGTACATATTTCTTCAATAACGAAACATGGAAAACATTATGTTTTTTCACTGTGGGAGGAAGTTCTAGTCTATATGTTACAGGTCCCACTCTGTCCAAAATTTCAAAGGGTTCACAAAATCGAGGTGCCAACTTGGCACAAGTTCCCATCCTCAAGGAACTTCTTTTGGGCTTAACTCGGAGATACACATGATCCTCTACTTTGAAATCTCTAGGAGTCCTATTTTTTTTCTGCATAGATTTTATGTCTTTCCTGAGCTATTTTTTATTTTGTTTTATTTGGACTACTTTTTGTTCCATTTATTTTAGCATGTCTGGCCTGAGTGTAATTTTGTCCACTAGGTTCTTCTAGTTGATTGGAATATTTCATTATCTTCCATATACAACCTCAAAATGGCTCATCTTCAATGACTCATGGTAGCCATTGTTGTAGGCAAATTCTACCAGTGGTAAGTATTCTTCCCATTTATTGGGTTGATGCACCACATGCATCCTTAGCATGTTCTCTAACAATTGGTTTACTCTCTTTGTCTTCCCATCAGTTTGAGGGTGATAGGTTGTACTAAATAAAAATTTACTCCCAAAACCAACAAATAAAGACTTCCAAAAATTTGAGGTAGACCATGTAGTCTAAATATTTTTTTCATAAAAATATTGGAAATATATATTGCCTTGCAAGTTGAATTTACTAGAATAAAGTGAGAAACCTTGCTCAACTTGTCCACAACCACCATAATGACATAATTTTGTTTCGTTGATTTAGGAAATCCAGTGATGAAATCCATGGAGGTGGTGTTGCGCCTCCTTCGTCACCTTAGTGAGAAAAATGGAGGTGCTTGCAAGCTCAGTTGGGTCTGCTGAGCAGGACAGCTGCAAGGAAAAGAGTTAGGGAAAGAAATAAAAGATTACAATTAAAAATTAAACTAAGAAATATAATAAGAGCTAAATTCATGAGCATAGGGACATAGAAACAAAAAGAACCATAAGACCCATGTCACCAATGTTGAGGCTGATCTATTAGTGAAGTAATACACCAAGAAGAAAGGGGACTATGAGTCCCTTCTTCCTCCAAGGGAGGGATATTGGACCCCCACTATCTGGCTCTTCTTACAACAAAAAGAAAAATGGAAAGTTGGTGAAAGAACTCTTTACAAATCCACTCAATGAGTGAGGTGGATTGCACAATGCAATGGTGCAAATATGCTCTTGACAAGTATGAAGTCTTCAAGAGGATAGAGGCAGCATAACATTCCTTTGAATTCCTTGAAAAAATGAGGTGCATTCATGGCCTTTTATAGCACTCCTTTGGGCTATTGTTTAACTTCTTTGTAGTTTGAAAAGAGGCCATTTAGGGCATTCCTAGGTCTTTGACCAGCCCTCCAGTCAGATCCAGTCCGGATTTGAGGGTCAAATTGGCTTGGGAGCTGAACCATAAGTGGGTGGGAGGCCGACCACTTTCATAAATGCGCCGTTTAGAAGGTGCACATCTTTTCGCGATAATAGTCGCGCATCGTGCACATGTGCGCGATTTTTGCGTTCCTATTCTGCGCATGTGCACGCGCGTCCAATGCCTGCATAACGCTCTTCAATTTTTCACTACTTTGTATAGTTTTTGACCCTTTTATGAATGATTTGGTGTTAATTCAGGTCCATGAATTACTTCATTGCTGTCTGACGATGCTGAGTTCTTGTAACCATGTGCGAACGAAATTTCAGTGATAATAGATGCCCCCTGATGGATGAGGTTAGGAGCATACGTATGGCCGAAATCCATAAATGTTTCTTCTACTGAGAATGTTGTTGTAAGAGAGAGAAATAGCGGGATCGTCTAGAGTGATCCATTGGAGGGAAAAAGGAACCAGTAGGACCCGATCTTCCATGAGGTGTGTAAAATATAAAATTGTGTACAAACGAGGCGGGCATGCCCCATGCTCGTGTCATGTAACTCTAAAAAAAATGATGGAAGTGTTTGTGTAGACAACTGCAGTGCCCTCGGGGGCGGTCGTAATAAAGGCAGAAGACAATTCTGCAGATGAACATACTCTGAATAATAGGCAGTGACAGAAATATCACGGATGTTTGTAGGCGTTGAGAGCCTAGCCAAGTTCAGAGGTCTTCGACAAGTATCAGAACTAACTGCAACAGTCGCAAAGTAAGACCCACCATAACATGAAAAAGTGTTGATGTCGAATGTTATGGGGGCCAACGACAACAAAGAGCAATTTGTGATTCTCCCTGTGCTGTCTGAGATCTTTCATTGAGTGGATAATGAGAATCAAGATACTTTCACCCTTCTGGAAAACTGTGCTGATGTCGAAAAAAAGGGGGACGCAATGCCCATAAGCAAATGGCTTTGTGAAATCTACTAGGTGAGGTGAGGAAGTGGAGGAGGTACATGGACGAAGTCAAGATGTTGGAAGACTCAAGACTGCCCTTGGTTGGAGTTAGTGGGAGATAAAAAGTGGCTGCAACCGTTCAATGAGGTTGAGTGTCAGGGGAACAACAAGACCGGGGATAAGTTGTGCCAGAGGCGGGACAAGGTGAACAAATTTAGAGAGCAGAGGGAAGTGGCCTGTGGGGTACTCTGAAGATATGGACGATGCCGACAATGGTAAATGGTAAGTAGTGCCCCAACCAAGGGTGACATGGGTTTCACTTTGCCAAAACAGGAAAAAGGTCGCCAGAGGTGACGACAAAAAAAAAGGGGTAATATAACTGTTGGAAACAAAAGGTGTTTGTACAATAAATAAAGAATATTGGGGGGAGAAGTGTACAAATACAGAAACGGGTGCCCCAGTGTGATATGGTTGGCTCGGGTAGGGTGCAATGTGCTCGGAGAATTGGGGGAGGGTGGGGGCCCCATGGGTGGGTTTCTGTATGAGGTAAATGAAATGAAGGGAAATTTGCAGATGGGCAAACTGATTGTGGATGAAATGGAAGGCTCATGATACTGCGGAGGTGCAGTAAAAAATAGAACCATGAAGAGATAATCTGGGAGTCCATTGGGAAAGCTAGCAAAATGAGGAAAATGAGTATGTGGTCGATTTGCGACATGATGTAAGACTATCGAGACTCCCATCCCTAAAGGTTTTTGAAAAAACAACAATATGAGTGTCAGAAGTGCCAAAAGGTGCTATGAATGGGACAACTCATGTGGGTGAGAATGCTACCGGGTGATAGTACCGAAGATGAAAATGGAGGTGTGGGTACTGCAGAGCCGGAAATGGGGATCCTAGAGGAAAATGTCAGAGGGTGTGACTGGAAATGTAAGTGACATTTAGAGGGAACGACTACATGCTAGTGCTGAGTATATACTTGAAGGGGTTGTGTCGATGTATGACGAGCAAGTACCTAGACACATGAAAACCAAATACCCGACGTGAACAATATCTGAAGAGAATCAAAGATATGAGCATGTATTTGATAAGTGTGAATATGCGCATGCGTACCTGATCAGGGAATGAAAAATGGCACCCCGGGGGCTCAGGATGAAAAGAGGTCCAGGGACTACTGTGATGTAGATGACGGGATGCTGATCCCGTGGCTGAAGACGGTTCGAGAAATGGACACCGTGGGCTCCCAGAATGGTGAGTGGAACTTTGGCAAAAAGGCCTATATATAGCTGTAGGGCCCACATTGCCACCTCATTTGTACTTGCTTCTATAGTGATTGGACGAGAAGCATTCAGAGGAGATTGTGAGATTCAGGGAGGAAGAGGCATCTGATTGAGGACCCGCGAGTATCAGGTTAGTGGTCTGATCATCTTGCATAGAATTAGGATTTCATTTTTTGGGCAGGGGATGTATAGAGGGCCGTACAAAGGTATTTAGGGGGTATGGGCCCCACATGTGCGGGCGATCCGGTAATAGGCGTGCACATGTGCATGCCTGTCCACCAGATATACGTGCATGGGGGCGCGGTTGAGGGGATTTAGGGCACGCTCCAAGGGTGTGCCTCTGGGTTGAACAGGTGCGCGTCTATAGGTTGAACATGTGTGCATCTGTGCGTGCTTGCATGGTGAACAGGCGTGCTTGGGAGCACACCTGTGTAGTGAACAGGTGTGCACTCATGCGCACCTATGTAATAAACAGGCGTGCATGTGTGCGTGCCTGTGGATGACAAAACCATGCCTTGGAGGCAAGGTTGAGGTGTATAAAACGAGTCTTTTTGATGCTATTGATGGTTTCTTGAGCTGATATAGGACTTTGTGTTGTGTCTACAGGTGGACCGTTGTGATGATGCTAGTGGGTTGGAGAGAGCGAGACTGGTCTCAGTTGTGAGATGCCGTGGCTATTGAGGAGCCAAGTGTGTGTGTGATTTTGGCAGCCTGTGGGTTGCTAAATTTTTTTGAGTGCCCTTTGATACGGGCGCAGGAGTATCTCCTGCAGTTCCTGATCCATATGTGGAGTCCGGAGCTGCACTTCTTCCTTATGCGAGGAGAGAAGATCCCCCTCACTGCGGTGGAGGACGTATATTTCTTGACTGGGCTCCCATTTTGGGGTATTCCCCTACCAGAGGAGTCGGTATTGCCGAGGGATCTGGCCCTAGCGACCATTGGCCGGAGATATTGTTCAGGTCAGAACTTTATGTCCGAGACGGTTGTGAGCATTGGGTCTATAGATTCCCTGGCGCATCGCTGTATAAAAACAATGATTGTGTGATTATATGGGTCACTGGAAACCCAGTGGATCAGCGGTGGCCAGCTTCTGGTGTTGGAGAGAGTGTTGGTCGGCAAGCGTTTCGCCTGGGGGCTTACGCTGCACGTGGGGATGGTGGGGCAGTTGGACCACTGTCGGTCCAGGGATACGAGGGAGTTTGCCTTCGGGTCCATCCGGGTGGCCTGGTTTCTAGGGAGGGTGCCGATGTTGCGCCCTAGGATTCTATTGGGTGCGCCTGGGGCGCGAGAGCCACGACTGAGACGGTGGTCGACTGTGTTGCTTCGCCATGGTGGTGGTGAAGGTGGCCACTTATTTTCTGCAGAGGTGGCTCAGGTATGGCAGCAGATGCCACAGGTGATTTTACGTTACCCCTATGCCGGGGTGGTCTTCCGGGATGATCCAGACATGGTGCTACCTCCAGGGGAGGTTTTTGATCATCGAGGTATGTTGATGACATTTGATGTGTATGTTTATATATATATATATATATTTTGAGATAGTAGTCCATATGTATATGATATAGATGCTGATACTATCTGTTTTTTATGTGCATGTGCAGATGTGGCACCTCATGGGCGCGAGGTGGAGTTGCAGAGAGCGCCGACTCATCGGGAGCTAGAGAGACTGCCGCGGGGAGAGAGACGCCGACGTGAGGACATCGCGGTGCGACCAGCTGAGCCAGAGAGGGCAGCAGGGAGGTGCCAGTTTGATGACCCTGGTGCTGGGCCATCACATGCTCCTCTGACGGCTGCCGGAGTGGACTTTGAGGACATACACCGTCATCTGGAGACGATGTTATAGGACGTGCCTAAGGGCATGTGGTCTCTCATCTAGGACGAGAGTTTCCTGGAGCAGTGTGTGGGGGTACCGCTGCCATGACGAGCCATAGTATGACAAGTAGTAGTGGCTGCTGCTATGATGAGCGGACGACTGCCGCCGGGGCAGGAGCGACCTATAGGGGGTGGACCACCACCACCTGAGGCACGTGGTGGTGGGCCGCCACCGCTTGAGGGAGGGGCAGGCGGTGGCGCTTTAGAGGCACCGTGAGTGGTGCTTTATGTATTTGATGTATGGATATATTTTTTGTATATAGGATGGTGAGCCCATTTTGTACCGAGGTGTTGCATTGGCCTGCAGATACCTGTATTCTTTGTATGTAAACATTTGGATGGCCTGGTGGATCTGTTGATATATACATGAGTATACATTGTTGAGATCTATGTGGTGTTTACAAGTTTTTTGTGTTGATGATGTCTGTTCTATATATATGTTGTGACAGGTTTTTTGATATGTTTATGTATGTGTAGAGGTAGCTTGATGGGATATATGCCAATCTAACACCATGTTAGCTATGTTATCTGTGATTTGATTCAATTTTCTTGGAATATTTGTAAATGTAATGGAATCAAAATGTCGAGATAAAAGCCTAACCTGCAGGTATTTGCGAAAGAGGCAAGGATCGCGTACGCGATACACATTGTTGAGCTGGAGAACGACTAGTTGGGAGTCGAGGAAAATGCTAAGGTGACGAATACCATGATGTTGGGCATCGGCTAGGAGGCCAATGACAGTGGTGTATTTGGCTTGGTTTTTGGTCGCTGAACCCAAACATATGCCGCTCGAATGGAGCATTTCATGTGAGGGGGTGTAGAGAGCCCAAGCGGCCGAAGTGAGATTTTGTGTCCAACGGATGGTGCCGTCGGCATAACCGATGTGGTCGGCTGGTGGAGGAGGCATCTTTCAAGAGAACAAATGATAGTTTTAGATGTGAGGGATGGAGAAAAAAGATTAAAAATACTAAAAAAAGAAAATAACCTAAAGTAGAATGACTACGTTTAAGCATAAAATTTCTTTAAGTATAACCTGTTGACGGGTTCTTTGAGCGAGAGGCCTTCAGAGGAGGCCAATATGTATGCGCCTTTGGTGAGGCAATGTTGGATAATGTATGGGCCATGCTAGAGTGACTCGAATTTTCCATGTCCAAAGGTATCATGAGCGAAATCGTAGGCAAGGACGAGGTCGCCTTCGCGAAATGAACGAAGGTTGACATGTTGATCAAAGGTAGCCTTTGATCATTTCTTTGCTGCCTCATTGTTCTGTAACAAAGATCGACGATCTTCATCCAGAGACTCTAAGTTCAGCAAGCACTGCTCCATTGGAGCAGTGTCAGGTAAAATCTCAATTGCGGTGCGTAGGGTAGGAATTTCTCACTCGATGGGAAGGGTAGCCTCAACTCCATGGACGAGATGAAATGGTGTGAAACCAGTAGCAGTTTTCACCGTCATATGGTAAGCCCATAGTGCGGAAAATAACATATGATGCCAATTGGTATTATGTTTATTAACTGTGCGCTGTAACATGGGTTTGAGAACCTTGTTAACGGCTTCAACCTGTCCGTTAGATTGAGGGTAATATGGTGAGGCAAACTCATGAGAGAATCCTAACTGAGATGAGAGTTCAACGAAGATCTCATTCTCAAAGTGCTTCCTGTGGTCTGAAACAAGTTGGAGTGGTACACCAAAGCGAGAGATGACGTGGTTAAAGAAAAAATGCGCTGCAGTTTCAACGGTGTTGTTGAAGGTGGGAATAGCTTCGACCCATTTGGGGAAGTAATCAACTGCTACAACAATGTATTTATGACCATTGCTGGAGGGGGGATTACAAGTCATGAAGTCGATGCCCCATTTACAAAAAGGGCCGGTAGTGATGACTGGATGAAGGAGAGAAGGGGGCGCTCGGGCTTTGTTGGTGTAGAGCTGACATTGCTCACATCATTTCACGGCATGAATGCAATCATGAAACAAGGTAGGCCAAAAGTAACCGGCTTGGATAATATTTTGAGCAGTGGATATGCCCAAAATATGGCCTCCACATGCGCCACTATGGAAGTCGTTTAAGACTCTATCGACTTCGTCAATAGTCAGGCATCGACGAAGAATGGTGTCGACTCCCCGCCGGTATAGGATGTCTCCGATGAGGAGGTAGCAGGGGGATTGATGGAGAATACGACGACGGTCATCGTGTGAAAGGTGGTTACCGAACTTTTGAGTTCAGAGATATACGAGAAGGTCACCGTACCAAGGATCATCCGAAGTGATTTAAAAAAGATGTTCGTCAGGAAAGTCGGTGTTGACGGGGGCACTGGTGGTGTCAGAGGGAAGGGCCGTGACAAGTTTGGCGAGAAAAAGGGCCTTCTTACTCTTAGGTATTGATAACTCAAGGTCGTAATCCTGAAGGATAATGATCCATCGAGAAAATTTTCCATTAAATTGCCGACAACTGAGTAAGTACTGCATAGGGTTGGAATCTGTGACGACTTTTGTTGTGCGAAGCAGAATGTAGTGGCGCAGTTTCTGGACTGCGAGAGAAAGTTTCTCTTCATGTTTATACTTCAAGGGTGGCCCTGAGAGGTTTTTACTAACGTAATAAATGACATGCTCGCGATTGTCGTCACCGAGCTGGACGGGGACGCCTGCTACTGATACAACTGATGCTGATACATAGAGGATATAGTCGCGATTGTAGTTAGGTGCACTAATTAATGGTGCGTTTGAGAGTGCAGTTTTAAGATCGTCAAATGACTGTTGGGCATGGTCATCCCAGTGAAATGGGATGTCGTGACGTAGTAAGCGAAGGAAGCCATGCGCATGAATGGCGTAATCAGGAACAAAGTGTCATAGGAAGTTGGCCTTGCTCTGTAGGCTCTGGAGTTGCCGTAAATTCTGAGGAGGGGGAATTTCGGTGATATATTGGACTTTAAGAGGGTCCACGGTAATACCGCTTTGAGAAATGATAAATCCAAGGAGGTGTCCTGCGGTGACACAGAACATGCACTTGAGAGGATTCAAGCGGATGTTGTACTGACGACACCGTTGAAATATGATTCGTAAATCATTAAGATGCTGGGTGTGTTTCTTGGAGCGAGCTGTGAGGTTGTCCAAGTAGGCGAGGATGATATGAGCCAGATCATGAAAGATGTATGTCATAGCCCGTTGGAAAGTTGCGCTGGCATTTTTTAAGCCAAAAGGCATGACACGATATGCAAAAGTACCCCACGGGGTAGTGAACGCGGTTTTATACTGATTGGTGGGGTGAATTTGGATCTGATTATAACCAGAGAATCCGTCCATAAAGGATAGAGCCTCGTGGCCGGCGCAGTCATCGATAATTTGGTCGATGAAAGGCATTGGGAAGTTGTATTTGGGACATGCGTGATTGAGATCGCGAAAGTCTATGTTGACGCGGATAATGCCCTGTTTTTTGTTAACATGTACATGATTGGAAACCCATGATGTGTAGGCGATGGGGTATATGAACCCGACGACGCGTAATTTGTCAATCTTAGCTTTGATGGCCGCTACTTTGGAAGGGTGTAGTGGACGCTGTTTTTGACGAATGGGTGTAATGTAGGGCCAGGTGTCTATGCGATGTTCGACGATAGAAGGATCAAGACCAGGCATTTCCATGTATGACCAGGCAAAAATATCTCGATATTCCTAGAAAATAGCTTTATAGGTGATGATTTCTTGAGGAGTGCAAGTAGCGCCATTCGACTGCGTATATGGGATGTTGGTTAGGAGGCGTGGATGCTCCTGGTGGAAAGAAGAGTGCGCAGTGGTTTAGCGTTTCCCATGGGTAGTTAGGGTGGTTTACTTCCTCAAGTATTTCCTTGTCACTGTGAAAGTGACGGGAATACAAGGGGTCATGAAGAGTGAGTCTATGTGATGTTCGACGATAGAAGGATCAAGACCAGGCATTTCCATGTATGACTAGGCAAAAATATCTCGATATTCCTGGAAAAGAGCTTTGTAGGTGATGATTTCTTGAGGAGTGAAAGCAACGCCATTCAAATGCATATATGGGATGTTGGTTAGGAGGCGTGGATGCTCCTGGTGGAAAGAAGAGTGCACGGTGGTGTAGCGCGTCCCATGGGTAGTCAGGGTGGTTTACTTCCTCAAGTATTTCCTTGTCACAATGAAAGTGACGGGAATACAAGGGGTCATGAAGAGTGATATCGGTCATTGGTGGTATGTGGCTGCCCCCCGATGATGAAGAAGGAGGGGGAAGGATGGAAAGAGGTGACGATGGTTCGCTCGACATAAACCATATATCGAAGTACTGAGGAGTACCCATGGTAGTTGGGTGTAACGTTTCCGATGGGGAATGAGCGGGAGAATTGGGGGGATTGGGGATTGAATCCTCAGATACTTCCTCTAAGAACCATGGGGGTGTTGGAAGGGCCTTGGGTTCGGGGGAAACGACATGAAGAGCTGCTGGTGACGAGAGAAGGTCAACTAGCGACTCGGTGGGTCGTTGAAGTAAATTTAATTGGCGTAGTCTGTATTCAATGATCATAGAACACTGATATGTAAAATGATCAAATGATTCACATAGAGAGCAAGGGAATCTCATACATTCATTGACTGAGGTGGTGACATAATGGATTTCAGTGATATGTGTTGAGGAGGAGGTAGCAGGACTGGGGTTTCTCTGGAAGCTCTGGCGTACTGTGGCTAATGTCTGTCGAAAGCGTGGCAGTGCCGGGCAATGGTGGGTATAATGGCCATATTATGAACATATAGCGCAAGCGAATTTAGTGTGCAACCCTTTTCTACTTGAAGGGGTGGAGGAAGTGGAAGTACCGGTTATAATGGCGAGTGTTGAGGGAGTTTGATTGAGTGGGATCAAATTTCATAACTCTGGTAGGGATGGGAAATTGTGGGTTTGGTGTCCATCTTTCTCGCAAAGTGCACAAGGGGGTTGAACATGCGGAGGAAGAGGAGCTGTGGGTTCCTTATTCCTGCGTCTACCCCCAGCTGTGGCGGGGGGGGTTGTGAGGGGGGTTGTAGTGGGTATGGTGGGAGTAAGTACGAGAATCCTCATGGGGATTCCTTCTGTTTGGGGGGGAAGGGATGGTCGAGGGACCATCTCTAGTGGATATAAATACCAAACGGGAATTGCTAACACCATATTGGGGAGGGTAAGCGTTGCTGCTACCTGGAAATCTTCGATGCCTGGGGGAGGGTAAAAGAAAGGAATTTGAGTGATGGCTTGGGGAACTGTCTCCCAGGCTGGGATGTGTCCTTGAGGAGAAGTAGATTCATGGACTGTTGAGGTCGATGAGTTCGCAGGAGGCTCTTGAGGGAGAGGTTATGAAACAATTGGGACGTCAAGAATGACTGAAGCCTCTTGAGGAGGAAGAGTATCCTCTGTGTGAGTTCCATTAGATGATACGATGCATACCTGATTGGAAGGATGAAGGAGCGGGGGTGCTCCATGGTAAGTTCCTAACAATGAGGGATCCTTGAAAATTCCAGGACCCATCTCGACGAGGGGATATGCGCTGTGGTTGGTCTGGATGAGAGGAAGAATGTTATCAATGTTGGCAGATGGGTTGGTTTCGTAATGGGAAACCTGGTCAATGGTGACAATCTTCCTGTTGTGGGGGAACATCATTATGCGAAAGACGAAAGAGGAAACTGCCTTCATAGTGTACATGTAGCTACGACCGAACAAGATATTGTAATTGAGCGGAGCGTCGATAACTTCTACGTCAATAAGAATGGTTTTGCCCCCGAGTTCTATAGGGACATTTTGGAAGAGCCCTTCTGGAGATGATTGGCGTCCGTCATAAGCTCGTAAGGTGATGGCAGAGGGTATGAGTTTGGGGGAACCAATTTTCTGCCATACTGATTTGGACATAATGCATGTAGATGCGCCTTCATTGATGATGCACCGATGAACTGTAATGTTCCATATTTTTACTGGGATTTGGAAAGCGATTAAGGCGGGAAGGCAAGGTTCGCCGCTGTCAAGATCGAATGTAATGAGCCCAGTATCTGCTGGGTCGACTGCCCCCAAGGTGGAAAGTAATGATTTTCACTCAGTGGGGAAAGTATGGAGGACCTCCAAGACTGACATGGCAACCAAGGATTGTGCTAAGTCATCGACCAAACTATAATTATGAGCTTCCCTAGCCTGTGGGTTGTGTACATTCCTGTGCAATGGGATGTGAGGGATGCAAAGAGGTGACTCAGTGTTAGGGTGAGGGATCACCAACGAGGGTCCCGTTGGTGCAGGGTTTGTCTCTAGAGGGATGGGAGGAGACTCGATAGGTGTGTGATACTGACGGTTACGTGTTTGCAGAAGGATTTCTTCCTCACTAGTGAGGAGGATCGTGCGATCTGCTGGATTGTTCAGATTGAGGTATTGTCCCACCTGAGGTGGGGGATGCTGTGTATCCTGTTGGGTGTTTATCACACATTAATGTGGGATAGGATTTTGAAGTACGACAGGAGGGGGTTGTTTCACGTATTGTTGTGGTGCCTGCTGAGGAGCAAGCGGTGCTGGAGGAGGGGGGAGACTACCAGAGTCTTTCAGCCATTTGAAATCAACGATTTGGGGGCAATGATGAGTGTAATGGCCGAACTCACCAAAAAGGGCACAAGGGAAGTTGGTTTTAACATTATTGTTATTTCTCCCTTGGCGCTTATTATTATTGCCTCCCTGGGGGTTTTGATTCCCTTGGTTCTGGTTGCCCCTAGTGGATTGGTTCTGCTGGGGTGGATTTCTGCCTTGACCTGGGTTATTGTTGTTCCTGTTTCATCCTTTCTTTCTGGTATTGTGCGATGGATGGGTCGGATTGGCTGTATTCATTTGTTCAAAATTTTGATATTGTTGAACGGGAGAAGGTTGGACAAAATTCACCCCAACATGAGGATGTGGGGGAGCCATGGGTTGTGGTGGACCAGGAAATGGAAAATACAGATTCTGTGGAGGTAGTGAGGCATAAGGTACATAGAAAGGCATGGTTCTTTCACTAGTACTATAGGTTGAGGTAGAGGGGGTACCAGAACTTGTTGGAATAGGTGGATGTATGGGGGGTGCCGATGGTGGTCCACTAATGGGTGGTGGTATAGCAACAGGGTAAGGTTGTTGGTAAGGGGGTGGGGGGTAATACGAGGTGCCCCCGTATTCCGGCGGGTATTGAGGTGTGCCATACATCGGTGGTGGTTGGGGTTGTGGACCGTGGTGAGTGGTGGTACCAATCAGTATGTCTGCTGAGTGAGACATCCCAGGTTTGTCCTGACCGAATGGGACAGGTTTGGGAAGATCAAGAAGTACAGTGTATAAGTACCCTGACTGTGTATAAATGAGGTCATACTGTTGGGCCTTACTGATGGCTTCCTCTTTAGATTGAGGGAAGGTGGAAGCTACATCCTTACCTAGAAGAGAGACAAGTGATCTAAGAAACCAGTCGAGACATTGTTGCTTGGTGGTTTCTGCTTTGCACAAACTACGTCGCCTACACCACTCGTGAATGTGGTTAGCGATGTGTGTGGCTGAGGTTTGTTTGAAATTAGAAAGTAGTTCTAGACCATTGTCGTGGCGAATGGGTAATTGGAAGAAGGTCAAGAATGCTTTGGCCAATGACTCAAAAGTGGTGTGGGACCCTGATTTTTATTCTACATACCATTTGGCCGATGGGCCAGTGAGTGTGCGTTGAAATAATCATAGTCTGATGGAATCATCCATAATGCTATTGGAGGAGCACCATAGGTGAAAGGTCATGACATGGTTGGCAGGGTAATGACCTGCCTTTCCTTCAAAATTTGGTATGTCCGAAGGTAGTTTGGTGGGCATTGCAGACCATGTGGGATCATGCAATATAGGATCATTGGTGAGTTTGCTGAGATCCGGTATGTTGAGAGAGGCCAAATATGGCATCTGCAGTGGGGGGGGAGGATTAGCTTCGGCCATGGTGTGAGTTTTTTGTGAACCTGACCCTTGAGGGGGGATAGGTGGGTTGGTGCTTCCTCCTTGAGAGGAAGTTGGTCCCCCGCTTCCGTGTACAGGAGAGCGAGTGAACGGATGGCCTTGGGAAGTGGACCCAAGTAATGTAGAACCAAGCAAAGATGATCCTAAAACAGTAGCACTCACAAGAGTGTGTGAAGGAGGTGACGATGAGTGGGCAAGACCAAACACTCCCCCTAAGATAGGAGGGAGGTTTAGAAAGCGTCGTGAACGACGAGGGTTCTATGGTTCCCCTATGATGTCCGACTAGCTGCATGAATGTGTGTAAAGAGTGGTGAGAGTAATACAGAAACAAGAGCCTTTGCGTTGAATGTTTACACAATATATATATCCAAATCAAACTGTAATCAGATGTGCATCATACATAAAATGTGTTTTGAAAAAGAAGTATATATGTGGGTAAGTGGTTTTTGTCCGCGTGGGAGCAAAAGAAAACAAATGCTCGTGTCCTAGAAGACGTAACGTCCTGCCTCTCAAATAACACTGGACCTTCCAATAGTACTCAACAGTGGGGTCTGAAGTCACTGGAAGAGAAACTAGTGAAGGATGAAATAATTGGTTATAATGAGGGGTAAAGGG
>JZKD02S1673571.1:421272-447892 GCA_000966675.3 Picea glauca | reverse complement strand
CCATATCACCCCAAGTGGCCCGTTGTCCATTAATAACTGGATAATATGCCCGTTGTCATGCTGACCGTTTTCCCATGTCCAACCGACCCCAATTTTGAATAAAACTACCGTTATGCCCTTTTCATTCGTTATTCATACCTCGCGCCAGAATCATCCATCGCACCAGAAAACTTACCTATTATTCCTCCATTGCTCTCCCATCGCCTTCCTCCACAACCAATAGACCCCACTAACATATTGTTTATTGCAGGTATAATTGCAAAGATGGCACCAAAGCCAAGACCAGTGGAAGGAGAAGAGAACCCTTTTCTTCCTCCTCTTGTCGACCTTGACAAAATCCCATTGGTCGATAAAGACAGGTTGATTGCTGATACCATTTACGACTTCGATTTTTCAGATCTCCGGACATGGCTCCGGGACGTGTTCTTGGACCCAATTTTCCCCTGTACATGTTTCCCCAAATCCACCACTTCCCTGAATTCATGTTGAAATGCCAAGCCCATTACATCCCCGACCAGAAGGCCATCGTCTCTTCATCTGGAGATGTCCTCTTCTTCATCACTCCTGAAGATATTGACCAGATGATGCAAATTCCCCGTGCTGAATCTGCGTCCCCCTTCAATTTAGAAATCCTCATTGAGTTATATCAGAAAATGACCTTTCCACAGAGAGCTCAGATATTCGAGCTTTTCCTTCCCCCTTCTTCTCAACTCCCTTCCACCAATCCCCCTTACCCTTCTTCCCTTTTCTCCACCAAAGGAAACCAAATCATTTCTTCCCTCTGTGCCCTGCTTGGTTACTATTCTGACCAATGGGTAGATGAGCCCATCCTGGGTTTTCTGTCCATTTTCTCAAACGATGAAAAGCCCACAACACAATTTGACTACAACACCTTCTTGGCCGATAATATTCATGAACAATTCGTGAGTTTCGGCACAGAGGGTATGTTTAGATATTCTTTCATTCTGGCGTACATGTTCATTTACTTCCAAGCCGACAAATTCAGCTTCTCCATGCAGAAGATGGATGCAGACGGAAGGCCCTAGCCGGTCACTACATGGACTTCTCTTCTGAAGCGTAACTCTGCTGAATACGACTTCAAAGCTTTCATTGATCAGTTCTACCACCCGGTGGTTGGCATGTTGAGTGGCAGGCCTGAGCCACGGATAAACGATGAAGTCCAGAGAGTCTTGCATCTCTCGGACAACGCAAAGATAGGAGACTGGTACTTATATCAGAACCACACTGAAATCAGAGTTTTCAGGTGCGAATTGGCGTCTTACAAACTACCTCTATACGTGCCGGTAAGGATTTTTGCATTAGAATATATTAGGCAAATAATGAATTCAGATGACATTCACTTTGTTTCCCTGAAGAAGAAGCATCAATTGAGAATCAAGGGGCAGATTGGTTCTTTCATCTGCAATAATCGAGGCGCAGGGGAAGAAGCAGACAAAATGTTAAAGGAGATGAAATTCTTTACGAGTTTCACCTGGCACTATGATCCATGCAGGATCATTTCATAAATGAGAGTGAAAAATAAGAATGTCCTGTATGCACATGAGTCCAATCCAGAGATCAAGAAATTTGCGAATCAAACAGTATGGGTGCCTGACACTTTGATAGACGTGGAACAACAAGTTGAAGCAGAACATCAGGTGCCCTTGATGAGTGTGCCACCTACTACCACACCTCAAGTCCCCAAGGAGAAGAGGCCTCGATAGGAGTCGTCTCCACCTGTAACAGAGGTGTCATCAGAGGAGTTCAGGATGCACACCAAGAGGCCAAGGATAGTTGCAACGCCTACAACAGTAGAACAAGAAGTTCCACCTACCACAGTAACCACCATAGGGGTCAAACCTATCATTCCACCACCTTTCGGTTCGAGCCAGTATAAGGAAATCACAACAGTAATACCAAAGAAATCTACAGATTCTCCCTTAGGTACTCAGCCGGGCAAGACCGGGCCCAAGTTGGGCATCTTTGAAAAGTATGAATTGATCAAGAAGAAGAACCAGACCCTCACTAGCATCACTTATGCCCAGTTTCGGAAGTAGTCGTCTACAACTCAGCACAGGCTTCTGTCATCATTTGACACAGATAAAGGTAGAATGCACATGGCATACCTCTAAGCATAGGTACCGAATCCCAAGGTTATTTCAGACTACAAGAGGGCCACTTTCGAATTCCATGTGAAAGACGTGCACCCAACAGATTAGATGGATCTACACAAACAAACATGGGAGATGGTTTTTCACACCTTGGCCCACGCTTCAGCTTCTGCAGCAAAGTTTCAGGTGTCTTTGAACAATGCTCAGACACAACTCAAGCTGGAGAAAATATCATCTTTTGCGAAAGACAACAGAATTAAGACCTTGGAGGAGTTGGTCCTCAAAATTGGGTATGACCCTGCGAACGTCAAAGCTGCAGAAGAGATGATAAAAAAGAAAAATGCTGACATCGCATCCTTAAGAAAACAGCTGAAGCTCCCACCCACAGAGGATTCACAGGCGAGGGAGATAACAAAAAAGGAAGGTGAAAAGGATGAGATGTTGAAGTTACTCATGGAGCAGAATGCCCAGCTAAAAGAGATGGAGGCTGAGATGGAAAGACTACTAAAGGAGAAAGAGAATATGAAGCCAATGGAAGGCATTCCATTGAGTGCTATCCCAATTGCAGGTCTGAGCACAACAATAGTGACAATTATTCCATCTGCAACATCCGTGCCACTACCAGAAGGAACAACAGACCTGGCCAAGTCCACGGAGAGGATGAACCTATAAGAGTCAAAAATCAGAAGGCTTAAGAAATAAGTAGAGAACCTCCAAGAGCTCAAAACTTCTTTCCAGACAAGCCTATCTATAGAAAAGCAGGTGAATGAGCAAATCAGGAAGGAGTTACAGCAGCTCCAAAAATAGACAATGGCAGGGAAGACTTTGGCTGAGGTCAAAGAGATTGTATGGACAGATATCACCAATTCCATCAATGAAATCTGGCCAATGATTTAAATCATGTTTGAACAAAATGAGTTGCTCCAGAGGAGCAAGGAGGCTGTGGAGAAAATTAGAGTAGAGCTGGGAGACATGCCAACACAAGCAAATGAGATCATCAGGTTCCTGAATTCCAAGACCAGGGAGGAACTTGAAGAACTAAAAATCGAGGACAGAACATAGACTATACTTGAGGTAAAAAGGGTTTTAACCAAGATAAGTCTAATGCTTCAACTCGAGGAAAAAGTCCAAGTCATGGATCAGGGAGTACATAAGTTCTTCAACAAGATTGATGCTCTCCAAAAGAAAGGCCTACCTGGTCTGAAAGTCATTAATGACAAGCTAATGACACTCCCTGATTACAAGAAGAGATTAGCTGAAGTGTCTAAGGACAGTTCTAAGTTTGCAGGGGTACAAGGGAGAATCACGGGCAAAGCATTCATGGATGCCCTGCAATGGGATATTGGTATCCAACACGAGATTAGACATGCATTCCTCATTAAGCCTACATTTGCCAAATATACAGACATGGATGAAGTATATCGGAGATTACTTAAAGTCACAGTGCCAAGTCATCTCCGATGGGAAGAACTGTGTGATCTACTAGATTAGCAAATGAGATGTGACTGTCCAGTCACTTTTCCAGTCAGAAGAGGTTGCGAAGGCATTGCGCCAACATACTACCCCAGAAATTTCCGCAAGAAGTTGTACTGAGTCATCAAACAGTTTTTGATTAGTTAAAGGAGTTAGACTAAAAATAGAATGAGCACGTCCTGATTAGTTATGACAGGAACATTTGTAATTTGAATTATAAATACTTCAACTCTCAAAGTATTGGGGGTTGTTTATTCGCACACTCTATCGCTATCAAACTGTAACATTTTTTGAAGAAGATCTTCCATTAATAAAGAGGAGGCACTTTTACAGGATTCTTGTGTGTGTTCACTGGTGATGTTAATTTTCTCAGTTAAATGTTTTCTTTCTCTATAATCATTTTGTCTTCTGGAACTAATCTTTAAGAATAACGTAATGTTGCAGGATTTATCTTTGATACCCTGTTTCCGATTCTAAAGGTTTTAATGTTTATCTTCTAATATCTTTGATTAATAAATTCTTAACTGCTTGTTAGTCGAAGTTATTTTTCCTGCCTTTTCCTCTGTCCGTCAATTAAATACTAAAAGATCCAGTTGAGCACATTATCTCGCCCTGTGGAAGTCTTATTTAGCGTTTCTGGTGGTATCTCATAGCAGATTAAACACAGACCCCATAGACCAATGGATGTGTAGACAGTCTCAACCAACTTATAAACCCCTTTTACAACAAAACCCACTTGTCCCATTTACCTAGCCTAATATTTAATTTAAAAACAAAGTTAAATCATACAGAGAGATCCCTCTCTGAAGCTGGAAGGGCTAGATCCCAGCTTTAAAAGTGGTTGGATAAAGTTACCTTTGTGGATTCCTTCTTTGTCAACCTCCTGGAAATTTACAGAGTGCTAACATGGTGTACTCATTCTATAGGGTGATCTAGACATTGGAACAACTCCAGGTACCAGTTCTATTGAGAAATCAATGTCTCTGATCCAGGTTTATGAGCGAAACAAAATTAAAACACAGATATATAATTTTAACACAGAGACACAATGAATAATAACAAAGATACAATAAACTTGACTTCTATTAAATAAGAAATATGTTGACACTGTAAAATGTAGACTGAAACAAGATTGATAGAATAATGGCAACTTATCTTTGAGAAGAGATGTGACAACTACGCTCATTCACAAGAAGATGAGTAAAATGAGGCTCCAACAGAATTTTTACTTCAAACATGAATTCCAAAACCCTAGACATCCAAAAAAATAACCCTGTGAACAAGAGAGGGTAGAGGATCTTCAAGATGTGGAGTAGATTGAGGAAATCCTGCGCGCAACATATGAGAGGAATACGAGAGGTGCAAGAGCGGGAAGAGAAGGAAAAAATCCTATCCATATCAATGTCAATGTGGAACCCATAAACATATGTGTGACTAATACACCAAAGAGAACACAACCATTTAGACAACCAAATTTCAGAAGTAATCAGACAACAGGAAGTACATCCACACACGGAACAACATCTGGAGGAGCCAGTTCAGGCAACACTAGTCAGGTATCTACACCGCGAGGAGGTAGTAGTTCAACATTAAGAATGGAAGGACATGATCCCACCATCAGGTTACCAAAATTTTGAGGAGAAACAATAGAAGACCCTCAGAAACATTTGTTCATTTGTGCAAATATCTGGGAAGCAAAACATATCACTGATGAAGATACCAAACTTGCGCAGTTAGCGATTACGCTAAGAGACTGCGCACTAGAATGGTACATGAGTCTAGACACAAATAGTGCCCCTAGGACGACAAGGAAACAGACAGAAATTAATAAGTTACTGATAAATGAGTTCCATAAGACAAGATCAGAAGATCAGTACATGAATGAGATGATCGAAATAAGACAGAAACCAGGAGAGTCTGTATGGGAGATTGATCAGAGATTCAAGTGACTGAAGAGAAATTTAAAATATCTCATGACTGATATGCAACATTGACATTTGTTTGTCAATTCAGTGCTCCCACACTTAAAATATCTATTGTGACAACATAACTTCCAGACGGAGGAAGACGCCCTGCAGGAAACCTTGTAATTGGAGGAAAACTAGTACCAGCAGATAGACCCATCTATCGAAGAACTAAAGGAGGATATGAAGAACTTAACGTTTCAACTCAATCAGAATAAAAATAAGGATAAACGAGAAGCCATTTGGTGTACCACATGTAAGACAGAAGGACACCATAAGAACGAATGTCCAACATTCACGTAGTATATGGCAACAAGAATGCCAAATCCACTACCAATAGGAGGAATGTGGTGCGGAATCTACAAGAAACTGGGTCACGATCCTTATCACTGCACGATGATGCAAAAATACCAGACAATCCCAAAGAGTTCATATTGCACCTTTTGCAAGTTAGTGGGCCACGACGACAAAGACTGTAGAAATATGGAGTTGATGTGAGAAAGGACATCAAACACATATAGAGTGCATGCAGAAATGATGATGGGGAAATCCACTCCACAATTCAATCAAGTTCTAGCTCCATACGACACTACACAACAAAAATATAATACTGTGCAATAGCCATACAATAACGCGCAACCCTAGTACAATCAGGCGTCGTAGTATAACATGTCGAGAGGAGATAGAGCAAGCTATAGAGGTGGAGGACGAACAAGAGGGGGTTTTAGAAGAGGTAGAGGACTAGTGGTATGTCACAATTGTCAACAACTGGGACATTATGCAAGGGAACGCCCACTTTCACCAACAACTTGTATGTATTATCGCGCATCAGATCACGACACATAAGAATTTCTAACACTACTAGTAAAGATCCAAGAAAATAGGAACTAGAATAACCAGAATGTTCAGTGGATTTCAGCCGAAGCAAGGGATGAAGGATGAAACATCAACATAGTTATCTGTGGAGGAACTAAAACAGGTACTGATGCAGTCCGATAGGAACAAACACATAATAAATGGGTAAAGAAGAACACCACACCAAGGAAATAGTTCAACATGAAGAATGAGAAGGCAATATTTAAGGAAGCCAAACAAGAATTTCAGAAGGAATACATGGCGTCAACTTCAACTGCGTAGCAAAACAAGGAAGCACCAGAGTATAAGATGCCTCCATCATTGGATCATACCAACGGAATGCAATCCATGGGACAAGTAAGTACAATCAAAGGCTTTTTGCAATCATGTGTAAAGGTATTAAGTGATCCGTCATCTATGAAAATATTGCAAAACATAATAGAAAAATGTAGCATCGAGACAAAAGGAAAACTAGAACCAAAAACAGTCAATCACCTACACACAAGAAGAAGAACAAGTAGGGAGTTTAGACTGAATTCCAATATTGGAGATTTCAACATGGGAGAAATCATACTAGATCTAGGATCTGAAGTGAATGTATTACCAAAGAAGACATGGCAATGCATGGGAGATCCCACACTACAATATTCACCTATTCAATTGAAACTAGAAAACCAACACAAAGTTCTATCGATCGGTAGACTGAAAGGAGTGACAGTCGACCTAGATGGAGTGTGCACTAAAGCAGATTTTGAATTCATTAAAATAGTGTACGACACAACAACTTACCCAACATTGCTTGGTTTGGATTGGGTGTTTGAAAACCATGCCATAATCAACTTGAAGACTAGGAAAATGACATTTGAGTCAGGTGAATACTAGGTCATCGCGCCATTAGACCCATCAGAAGTGGAGAGGTTTCTAGAACCTACTTTCCTAGACTTAGAGGAAATCAACCAGTTGTACAGAACAACTACGCGTGATGAGGACTACGTAAACCCAACTGCAGATGGGATGCTCAGTTGGCAGAGCATTACTTCATGTGAAACAAACTCAGATACAAGATTAGAGAATTGGAAACAAAGGCTACACAAAGTATCCATTATACAATGTGCAAGGATAGACTGCGCAGTAATATGGGTAGGCACATAAATCAGGGAACCACCCATTTTCCATGGCATAAACGATTTGGAAACATTCTTGGCACAGTACGAAGATGAAGTCCTAGAGAACCAGAGACTGTTAGCACTTGATATAGAACTTAAGGCCACACCGACAAGATGGTGGGGTGCACACAAAGAGACCATCATAGATTGGTACCAATGTAAGCGATTACTGCGCATAAGTTTCGACGCAGAACAAAAAAACAACAAACAACATAAGTATGATGGACAAGGGGCACAGGCGGAACAATTGGAGGAGTGTAGAAAGATGTGGAAAATGACACCCCCAGAGGAATGGCCTCATCATTCATACACACTCTAGAGGGCATACCAGTGAACTGGTATACATACCAGGAATTGCGTAAAGGAACTGCGACCTAGATGACATTGCAACAAAATTTTACAGTCACTTTGTCATTCGATCATGAGAACCCCAACATAGATGCAACTCTCAAACAGATAAGAGGAGTAATATTCATCAGAGAACGAGAAATAGATCTTATCACAGAAGAACAACAACAGAAAAAATAGATAGTCAAGGAACTGTTGTCATGTTACCATGTACAATAGGAAGCACTAGATGAAGATGATCCATGCGATCTTCAGATTGAAGAACCAGAAGGTGAAAGAGAGGTGGAAGGTCCAACCATAGAATCAAAATTCATTTCTGCGCTGATCAAGGTAAAGAAATTCAATATTGGGACAACCGAGCATCCCAAAATGGCCAACATTGGATATTATTGGGATGAGCAAACAATAGAAATAATAACATATTTATTCTGCGAATACAATGACTTGTTTCCCACAACATTTACATAGGTGAAGGGTATAGCTAGAGAATTAGGAGATATGAATATACCACTCACAATTAAAGCAAGATCGACCAGACAACGACCATATATACTGAACCCAATATATAAGTAGAAAGTCAAGGTTGAGATTGACAGGTTTCTCAAAGATAGTATCATAGAATTGGTCGAAGAATCAGAATGGATAAGCCCGATGGTAGTGCATGACAATAAACAAGGAGGGATAAGTATATGCGTCGACTTGAGGAAGTTGAACGATGCATGCCTACATGACCCATTCCCTACACCTTTCACGGATGAAGTGTTAGAGAACATAGGAGGACATGAAGCTTACTCGTTCACTGATGGATTCTCATGCTACCATCAGATCAAGATAGCATAGGAATATAGATACAAGACCATGTTTGCGACATAATGGGGATCTTATCAATACACAATGATGCCATTTGGATTGAAGAATGCACCATGAATAGTCTCCAGAGTAGTCATCGTCATGTTTAAGGAATTCATCCACCAGTTTCTCGAAGTATACCTGGATGATTGGATAGTCTATAGTTTGTTGAAATACCATGTAGAAGTCTTACACCTAATGTTAGAAAGATGTAGACAATGTGATATATCACTAAACATAAATAAATGAATATTTGTAACACCGTTTGGGATACTATTGGGCCATATAGTATGAAAACAAGGTTTATTAGTAGATCCTGCAAAGATCGCAGTAATTGTTAACTTACCACCACCAAAAATTGTCCGTAAGCTAAGAGTGACGTTGGGACACACAGGATACTATAGGAAATTTATCAAAGGGTACACACAGATTACTGCACCGATGGAAAAGCTACTAAGAAAGGATACAAAGTTTCAGTGGAACGATGAGTGTCAACATGGTCTAGATATCCTGAAGGAAAAGATGGTCACCACACCAATATTAGTATTTCCAGATTGGGAGAAGACATTCCACGTCCACGTAGATGCATCAACCATAACACTTGGATCTATCTTGGCATAGATAGGAGTGAGAGACTTGGATCACCCGATATAATTTGTGAGCAGGAAGTTGTCAGAATCGGAGCAGAACTATAACATGACATAAAGGGAAGGCCTAGCTATGGTCTACACACTGCAAAAGTTTAGGCATTACTTATTGGGAAAACATTTCAAGATGTTCACAGATCACTCAGCCCTAAAATACCTAGTCAACAAGCCAGTGTTGAGGGAGAGAATCTGTCGATGGTTACTCCTATTTCAAGAATTTGAATTTGAAGTAGTAGTCAAGCTAGGAAAATTAAAAGCAGGACCTGACCACCTATCAAGGGTCACAAATGGAGAAGAAACCACGAATTTAGAAGACAAATTTCTGGATGCACAGTTATTCTCAGTCAAGATCGCTGATGAATACTTTGCAGATATCATTTAGTACTTGAGCACAGGTACTGCACTGCAAGAATATAACACTGCATAGAATAAAAACCTGGTCGTCCGCACTGCCAACTATCAAATGATTGCAGGACACCTATACAAAATGGGCACAGATAGCATCTTGCGAAGGTATGTGTTAGAGAATGAAAGACCAAGAGTCTTGGAAGAATCTCATGAAGGAATAGTAGGAGGACATTACACCGGAAAATCTACCGCACTGAAGGTATTGCTCGCGGGACTACGATGGCCAACGATGCACAGAGACTTGAAGGAGTACTATAAAAAATGCGATGTCTGTCAAAGGGTAGGTAAACCCAACATAAGGGATGAGATTCCATTACGACCACAAGTAACATTGCAGTCATTCAACAAGTGGGAAATAGACTTTGTAGGACCAATCAACCCACCAGCAAAAAGAACAAGAGGTAGGTACATTATCACCGCGATGGAGTACCTAACAAGATGGGCAGAGGCCGCACCAGTGAATGATTGTAGCACATAAACAATAACCCATTTTCTATTTGAACAAGTAATCACTGGATTTGGGTGTCTAAGAGTTTTGATGAGCGACCAAGGCACGCACTTCATAAACAACACCATCAGTGCTATGACTGAAGAGTTTTAAGTCCATCATCAGAAGAGCACACCATATCACCTACAGGAAAATGGCATAGTGGAATCATTCAAAAAAATTCTGGAGAACGTGCTGACAAAGATCTGTAACGTCAACAGGGATGATTGGGACCTCAAAGTACTAGTAGTATTATGGGCATACAAAACTAAATGCAAATATTTGACAGGGAACACGCCATTTAAACTGGTTTATGGCCAAGAAGCAGTGGTTCCATTAGAATTTGTAGTACCAAGCTTGCGCGTAGTAGCAATTACACAAATGACAAAATGGGGCACAATAAAAGAATGATTAAATCAGTTACTGACCATGGAGGAAGATAAGATCTTAGAAGGATTCCATCAAGAATTTCAGAAAGTAAGAGACAAAGCTTGGCATGATAGACACATCAAGAACAAAACTTTCAAGAAAGGAGATCTAGTACTGATGTATGACAACAAATCGTTTCAGTAGCTAGGAAAGCTCAGAATGTACTGGCTAGGACCATACGAAGTAAAATCTGTCACAGATGGAGGAGCCGTACAGTTGAGAGACTTATCAGGCATAGAACTAAGAGGGATGATGAACAAGAGTCGACTGGAACTGTACAAGGACAGTCGACCACCCACCGCGCAGTAAAAAAAATAAAAAAAAATAAAGAAAGGAAGAAACAGTATGAACCGAGGTGCACTGCGTCGAAAGAAATAAATTGTGCACATACTTAGGAACACAAAGTTGAAGAGGAGAAGGACAACGATTACATCAAAAGGGAAACAAGCGGGAAAAGGAAAGTCGTAAAAAGCAGACGACAAGACAACATTAGGCAGAATTAAAGGATGGAAAGGACCGATGGGATGCCACATTAATCGCACCAACTTGAGACGACAAGGCAGAGTAATGGAAAGTACAAAACCATTGGAGGTACATTGAACTCGTAATTAAGGTGCATTAAACTCATAATTAAGGAAGCGTATTCGACAAGCTTCATGGAAAACCCATACAACACACGGATGTAGGACCAAACAGTCTATTCACAAAAAGAGAGTAGACATAGAGCGATAGAGGATAAATAGCACATAGCAAGATCATAGATATCACATAGACTGTTTGAATTCAACAAATGTTCAACATTCACTGCCATGGCACCACCCAAGAAAGTGGAAGAAATCCAGAGTGCTAGACCAACCAGAGTTAAAACCAGGTCACAAGTACATATGGAAGAAGGTGAACAACAACCGCCGAAGATCATCAATGTCGACGAAATCCCATCTCCAGACACAACACCGGTGAACCCTACACCTATACTAGAAGAAATCCAACAACCAGCACCAGAGGGCATGAGTAAGGATATACTAGCAGAAGTATAGGAGCCGCAGAACCAGGAAGCAGAAACCCCGAAGGAGGTGCAACCAGAGAACACAAAAGCAGCTCCGAAAGTCAATGGAAAGACTCCAAATCTGAAAACAACAGTTGAGACAAATAAGTCTCAAACGACCATATCAAACCACCCACCGGAAGGAACAGTCGAAGATGTCACAGATTGGACGGAATGGTATACTGAGGAACAACATGAAGCTGCTGGAACTTCAAGCCAACCAGCACTGCTGAAGAAAGACAAGATACAGATACCCAGAAACCTGCCACAAAAATCATTCTACCACATATACCAGATGGGGTACGGGTAGGACCAGACCTGTTGGGCTATATAGGGAAGCTCAAATACTCGGACCATGATATAGTAGACACAGATAAGTTTCCAGAACTTGGAAAGAGGGTATACATGGAGACAGTGGGCACAAATCTGTTTGGGGAAATGATTGATCAACCACTCCAATGGGAAACAAAGTTGGAGAAGATAGGAATTTTAGGTCTGGTGGACCTACCACATTTTGGCAAGGGTCAACACGCAACCGCATATGAAAAACAGTTGTTATCATTCACGCATGGTGGGGACATCTTGTTGGACAAGCTCGTCTCGATAGACGTAGAGCTTATCGCGAGCATAACAGGATTTCCATCTCAGGGAATGAATCTCGTGTAGTTTATGGATGACAAAGCCAGGAAGAAATCGCTAGCAGAAGAGATGAAGAAGAAGCATGGCACCGACAGGGGGACAAGAGGGATCATTATCAAGAGGATCAATGATGTCGCAACACAACTGGGTGTGAAATATTGGTCTGCAAGCTGCTAAGAAAATGCCGCAGGGAGGAAGTTCCAGTTGGAGTTGTCACAGTTGCAACTCAGTGCGCAAAGGGAACCACAGTGATTTGGGCACCATATCTATTGAACTTGTTCTTGAATGACTACAAGGATGCACAGGATCTAGGAACAAAGTTTCACTATTCATGGTTGATCACGCTAAGGCACAACGAAGATAGGGGCCCAGAAGGGGAAAAAGGAGAATACACAGTCAGCCAAGGAACAACAGAAACAGGTCAAGGCAACACAAGGGACTACACCAAGTCCTAACTCACAGGAACCAGAGGGAACCAAGACGCCAACCATGTAGATAGGAGGAGGGCGCAAGAAATCGAAGGCACAAAGAACAATGCCATAGTATACAATCACGGATGATGATGGGGAAATGATAGCCCGAATGGTCTAGGATTGTCTATCCAAGAACTTCGACCATGCTGCACACCATAGGGATATGATTCAAGAGGAACTAGAAGACATGCGACAACTCCTCAAGAAAATTGGGGAAGGGCAGACATCAAGCAATATGGGAACATAACCATCAACACCACAGATAGAGGAAAGAATCGAAGTAGAAGAATGAGACCTATTCCACCCATTTCCACACCAAAACACAACATTCTACATCAGACCCAATATGCTATGCATGGACGAGATTGTGGGGAAGACACCCCTGAAGGACTTAAGCCAAATCCAACTGGTGATGACACGGATGCCAACCAGGGCTCTACACAAGTTGCAGGTTAGCATAAACCATGAGGTACAGTTTCACGCACAAAAAGACTTGGTCGAATTGTAGCAAGCAACAGAGAAGCAAGACATGCTGGAAATAGTCTATGAGAAGGCTAAATCTGAGACCTATGAGGAAAGGGAGTGCATAAAAGGATTGGAACAGAAATTGACAGAAACTTACGAGAATATCCACGGGCCATGTAGAGAGATGCAATTGCAGTAGTAAAAAAGATTGACCGGATTGCACAGGCAATCGATCAATATCAGAAGGAGATTGAGAATCTCCAAGAATAGCTCACACCAACCACTCCACCAATATTCAAGGAGAAAAGGAAGTAGGAAGAAACAACGTAGCTGCAGGAGATAGAGAAGTAGGTCAGCACAATAGTGGAATTGTTTGATAAAGAAAAGTAGCTTTGGAATAAGTTAGAGGAGAATCAACAGGTCCAAAAGTGGGACAAGGAAGAGGAAATGATCAACGCAGTGATCCAATATCTCAAGTAGAGGAAGAAGACAATGCCAATCAAAGAACGTGTCAAAGGAACACAGGAAATGAAGAAATTGCAAGCAAAGCTCACCACTGCGCAAACAAATAAACAAGAGCGGCAAGCTCAAATGGAACCATTGCAAGAACGGGTAGCATAAGTCCTGGCACAAGCAGAGGAAGCCAAGGCACACATAGCACAAACCCAAGAAGAGTGCGTGGAATTGGTTAGTAATGAAATCCCAGCCCAGATAGTGGACACACTCAAGGATAAGACTACACAGGCACATACACAGGCAGTAGACCTCAAGGAAAGTTCCAAGCAATCACCAAGGAGATTAAGGAAGAACACAAAGGTTAGGGGCCTGTTGGAGGCAGGCCGAAGCGGAAAAGCAAGGTGTTTTTGGGAAAGAAAGAATGCATGAGGAAAGCGACAGTTGGAAGGATGAGTAGCACGTGCGCATGCAGGGAATACCTAATGAAGGTAGGGTTAGGGTTTTGGTAATGTATTGTAACAACTGAAGAGCCAGAAAACATATAAATATAGATACCTAGGTATCATAGGGGGTTCAGATTATTATTGTTGTTCAAAGTTTATAGAATTAAGTTGATATAGAAGAAAGAGATATTGTAGCAAGCTCATATGTAATATTTTTTTGTACGACCTATTTTGTATAAGCTACTGAGCTAGAGAAAATGAAGGAGGGTAGATCCCAAGTATTAGATCATATGTTGTGGATCTCGGTGCGGTCTAGTCCACCTCATATAGATATTACCCGATTCTGAAGGATTGTAAAGCGCACGATGCTGTAGATGCAAAAATACCATAATAAAAGAGCCAAGATCCAGATCTTTGTGGACATAGCTCAGGAGGGGGTGAACCATGGTAACATCTGTGTTGTGTGATGAATGCATGTGTATCTTTATTGTCTTCAGTAGGTATTATGATGCTTAATAAATGAGTTGTTATATTGCTTGGTTAAGTACGGTTGTGATATTGAGCGAATAATTTGTTGGATTTACTGCATAATCGTGAATAATAACATGTTTCATTTACAAGCTATAATAATGGTTCAATATACAATTTTCATATCTCACACTCAATCCTAGGATGTAAACAAATGAGTCTTACAACCACCCATTAAATCTATCTCCGGTGATATTGCGCAACACATTCTGTGTGGTGTGTTGCCTTCTGGTTTACCAAGAAGGCTGTTAGTTTTAAAGGATTTGTTGGAAACATGAAAGACATGAACCTTGGGTCAATAAAAACTCAGTCAGTAAATAAGTAAGTTAAAAACCCTACAGTAGGGGCTACAACAACATTGTTGGGTGCATGTGCTCCACTTTGACCTATTGACATGCTAAGCATTTAGCCAAGTAGTTAGATATGTCCTTTTTCATTCTTGGCTAGTAAAACAACTTGTTAGTGGCTGTGATCATTTTCTAATAACCAGGATGACCAATATATGGTATTTTATGTAGTTCATCCATTATGAACCTCTTCAAGTTGTCACAATTTGTAATATACAACCTACCTTTGTAAGTTAGCAAGCCATCACTCAACAATTGATAGTCTTCATACTTCAACATTGTGGGCTCTTGTTCTAGGTATGATTTCACAGTTTTGAAAAATGCATATGTTTCTTGTGTAATTTTAACTCTATTCTTGATGTCTGATTCACAGGTGCTTACAACTACCAAGTGAATCATGTTCACGCTTCTACTAAAAGCATCAACCACTCTGTTTTCGTTTCCCATAATATTTTTTATTTAAAAATCAAATTCACTAAGGAGAGCCATCCACTAGCTTGTATAGCATTGAGTTTGGGCTAGTCAAACAAATATCTTAGCCCACTATGGTCTATCATAAGCACAAATATTCTACCTAGGAGGTAATGCCTCCACATTTTAAAGCATGTACTATGGCAGCCAATTCCATATCATGTGTTACATAATTAATTTCATGCTCATTCAATTTTCTGGATTTGTAGCAAATCACATGCCCTTCTTGCATAAGGACTCCCTTGAGTCCTTCCTTGTAGGTATTTGTACACACAAGGAAGTCCTTGTTTGGGTCTGCAATTTTTTAGCCCAGGTGCATTGGTTAAAAAATATTTCAGCTGCTGGAAACTCTCTTCACACTTTGTTGTCCAAATAAATTTAACCCCCTTTTTTTGAAGGGAGGTGATTGGACAACCAATCTTGGAAAATCCCTTTATGAACCTTATATAGTATCCTGCTAGTCCCATAAAGGATCTAACATCATATACATCCTTTGGTGTAGGCCAATCCATAATGGCTTTGATATTATCATGATCGACTGCCACTCCTTCCTCAGTGATGACACGACCTAAGTAATGGACTTGTTTTTGGGAAACGCCACACTTACTAAAATTATCATAGAAGTTTTTCTCTCTTAGAACTTGAAGCACTAACTTGAGGTGATATTCATGCTCTTCTCTACTCTTAGAATATATTAGAATGTCATCTATGAAAACCAACACAAATCTGTCCAAGAACTTGTTGAGCACATTATTCATTAAGCACATAAAGGTGGAAGGTTCATTGGTAATCCCAAATGGCACCACCAAAAATTCATAGTGCCCATACCTTGTCCTAAAGGTTGTTTTGTGGATGTCTTCATTCTTAATTTGGACTTGATGGTATCCAGACCTCAATTCAATCTTGGAGAAAATTGTGGCACCCCTTAATTGGTCAAACATGTCATCAATTCTTGGGAAGGGATACTTATTCTTAATTGTCATCATGTTGAGTTTCATGCAGTCTACTCACAACCTGAGTGCGTCATCCTTCTTCTTCACAAACAAGGTCAGTTTTCCCTAAGAAGACACACTAGGCCAGATGTAACCTTTTTCCAACATCTCCTTCAATTATAGTTTGAGCTCAACTAGCTCTGGTGTACTCATTCTATAGGGTGATCTAGACATTGGCACTACTCCGAGTACCAGTTCTATTGATAAATCAATGTCTCTGATCCAGATTTATGAGTGGAACGAAATTAAAACATAGATATATAATTTTAACATAGAGACACAGTGAATAATAACAGAGATACAGTAAACTTGACTTCTATTAAATAAGAAATATGTTGAAACTGTAAAATGCAGTCTGAAACAAGCCTACTATAATAGTGGAAACTTATCTCTAAGAAGAGATGTGATGACTACGCTCATTCACAAGAAGATGAGTAAAATGAGTCTCCAACATAATTTTTACATCAAACATGAATTCGAAAACAACAAATGTTTAGGACATGAAAATCTAGAAGAAAATGCGGTCCCAACAAATGTTGTTTAGGGCCTCAAAACGACCCTAAAAGTTTAGGACCTAAAAAGCTAGAAAAAAACGCCAAGATGAAAACTGAAACTGCCAAAATGACATATGTATGTGATCCAGTTGTAATAAGTGGGTGTCCACCGATATCCACTTGGATCAATCCTGTCCCCTTAGGAAGCAATGGTCCCCATTTCATTTACTTCCCCCATCAGATGAGGAATTTTTTGTTGAATTTGGATTCAAGTGAGCCACTTGCCTTGGTGCAGGAGTTGCCCTTCTTTGACAACATGATAAAGCTGGAAATTTTGTTGGCAAGTGCCCTTGATCCATGTGTCCATGATCTGATCAGTGGATTTTTGTTCCATGCAATCAAGGTTGATTTATGTCGATGTCAAATATTCTTCTTCCTATGAGGTGTCCAATAATGGTGGAAAGTATGGTCTAAGGAGGTCCACATTAAACACCGGGTGCAAGCTAAGGAATGGGGGAATGTTGAGCTTAAAATAATTTTCACCCATAGCCTTGGTGATGGTATAAGTTCCATAGTAGAGTGAAATAATCTTTCGATGGGGTCTTGTAAGGTGTTCTTTCTGCAAGTGCAACCAAACTTTATTTCACACTTGAAATTTTTGTGGCACCTGGTGTTGATCATGGCGTTGCTTGTACTTGGCATTGGACTTCTGCAAAATATCATGAACCTGTTGGTGGATGTGTTGGATTTGTTCAATGAACCGGGTGGCCTTTTCAACTTGAGTTTGCGCATGGGATGATTCTTCCTGTGTGGATGCATTGGGGGTAGTGCAACATCCATGGGACCCAATGTTTGAAATCCAAAACCCACCTGAAATGGGTTGTGACAAGTTGAGCTATGTATGGATCTATTGTAAATGTGTTTAACATAGGGAAGACTCTCATCCCATGTGTGTGGATGCTTGGAATTTTACATGCATAAAATATGCACGATCGTCCTGTTGATGACCTCAGTTTGGCCATCCGTTTGGGGGTGGAAGGTCATGGATTTGGGGAGCTTGGTTTCCAGTTGCGACCAGAGGCTAGAAATTTTTTTGTTGAGGAACCAGCTATCCCGATCAGAGATGATGGGTTGTGGTATCCTAAATGTACCCACACTCATTGAAAGAAGAGCTTGGTAGTGGCCTCTGTTGTGATTCTCTTCTTACAAGCGACCAGAGTCACCATCTTGGAAAATCGATCAACGACCATGAAAACACAGTCATTTCCCTACTATTGAAGGAAGGCCTGACATGTAGTCCATCGAGATGGATTCCCAGGGACTGTTAAGAGTAGGCAGAGGGGTGTACATGCCATGTTTCTTAATGTCCATTTTGGCGATGGTCCAGGCCATGCAGGACCTGATATACTTGCAGACATCCTGCCAGAGTTTGAACCAATATAAATGTTGTTGAAACACTGCCACTGTCTTCTCTAAGCTGAAGTGTCCTTCCACCCTAATGTTGTTAGCTTCCCAAATCAGCTTCTCTCACTCGATTGATGGAACGCAGAGATGGATCAGATGGAAAAACAACCCGGCTCGAAGATTAAAATCACTGACAAATTTGTTTGTGCCCAACATATGGTAGGTAGTGGAGAAGTCATGATCTCACTCATATAGTTGGAGCCATCTGGACATATCATGTTTGTAGGAGTGTAGCATTGTAGTTAGTGAAAAAACTGGTGGTTAGCTGAGGCACTCAATGACGCACTTGGTTCTCCCTGTCTTATACTTGATGTTGATATGGAATTGTTGAAAGTATGTGGACCACTTCTAATGGAGGTCATTCTACAATTTTTCTTATGTCTACATGAACTGCAGTGACTTATGATCAATGTGGATGACTTTCTCCTTCCCGAGAATGTAATGACTACACTGGTGGCAGGATTGTATAATGGAGTACATTTATTTGTCATAAGTCAGGTACTTATAGATAGTATATGATAGTGTCTCACTATGATAGGCCATGGGATTTCCATGTTGAGTGAGAATTGCGCCCACAATATAGTCTAAAGCAACTATCTCAATCTCAAATGGCTACTGCAAGTCAGGTAATCAGAGCACTGGGCTTGAGAACAAGCGATGCTTCAAATCATCGAATGATTTATGTTGCAAATGGACCCACATGAATTTTTCCTTGCCACCGCCCCTGGTCACTTGGCTAAGGTCCCATGCAATGTGGAAGAATCCCAACACGAACCTGCGATATAAATTGGCAAGGCCTAAGAAGATTCAAAGCTCAGTGAGTGTGGTCGGGGCTGGCCAGTCATGGATGACCTAGATTTTGGCTGGATCGACATGCACCCCATGCTCATCAACAATGTAGCCTAGTTACTGGACCATGCTAATGCCGAAGGAGCATTTTTCTATATTTAAATATAGCTTGTGTTGTCGCAGAGTGTGCAGAACATGCTGAATGTCTTGCAAGTATTCTGCCAAATTCTTGTTGAAGATGAGGATGTCATCCAAATACACTACCATAAAAGAATTCGTGAAAGGCTGCAATATATCATCCATCATCCTCATGAAAGTTGTTGGGGCATTTTTCAAGCCAAAGGGCATGACCAACCATTCAAAAAGACCTTCTTTGGACTTGAAGGAAGTCTTCCATGCATCGGTCTACTTTATTGGGACCTGGTGGTAGTCACACTTTAGATCAATCTTACTGAAGTATTTGGCCCCCTTGAGTTCATCAAGGAGATCATCCATTCAGGTGATTTGGTACCAGTTCCTAATTGTGCTTTTATTTAGGGCCCAATAATCAATGCAGAGTCAATAGGACCTGTATTTCTTCTACACAAGTACTATTGGGATTCCACAAGGCAATAAGCTTGGGAGGATGTGCCCCTTTTTGAGAATCTCTTGGATTTGGCACTTGATTTCCTCATTGTCTGATAGAAATTGGTGATAAACCGACCCATTAGGTAGCAGTGTGTTGGGGGTCAGATAGATTGAGTGCTTGACCTGACAGTGTAGAGGTACCCTAGTGGGTGAGGAGATGTCTTTGTATTCTTCCATGACCTTTTCCACTTTCTTATGTTGCATGGAGAGACCTGTCACAGAGGCCATGGATATGGTTGCAACATTCCGCTCACTTGGAGCATGAATAAAAAAGAATACAAACTTCCTAGTTTGAGAGATGACCTTCTGACATTGCTTGGTAGAGATAAAGGAAATGGAGGTACATAGGACTACCTATGGTATCTTGTATAATTTCCTGTCCAAAGTAATAATAACACTACGAGGCCTAGACTCATATACAACATGATGTTTCCATAAATAAGGTTGGCCCAAAAGAACATCACAAACTTCAAGGGGGGAAGCATTACACAATACCACATATTTGAAATGATTGATGTCGTAATCCAGGTGGCACCGTTGGATGACGTGGAGATCGCTCCCTTAGCGGAGCCACCCGATGGCGTACGGATGCAGGTGTGGTGATGTCAGTAGAGCCAACCGCTTGACGAGATTTGCTGAGATTAGGTTCTTCTAGATACCACTATCAATGATGAAGTGTAGTGGAGTTCCCTTTACCTACATCTGTGAATGAAAGAGGCGATCACCTTCCTCTGGTTCATCCAGTTCGTCGGGTTGGACCTTGGTGTTGGTAGCAACGGTGGTAATGGGTTCTGCATCAATGATTTGTCTCCCTTTTTCTGGTTCTGAATCAGAATTGAAGCCTACATTTGATTAAGAGGATTTCATCTCGAACACCAATGACTTCTTTGAGTGGAATTCAACAACGTTATGCCAGGGGATCTTATGGAATTCACACCATTTCCCAGTGTCTTTATTTGTCTTCCCATTGTCCTTCTTTGTTTGTGGTTTGGACTAGTTGTCTTGAGGCTTCCCATCCTTTCTCTTCCCTTTATTCATTGGGTTAGGGCCACCTTTTCCATTCTTTTGCTGTGAGGGGTTGGTAGACCCAAACTACCGCGCCTTCTATTTAAGCTTTTTCTCGATTTTGACAGCATATTGATAGGCCGCACCCAAGGAAAAAATGTCCATAAACTCCATTTTTGTCTGGATATATCTATGTAGACTGATATAGTACTTGAGCACCAGATGTCAGTCAGATTATTTGATACCCATCTTGGTGCGCAAGGTATGGAAGACATTGGTGAAGTCTAGCACTATAATTTGGTCTCTTTCCTCTTGCAGTGTGGTCCATCTTGTATACAAGTCGTCATAACTTCCAACAGGGTAGTATTGTCCTTAATAACATCCCTGAAGAAACCCAAAGTAGGTGAAACTACAAATAATGTAGATCCCTCTATTTCCTTTTTCTCACATAAATTCTCCCACCAATATTTGACATAGGGGACGACCTTTAGGAGCGCAAATATAACGCTTTCTCTATCGAAAAAGTTGTGGACAGAAAAATACCCTTCCAAAATGTTTAAAAATTTATCTATGACATCTGTATCTATTTGACATTCAAATATAGGAATATTAAAATTGATTTGTACCTTGAAGGGGGTGGTGCCTCTGTTGGAGGTAGATGCATCACATGTCGGCAGTCGTCGAAGGATTTGCGCAAAGTTGTCCATCATCTCATTCCTCTATCGCTCTAGTGATTCCTTGAGCAACATTTTGAAAGGATCTGATTTCCCTTCATCTTTATTTTCTCCCTCCATAGAAGGTTTATTGGGCATGCAAGAGAAATTTTCCTCAAGAGAAACAAGCTCGAGACCCAACTCTCTATACCCTAACCTCATGGGGTACATGCACTAAAAAATGACAAGGAGCAGACCTCTCTAATATCATTGATCCGGATTTATGAGTGGAACGAAATAAAAACACAAATCTATAATATTAACATAGAGACACAGTGAATAATAACAGAGATACAATAAAACTCGACTTCTATTAAATAAGAAACATGGTGAAACTGTAAAATGCAGATTGAAACAAGCTTGCTATAATGGTGGCAGCTTATCTCTGAGAAGAGATGTGACGACTATGCTCATTCGCAAGAAGATGAGTACAATTAGGATCCAAAGACCTTTTTACATCAAACATGAATGCCAAAACCCTATACATCCAAAAGCCTAATGCTAGGAGATGAAGCGCCAAAAATCACGTGGGCCTTGTTGGGGTAAGTTGGTACATCAACTTCCCAGGGTTGTAACTTTTGCATACGATCTTCGTTTTAGGTGCACGATGGCCCGTTGGAAATTTCTATCTGAGGAATACACATTATTTCATCACATAATGACTTAGTCCATAGTGTGATTGTTTCAGCCCCAAAAAACGTTGTCTAGGGCCTCAAAACATCCCCAGAAGTTTAGGACTCGAAAAGCTAGAAAAACATTGGCAAGATGAAAATTAGAATAGGTGGGTGGCCACCGATATCCACCTAGATTAGTGTAACACCCTAGGTTTTGAACCCCCATTTTAAATAATGTATTGTTACAATACTGGGAGGCCTGAGTGCCCAAACAATTATTTAAAGGGCCAATATGCCCAAGAAATGTAATGTTTTGATCATTATTAATAATAAACACATTGTTGGTTACTAGACAGAGAAGGACTAGAGTTATAGGGGGCTATGATTCCACAAGAGAGGGGACTTGAGGGGATAAATGTTTATTCATGTGTTAATTACCTTTCTGCCTAAGGGAAGGGGATCGGTTACGCGAGCTTCTTGGGGAAGGCCAGGAGGTTCTTGATTTCCCCATGAGGTTACTTAAACCCACCCCTGGTTCGATTGTGGGGTTGGTCGTTGGCTCATATGCTCCATCACCTCTGCATTATCCCATTCCTTCCCTCATTCACTCCCATGCACCCGCTGACCCATCCATTGATTCAATCCTTACCTACGTCTTGGCCTGGTAAAGAAAAAAGACTGCTGAAGAATTAGCCATGGGATAGTTGGATGTAATGGTCACTGGTTCAATCCATCCATGACCTGGGGCCTGCATGTATAAGATGCATTGGCATGTGCCCTGTTTTACTCACAACTACGAGTCCTGAGAGTTTCAACAATGAGATTCTGGACCAGCTGTGCTAGAGGCCCTAGAAAATAAAGGAGAAGGACTACATGAGGGATTGCATGGCAGAGAAGGGTGGAGGTCCATTCTCTTGGGGTGGTACATGCTAGGTAGAAGTGATATGGGTACTTGGATTGTTTTGGGTGTTGGAAAACCTGTGAGAGCTTGAGATATGACTGGTTTGGGAACCCAAGTAACACTCTGGAACCATCCTTGTGGATTCATAGCCCTGGATCGGGGGTGACACTACTGTTGAGATTTGGAGAAATGGTGTCTACGGTTGGGTGGAACGTCCTTGGTCTGCAGCTAGTTGGTGTCATCTTTCATAAATGTAAGTGCTCTTTGTTATGGTATCATTTACATGGATATGAATGTTATTTCCGCTGTATATTTAATTATCATTTAATTGAATCTTTAGACTATGCATGATTGCTGATTTTTGTTGTGCATGTCATTAAAGTCTTTTGTTTTATGCATCCTTAAATTTTAAAAGGTATCGGTAAGAAAAAGAAGTCCAAGGGCAGGCTTGAAGGTGGTGTACCTGGCCTGTGGGTGGCTGGGTATGTTACAATTTGGTACCAGAGCTTCTGGTTGAAACAATGGGCTAGTATGGGCCAGGCCTGTTGTTCAGAGTCTCGTGGTCGAGATCGAAATTTGATCGTGAAGTAGAAAAGATCAGGAGGAATGGCATTGTAGAATCTACGCAGGAGATAGAACGTTAGGACCCATGGTAAGGGGTTTGAAGGATCGTGATCATCCCCCTTCGAATCTGGGAGCGATCTCCACTGTAGGATCATGAGAGATCTGAGATCGTTGGATTGGAGGACAGGGAACAAGGGTCGTCCAATGAAAAGGAAGAAAGGGCTAAGGTCAAAGGCCTCAGATCCTGTTGGAGAGTGAGATCAACGAACATGAGGCATTGTGGGGAACCGAGTTGCATGGGAGACAATTTTCCAAGGCGATCCCGCAATGCAAACCATGATTTCACCAAGGAGTTACATGTCAGCATCAGGAGAATTGCAGGGCGCAAAGCGGGTTACTCCAAACCGCCGATGTGTGCCCCTGTAATTTGAAAGGGATGCAGTGATGTGACATGCTAGTACTCGAGTGAAGAACCTCCGAAGAGAAGAAGTAGCTGGGGATCGTTGATCTATAGGAGGAAATGCGTCAACCAATCATGTGCAATGGGTAAAAGAACTCCGAGAAAAGGCAGGCAGGAGAAGTTGAGAATTGAGATTTTCGGACCCTGGAGATCTGAAGTGAATTTAAGTCGTTTGATCCAGGAGGACACGCAAAAGAAATCCACACACTTCTAGGGAAAGCGAAGGTTGAGAGTTGAGTTCTCCAAATTATGAATACTCGAAAGTATCTTGGTCGTCGATCTACCGAGAGCCACACGTCACGATATCCAGGGCTTCGGATAAAAGCTAGTGGGGCTAGACAAGTTTTGAAAACTGATATTTCCGAAACCCGAAGACCCGAAAGGATCTCAGCCATTGATCTGCCGAGATCCCTACATTGCCAGATCCAAGGCTTCAGATAAAAGACAGTGGGGCCAGATAAGTTTTGAAGTTTGATAATTCCGAAGTCCAGAGTCCCGAAGGAAATCGTAGTCGTCGATCCATGGAAGACATGCATCAGTAGATCACGAAATTCAGATAAAAACATTTCAAAAAAAAAATTGAGGTTCGAGATTTCCGAAGTTTGGAGTCTCGAAGTAAACACATAACCGTCAGATTAAGGAGGACACATGGAGTAGATCCATGGAATCTGGGTGAAGACCCGAAGTGAATCCTAGTCATTCAATCTGGGAGGACAAATGGTGACAAATTATCCAGTTCGGGAATTCAGAGTTCGATAGAATTGGAAGTGCGCTAGTAAGGAAACTCCTGAAGTCTCAAAGAGCCAAAGTGATGGGGCACGATGACGTCACTCAGAGGTGATGTGGAACCTAGAATTCCCAAAGTGACGTGGCTTGCATACATCACCTGGGATGACGTGGACGCATGGGATGTATGCCATGTGTTAGTGAGTTTTGAACATTTGAAGTATTGAAAGGTCGATTAGAAAATGACATGTGTCACCTGCCTGATTGGGCCACATGACCGCTTCTAGTATTTTTCCACATGGCAATAGATCGTGCAGTCCGGAGACTGGGCACTCCAGTGGAAAAGATGTGATAGGTTGCATTGGGTCAAAAAATCCTGAAGGCCCTAAGTTCGGAGTAAATATTGATCGTTGATTCCAGAAGACACACGTCGAAGGATTGTCGACTTCGGGTGAAAGCACTTCGTGAGAAACTGTAGTAGGAAATCTTGAAACTTCTGAAGCCCGAAGAGCCAAAGTGATTCATAGTTGTTGATCTGCGGGAGTACACACATCGAAAGATCATGAAATATGATTAAATGAGTTCTGGGAGGAGGCAAGCGAGAAAATTTGAGACTCCCGAAGCGCGAAGTCCCGCAGTGGACCTCGATCATTGATTGTGAAAGAGGATGAGGACCATTGCTCCGGTCCTGGCTAAAAGTTCTGAAGTCTCGAAGCTTTGGACAAACACTTTTTCATCTAAGCATAGGGTCATGGCCGTGGTCATATGCAGATTGAGAGCTGAGGGAAGGAGGGCTAAGGGATGAATTGGTTCTCCTCGAGACAGAAAAGTGCTAAGAAGGGATTTGGCTGCGGTTTCTAGTTGTGGTCACCTGGGAAGTTGTTTGAAGGAAGCGCCTGCATAGGATGAAATTTTGTGTCAACCCAGGGATAATAGGACAATGTTGTTCTCGGAGAATGGGGATATGATCTCCATGAACAAAAAAAAAGAAAGAGACTTGTAGCATGGTTTGGCATTTTTGTTTATCATATGCATAATTCTAAAAAAATGGTCGCTTGCACATTTTGCAGAATTAAGGGTCTAAGAACATCAACTCAGGATGCGTATTGAGGAAATGGAAGAAGGCGAGGGAGCCTCCAGTCATGAAAAAGAGGTCGAAGGCCAGAATACAAGAGTTGGTAATGCAGAGACAGAGTCCAATGGACACAAGGAAAAAGGAGAGCAAGAAACATTAATAGAAATGGTAAGAAGCCTGAAGATGGAAGTTCTTGGCATAGGGGCAGACCCAGGGTTCACTCCAAGAGCGCACCAACAAAGCCCTAGCTATTGGCCCTTTTGGAAACACCTGTGAAGCAGATGCATTCTCACCTGAAGAAGCTATGATGGGGTTGCAGGACAGAGATGTCTACAACCAGGGGAATATCAAGTGGATCTAATAAAAGAGCAACACAATATGCACTTGTCACTTATCAAGATAGATCTACCCCGCACAGTTATATATCTGATCTAATACAACAATGCAAACAACAAAGTAACAGTAACAAAGATCAAGGAATCAATCACACAACCACAACACAAGATATACATGGTTCACCCTCTCTCTAGGGCTATGTCCACAGAACTATGCTTGTGATTTATTAAGGAAAAGCATACAGTTCTTGTCTGTG
>JZKD02S1673571.1:389391-406496 GCA_000966675.3 Picea glauca | reverse complement strand
ATGGAAGCACAAAAATGGACTCAACAGGGGTTGCAAGAAATATATGTCTACAACCAAGGGAATATCAAGTGGATCTAATAAAAGAGAAACACAACATGCACTTATCACTTATCAAGCTAGATCTACCCTGTGCAATTATAGATCTGATCTAATACAACAATGAAAACAACAAAGTGACAGTAACAGAGATCAAAGCATCAATCACACGTCCACAAAAAAAGATATACGTGGTTCACCCTCTCTCTAGGGCTACGTCCACAAAACTGTGCTTGTGATTTATTAAGGAAAATCATACAGTTCTTGTCTACGCTCTCAGCTAGCAGATATTCTTTCTTCTCTCTCTTTATCTCCCTTTCTCTTCCCCTCCTGCGCACCCAACTGCAGGATTTGATCTTTTCACACAATTGAAGATATTACAATACAATCCTCTCTCTCAACATGGGTATACCAATGCTCAATAACCAATCTATCATGAACTAACCGAACCAGGTCCTCTTGACCTTTATTTATACATTACAATCACTCATCGACAACCTTAGGTCAAAACCTAGGTGACAAAATCCTAAATACCAAAAACTTAGGTGTCTAAAACCGTAGGTCAACTTGACCCTCTTTTTCCGGGCTTCACCAGCTTGTCTTTCCTTTCTTCTCGCGCGGTGCTACAAAGGATCCAACAATGGATTTCTCCTCTTCTGAGTTGTTCTCAATCCATCTCCCTTTCTGATCTATCATCCTCGATCTCCTCATCCAACGACTTGCTTTTCTGTACTTCGCTCCATCTTTTCTGCTCTTTTGCTCACTTAGACCCAGTGACAGTTATCGTGTCTCCCGCGAAGCTCACTGTTTACATTTTATTCCTTGTACTTTTATTCCTTCTATAACCAAGGGCCAATAGAAGTGCAGAGATACAACGCAGACAATGAGATACTGATGAGAGAGAACATTCAGATAAATGCTCGAGTGTTGCAAATTTTAAATCAGTTGCAAAGACAAACGAAGAAGGGATCAAACTCAAGACAAGAGGAAGGAGGCAAGTGTTATGAAAGAAGGGATGATCATGGAAGAGTTGGTTATTCCTGAAGTGCTATCAGATCTCATGGAAACCATTCACCTCCTTACTTAGAAAGAAATTTTGATGCATCGGATGATCCTGTAAGAAGTCCAGAGGTGTCCCCTGTTAGACAACAAATAAGGAAACAAGAGGTAGATAGTTTGCAAGGAGAGTCGAGGAAGCTCAAGACACCTTCCTTCGATGGTGAAAGAGAAAGGGAGGATGATGCTGAAGCATGGTTTCTTGGGATCCGAAGATATTTTTAGTTGCATAACTATTCATCAAATGTGGAAGCTAGGATTGCCACCTAACATTTACATGGGAAGGCTGCGATGTGGTGGGACCAACTAAAGCAAGTGGAACATGTTAATGAAAGTAGGATCACTTGGAAGCAGTTCAAGAAGTACTTCCAGAAGGAGTACCTCTCAGAGCATTTCTATGAAAAGAAAATGTAGGAGTTCTTTGAAATCAGGTTGGGAAGCATGACTATGGAAGAGTACGAGAAGAAGTTCTTGGGATTGTTAAAATATGTCAATTTCATTGGTGATGAGCAAGTGAAAATGCAGATATTTCTAAGTGGGTTGCTATCCTTTTATAAGGAAAAGATAAAGTATGATGAACCCGGGACCTTGACTGAGGCCATCAGGAAGGCTAAATATCTATATGAGCAAGGCCAGGGTAGAGAATCCCTGCAGAAATCTTGGAAGGACAAGAAAAATGCGAAGTTCGATCAGAGGAGGAAAGGATTCAAACCTCCCTTCAATGGGAATGAGCCTAATAGAAATCATCAAGATCATTATGCTAAGGGATATTCCAAGAAGGAAGATTCCTTGGGAAAAGGGGAAGACCACCAATCCAATGCTGGGGATGCAAGGAAGATCACCTGTACAAGGATTTCCCACACAGAAAAGACAGAGTGAAGACTGTGCACAACATCCAAGAGGCTACAACAATCGAAGATATGGGAAGAATCTATGAAGATTTAAATGATCGAAAAGAAGAGTACCAGTCCAATGTGAACGAGGTGGAAGGTGAGATCATAAATCAACCTGTTGCTATTTTGATTGATTCAGGAGAAAGTCATTGCTACATTGATACTAAGATAGTGGATAGATTACATTTGGAGAAAAGTAAACTTGGAAAATAAAGTTTGGTTCAGTTAGCCACTGGAACCAAAAGAAGAATCCATGATATGGTCAGAAGTTGTTCCATAAGTCTTAATGGCGTGAATACTAGTACTGATCTAAATATCATACCATTGGGGTCTTATGCTGTTCTGATTGGGATGGATTAGTTCGACAAGCATCATGCTATCCTAGATTTTCATAACAAGACATTTGCATGTCTTGATGGAAATGGAAAGAAAATCACTATGAAAGGAGTTCCAAGACCCATGTCTATAAGGGAGATTTCAGCCTTACAACTAAAAAGATGTTTTAGGAAAGGATGTCAATTGTATGCAGCTCATGTGGAAGAGACAAATAATACAAAGGGGCCAAGCCTCGAAGATTTCTCGGTACTATTGGAATTTGAAGATGTATTCCAAGAAATACCTGGATTGCCACCAAGAAGGGAGATAAATTTCTCGATTGATTTAGTGCCAGGAGTTGCCCCGGTGTCAAAAACACCTTACATAATGAGCACACCAGAGTTAAAAGAATTACAAATGCAGTTGGAGGAATTGTTGAAGAAAGGGTACATATGTCCAAGTGTTTCACCTTGGGGAGCACCAGTACTTTTTGTCAGAAAGAAGGATGGAACCTTGAGGTTGTGTATTCACTTCCGACAGCTAAACAAGTACACTATAAAGAACAAGTATCCTCTACCCCGAATTGATGACTTCTTTGATCAAATAAGAGGAGAAAATATATTTTCCAATATTGACCTGAGGGTAGGATACCATCAGGTATGAATCAAGGAAGAATACATTCATAAGACAACCTTTAGGACCAAGTATGGGCATTATGAATTTGTAGTGGTGCCATTTGGACTGACCAATGAACCAATTGTCTACATGTGCTTAATGAATGGCATATTCATAAATTATTTGGACAAGTTTGTCATAGTATTCTTGGATGACATACTTATCTATTATATGTATAAAGAGGAGCATGAACATCACTTAAGACTGGTATTGCAAGTACTGAGAGAACACCAGTTGTATGCCAAGTTGAGTAAGTGTTCTTTTTACGAAAAACAAATCCATTACTTGGGACACATTATTTCAGAGCAGGGAATAACAATGGATCCAAAGAAGATCGAATCCATTAGAGGATGGCCAACACCCAGAAATGTGTCAGGCATTAGATATTTTATGGGATTAGCTGGCTACTACAAAAGGTTCATAGTAGGATTCTCTAAGATTTCTCATCCTATCACTTCTTTGCAAAGGAAGGGAACTAAATTTGAATGGACACTCAAGTGTGAAAATAATTTTAATATGTTGAAGGAATTACTTACTAGTGTGCCTGTGTTAAAGATTGCCGACCCAAATGAAAGTTTTGTGGTATGTACAGACACATGTAAGGAAGGACCTGGAGGAGTCCTCACGCAAAATGGACATGTCATTGGATATGAGTCCATAAAGCTTAAGGAACATGAGAGGAACTATGCCACTCATGACTTGGAACTTACTGCCATTGTTCACACCTTGAGGTTGTGGAGGCATTATCTCATGGGGAAGAAATTCGAATTAAGGATAGACCACATTGGCCTGAAGTATCTTTTTGAACAACCGACCTTGAATTCCAGGCAAACAAGATGGCTGGAATTTTTAAGTGAGTATGAATTCGATATCAAGCATATCAAGGGAAAGGAGAATAAATTTGTCGATGCAATTAGTAGGAGAGTGCATCTCATGCATGCTATTGGTGTTAGTATGCATTAGTCAGACTTGAAGAGCAGAATTTTAGATGGTCTTGTTACAGATCAACATTACCTATAGGTAAAGGAGAAATTACATCAAGGAGATGTTCAACAGAAAATAAAGGAGTATGAGATAAAGGAAGACGAATTAATCGTGCATAAAAATATAATCTATGTTCCTAGTTCTAGAGAGCTGAGGAATTTGGTACTAAAGGAAATGCATGATGTTCCTTATGTTGGACATCCAGGTTACCAGAAAAAAATTACAGTAGTAAGAAGCCAGTTCTTTTGGCCAAGAATGAAGAAGGATGATGTTGATTACATTGCTCGATGTATGGAATGTCAGAAGGTGAAGGATGAGCATAGGAACCCAACGGGTTTGCTGCAGCCATTGCCAATTCCAGAGAAGAAATGGGAAGTGATCACCATGGATTTCATCACAAGATTACCCAGAATGAATAAGCAACATGATTCAATCATGGTGGTGGTTGAAAAATTAAAAGAGGCTTCTCATTTTGTGCCTGTGAAGACAACGCATACATCAACTAATATTGCAGAAATTTTCATGAAGGAAATTGCTAGGTTGCATGGGATACCTAGGACAATTGTCTCAGACAGAGATATAAAGTTTACCTCAAATTTCTGGAGGTGATTGTTTAAAGGATTTGGCACAAATCTAAACTTTAGCACGACATATCATCCCCATACTGATGGAAAAACAGAGAGAGTCAATCGAATAATTGAAGACATGATGAGAATGTATGTGATAGATAAGCCATCTAAGTGGGAAGATTACTTACACTTGGTTGAGTTTGCATATAATAATGGGTATCAAGGTTCATTGAGAATGAGCCCATTTGAAGCCTTGTATGGTAGGAAATGAAATACTCCAGTAAGTTGGGACAACCCAACAGATAGAGTGGTACTTGGGCTGAAGTTGCTCAAGGACATGGAAGACCAGGTGGTTAAAATCAAGCAGAATTTAAAGGAAGCTCAGGATAGACAAAAAGTTTATGCAGACAAGAAAAGGACAGCTAGAGAATTTAAAGTAGGGGAGCATGTACTTTTGAAAGTGAAGCCCAAGAAAATATCTTTGAAATTAGGTAGTTGTACAAAGATGGCAGCCATATTCTGTGGTCCATTTGAAATATTGGACAGAATAGGGCCAATTGCATACATTCTTGCATTTCCTTCTTCCATGAATGTGCATAATGTATTTCATGTCTCTTTACTAAATAAATATGTACATGATCCTAACCATGTTATTGATTGGCATCTGATTCAGGTAGAGACAGAGGGATATTTTCAGGTTCAACTAGTGCGGGTATTGGACATAAAGGTAAAAATTCTCTAGAATCGAGTTATAGAGATGGTAAAAGTTCAGTGGACCTGCTACAATCCTAAAGATGCTACCTGGGAGAATGAAGATGTCATGCGGGCAGAGTACCTACAACTTTTTGAATAAATTTGAGATGTTGATAACTATTTTGTATATGCACCGAGGACAGTCCCAAAATAAGGGGGAGGGGATGTAACACCCCAGGTTTTGAACCCCCAATTTAAATAATGTATTGTTACAATGTTGAGAGGCCCGAGTGCCCAAACAATTATTTAAAGGGACAACATGCCCAAGAAATGTAATGTTTTGATCATTATTAATAATAAACACATAGTTGGTTGCTAGACGAACAAGGACTAGAGTTATAGAGGGCTATGATTCCACAAGAGAGGGGGATTGAGGGGATAAATGTTTATTCCTGTGTTAATTACCTTTCTACCTAAGGGAAGGGGATCGGTTATGTGAGCTTCTTGGGGAAGGCCAGGAGGTTCTTGATTTCACCATGAGGTTACTTAAACCCACCCCTGGTCAAATTGTAGGGTTTGTCGTTGGCTCGTCCACTCCATCACCTCTGCATTATCTCATTCCTTTCCTCATGTACACCCATGCACCCCTTGACCCATCCATTGATTCCATCCTCACCTGCGTCTTGGATTGGCAAAGTGAAAGGACAACTGAAGAATTAGCCACATGATAGTTGGTTGTAATGGTCGTTGGTGTAATCCATCCATGACCTAGGGCATGGATGTCTAAGATGCATTGGCCCGTGCCATGTTTTACTCACAACTGCGAGTCCTGAGAGTTCCAACATTGAGATTCTGGACCAACTGTGCTGGAGGCCATGGAAAATAAAGGAGAAGGACTGCTTGAGGGATTGTGTGGCAGAGAAGGATGGAAGTCCATTCTCTTTGGGTGGTATAGGCTGGGTAGAAGAGAGCTGAGTATTTGGATTGTTGTGGGTGCTGGGAAACCTGTGAGAGCTTGAGAGCTGACTGGTTTGGGAACCCAAGTAACACTCTGGAACCATCCTTGTGGATTCATAGCTCTAGCTCGGGGGTGACACTATTGTTGATATTCGGAGCAGTGGTGTCTACGGTTTGGTGGAACGTCCTTGGTTTGCAACCAGTTGGTGTCATATTTCATAAAGATAAGTGCTCTCTATTATGGTATCATTTACATGGATATGAATGTTATTTCCAATGTATATTTAATTATCATTTAATTGAATCTTTAGACTATGCATGCTTGTTGATTTATGCTATTCATGTCGTGAATTCTTTTCTTTTATGCATTCTTAAATTTTAAAAGATATCGGTAAGAAAAAGAAGTCCAAGGGCGGGCTTGAAGGTGGCGCACTCGGATTGTGGGTGGCTGGGTATGTTACAATTAGTCTCTTCTTGGAGGTAGACCATGTACCTCTTCTAGAAACACATATTTATACTCTCTCAATATAGGATGGTCCTCTAGGCTTGTTTTACTGTCCTCAACAAAGTTGAGTACTTGTATTGCATACAATGGAAATCATTTTCTACAATACTTCTTCACTTGAAGGGTTGATATTTGTCTCCCTGAGACAACATTTTGAATTCAATATAGGGTCCTTTTCTTCCCTTCCTTATATTCACAATCTAATGTTTTACTATAACAATCCAACTTGGCTTTATGGGAATCCAACCAATCCATGCTAATCAACATGTCATAAGATACTAAAGGGAGTATGTTTAGAGATGCTTGGGTGGACAACCCATTCATAATGAATTGGCACGTTGGTATTCCTTTTGTTACCTTTATTTTTGTTCGAGTGGCTAGCTTTACTAGCCATGACTTAGCATGTTGTACTTGCTACAGTTTACATTTCTCAATAGCTTGAGGGGCAACATAACTCAAATTAGAACCAGGGTCAATTAGAATGGAAACAAGATGGTTGGAAATCATACCTTCCATCTCCACCATTGAAGCTTGGTGGTCAACTTTTCTATGATCCAGGGCTGCATAAATTTTTGGAATGCTCCTAGCCACATAAATGACTGTGGTGGCTTCCTAGACGTTGTAGACCCTTCTATTGTATTGTTGTCTATGTGGGCAGTCCCTCAAAAACTGTTCTTCTACACATCCCCAACATTTCAATGGTTCTCTCTTTGTATTATCATTCTAAGAAGGCTTGCTGATGAAACAAAATCTCAGTTCCAGAGAGCTCAGGAAGAGAAGGAGAAGGCTACATAATACTTGCAAAAGGGAAAGACGAAGTCCTAGTAAAATTACGAGTAGCGCAGGACAATGTAGGTACCTATGAAAGTGAGAATGTAGAGCTTCAGGAGGAAAAGAAAGCCGGTGAATCCCAGCTACAGAAAGAAAAAGAGAAGCTGCTTGAAAAATAGACCATGGTCAAAGAAGCAGTAAGCAAAGTGTGTCGCTCTATGCCAGGCTTGGTATAGGAGGAGCAAGATCCTGTCGAAGCTCAAGTAGTGAATCTCGCAAAGAGTCTCCAGTAGTTTCAGGATAGGATAGTTGAACTAGAGGCCCAAACAGTGTCGAGAACCCTGCAAGAAGTGCGTGACCAGAGGGATAGAAAAGCCCAGACGTATGAATGCCTCACCGAGGATCTAGAGTTAAAGAATCCAGAAGCTCAGTTACAGGAGGTGCAACAACAATCATTTAAATTGCAGGCACATATGAAGTTGCTCACAACAGTGGAAAGGATGAGGAGATCCCAGGAGTAGTGCAGAGTACAACAACATATCACTTCCCTCCAAAGTAAGGTGATGGAAGTAACAAAGAAGTTACAACCTATGAAGGATGAATATTGCAAGGTGTTCGAGGAGATCGATAGCTAAATTTCAAAGTTAGATCAAGTAGTTGCAACAGTAGAACAATGCCTGGAAGGGCCTATTACAGAGCAGACAGTCCAATAGCTTGTTGAGCAAGAGGCTCAGGCGAGGCAGCAAGTCGAGCCAACTCGAGTTAAGTTCGAGGATTTTGAAGCAACATTTTTTGGACCTGAGTGACTTGGGATGAGTAACACGTGAGTGTTGGGGGCATGTTGGCTCTCGACCAAGTTTTGGGGAAACTTTGGTCAGTTTTGGAGGTTTTGGCTCACTTTTGGACTTCGACACGTTGGTTGAAGAAGGAGTGACCACGCAGAGCTGAGATCACAAATATCACCTATTTTGAGGGATCATGTGGACCTAGTAAGGGGTCCTCTAGGGTTTTGTAATGGGTTTATGGGATGTCGGCCCATAGGTTTTACCCATGTTTAGGCCTTATTGTAAGGATTTGTAAAGTATAAATAAAGAGAAAGGTAGTGTAGAAGAAGTAGTTATGTAGTTCTCTGTGCATCGAGGCTTGGTGCTCAAATGTGATTTTGTAGTCTGTTCTTAGTGCATGTGATGCTCAGTGTGGAGCAGGTTCTAAGTGTTGTGATAAGAGATTGTGGCTTTGTGCATTTGACCTATTTTTGGAGGGTAAAGAAGGAGGATCTAGTGCTTAGTGCGTAGATCTCCTGTCTTGTGCAAAGTTAGACTCTATGGCTTAGTGCATAGGAGTGACTGAATGTAAGATATTGGCAGATAATAAAGAGGTGAAGCGGTTTGTGGACGTAGCCCCACCCCGGGGTGAACCACGTATATCTGGTGTCTCGTGGTTTTCTTTGTGTAGTGTTATTTTTGTTATGAAATTGCTTAGTCCTTTGATTATGATGTGCAATGGATAAATATTTTGTTGCTTAAGTACTTTACTTATATTAAAGGGTAAATGAATGCTATATTTAACTCACAGTGCTAAGTTCTCAGGGTGTATAATCACTTTTTGTTACTACGCTCATCTGTCTTTGATTATGCTCTGTGATGTTAATGAGGTTAATAAACTAATGCATGTTCACTTCTTAAGCGTTAACATAATATTCTGTGAAGTGCTCTTATCACATAATCGTGTCCCAACCTGGTTACATACACCTGCGTCCTGTAACCGCCCCTGCTTCTACCTTGGGTGAGTCTTTTCCTTCTTCGCAGGTGTTGTCGAAAGGACCGATAGTCAGGGTTTTGTTGGTACGTTGTTAAGCGTTGAACCCTAGGTATGCCCCTGTGCCAACAAATGGTTCCATTGTCGGGACCTAAAACTGTGATTACTGGGAACTGAAGTAAAGAAAAGAGAAGCTTTGTGCGTAGATCTATTGTTGAAGTGTATAGTACTCTACTTAACTTGCGAATCTTTGTGCCAAGAAAGTAAGATGTTTTGAAGAGGTAAGATTCTAAAAGAGGTAAGCTTTGTGCTTTGGTAAGAGAAATATAAGTGAATTTTTTTTTTTTGAAAGCATGAACTTAAGTATGTTTAATAGATTTTTTCCTAGTCTGAAGGCTAGGGCGTAGTTGAAAGAAAGAGTTGATTTGAGTAAATTTAATGGAAATGAAGAAAGATATGTTATTCCTATGCATAGAAAGAGTTTTTGGACTGATAAGGGGATGCAGGAACCTAGAAAGAATTTTTGCAGATTACAGGTCCAACACTATGATCCTAGGGGAAGTACGTAGTACAAAAAATATTGGGGAACATTTAGGAGAAAAAGAGGATTGAATTTGTGTTATAATTGCATAAGGCCAGGACATATTGTTAAGGAATTCCCCGGGGTATGCCCTATTTGTCTTTTTGGTAGGGTTGTTGGTCATCAGGTTGAGGATTATCCAAGGATTATTGCTAAAGTTGAAGGGAGGGACATGAGACAAGAAATTTATGAAAAAATTCAAGAGACTAAGGGTATGTTAGAAATTCATAAAGAGCAAAGATCATAGGAAGTTCAAACTATGTTATTACAGTTGAAAGAAATGATGGATGTCCATTAAGATGTTAGTTTACCAGAAATCTTGAAAGAAAACTAACGCATAAGTGCAAGAATAGAAGACTTTGACATATACTGTATAGTCTTGGATGAAGAAACACAAGTGAATATTATGACAGAAGAAACTTGGAAAGTTTTGGGAAAGCCTACTGTGGTACCTTATTTAGGAAGGATAGGCTTGTTTAAGGCAAATGTGATAACTTTATGTGGAAGAGTAACTAGTGTACCTATTATTGTTCATGGAACATCAACTGAAGAATAATTTGAAGTCATTAGGTTTGTTGAGGACAACGCCCCTTTCCCACTTTTTTTAGGTAAGACTTGGATTGAGAAGGATCAGATCAGAAGGAAAGTAGAGGAAGAAGCTACAGAAAAGAAAAAGCAAGAATTAAGGGATTTCATAGCTAGGAAAATAGACCAATTAAGAGAAGAACGAGAGGATAAGTCGAAGCAACGGAACAAAGTAACAACGCAGGAGGGACATAAAGAAAAATAATTAGCTATCAAAGATGAAAGAATGAAAGAAGGCTTGAAGGATCTATCTATCCAAGAGACAAGTGTGCCCACCCAGGAAGTGTTAAGAAAAGGGATAGTAACTTCAGAACCTTTACGGGTACCTCAATAGTGCGAAGCCACTACGCTGGGAGAAGATAAGAATAAAAATGGAAAGAGGATTCCCGAAACAGTTAAAGAAACACAGATAATAGGAAAGAAGGAAAATAAGCTCAATAAAAAGAAGGCTAAGTTGGAAAAGCTACAAGAAGTTAAGGAAACCAGATGGAAGACATCATAGACTGGAACCTCACAGGAGGCAGGTTCGCAAGGTTTGAACCTCGCTGGAACAACAGGTCCGCGTAGATTTGGACTTCACCCTAGAGAAGTTATATAACTGTTGGAGGCGCCTCGACCATTAGAATGATGCTCCATAATGGTTAGGAAACACATTTATGTGTTTATGGACTGCTTTTGGACGATGTGACTGCGCCATAATGACTAGATTTACATTAATGGAAGCGTTTAACTCTAGTTTATTTCTGTTGGAAGATCTGTCATAACCGCCTTGATTATTTAACTCGTCAATCGTGGCACTGGGACCACTTTTTCTACCCATGATTGATTGAGATAATTCAAGAATTTTCCAAGTGTCTAGCTGCGCTTCCTATCATTATCTGAAAGTATACCCCCTATGTTTGTTTGTCTACCCTTTGTGTGTTAAAATCTAGAATGTCGGGCGAACCTAGTGATATTGAGAATTTTGTCGAGGAATTTATTAGGAAAATCATGGCCGAAAAACCTGTATATGAAGGTATTCAAGCGTCGTTGACTAGGGGACTGTAGGCTTCCCCTTCGACTGGACGTCGTTCCACCCGCATCAACCCTGTAACTTAACATATAAGTAAGCACCATGGTGTTCTGTCTAACGTGAAGCAAATCCTATTGATCCTCCTTGAATATATTCCGCCTCTGGCCGACATTGTTAACCGTGACAGTATCCCTTGAGATTTCAAGTACTCTGTGTTCACTGCGTACATTCCTAAAGGAATTCTTCTAGTAGGGAGTCAGTTAGGGCAGATCTCGTTGTTGAAGCACAACGAATTCAAATTAGGAGACCAGAAGAACTACGCTACACTAGCTACTCACTGTTACTTAATGAAGAAAACCAGAAAGAAACCTTGCCTCATCTCGCAGCCATGGATCAAGGGGTTGGCACAGTCAACCGTATTGAACGTAATAAAGATTCCCCATTTTGGTCACCACTAGGAGTTTAACACTTGCGTCAAACTCCTTCTATCGTGCTATCATGGCGGATATCTATGGCTTGAGAGAATAATTACTGTGGATCCAACGATGATCCACCTGATCACAGGTTTAAGTTTGAAGGGTCCTGACCCACAAAATTTCTATCCAGGGAAGACCTTAGACCGTTCTTTAGCACAGTGCATCAAAGAAGCCTATGGAGAGGTAGAAAAGGGGAAGCGAGGTTAAAAGGTAGCCTCCATACAGGATGGCACAGTGTGCCTTTCTTGTCAACTCTTATATGACAAGCTAGTGAGGAAGAACTGCCCCACACAGGTCACCGAGTTCTTGGTGGACCTCGCAAGAAAGTGTGTGGAGGGCCTGTAGATGAACTAGGCAAACTACCTCGTCAACGAGCTAGAAAAGGATTGTCGCGAAGCCCAGGACTTAGGAGTTCCACTATAGTTGGTTGATCATATTGATCACATTTTTGGCTTGGAAGATGCCTGAAGGAGCTACTTTCCCAGAGATCAAACCTACAGAGCCCCTGTCCACTCAGTTTTCCACCCTGTGGTATACCAATGACATGATGAAGCAGTGGCAGTCTAATGTCGTGTTTCACAGATATTATCAGCAGTTGAAAGTCGCCATTGAAGAATTCCCGCGTATGAAACCACGTACCCTACATCGATATCGACCCATAGGGAAGTTTCGCACTGATCCCCACTTCATTTACATCACCGCACGAAGAGATGAGCACTAGGAAGAATTGCAGTCATACTATAAGCTCGCAGATGAAGATATGGAATAGATTATAAAGGAATGGCTAAAATAATTTCTTGTACCTGTTGCCGATGCAGAGTTATCTGACACTGACACTATAGGAAGCTCGATGGTTATGCGATCTGAACATGTTGGACAATCCAGTGGGACGAAGAAGTAGAAAAAGCAGGTTGAAGTCCAGGACATAGAGAGTGACGAAGAGGACGAAGAGAAAACTTTGGGAGATAACAAGTCTGGCTCCCCAGGAGGAGGAAAAAATGAAGCAGAAGGATAGGGAGGAGGAGAAGATGAAGAAAAAGTACAAGGAAGAGGATATAAAGGAGAAGAAGAAAAAGGAGGAGGCAAAGCTACACCACCTAAAGATCCCCCTATTGTGAGGCAAAGAGGAAAGTTACTTTGAAGAAACCTTCAGCAAGGAAGAAAATGCACGTCAATAAGCCACAATTGGAATCCACTCTCACTTAAGATGACATTAGTCTGGTCTGCGGAGATATGGAGGATTCCTTTGAAGACATGTTGTAGAGATACGAAGAGAAACAAGTGGATTTATATGAAAATATTGAGAGAGAGTTGAAGGAAGTGTAGTAGGTTGTTCGTCCGGTCCACATAGTGCCTACTGCGTCGTCTGTGCCTTCCTCATCATAGACCACAGAATTTGGGGACAAACCAACTCCACAGGTTGAACCATGGATTTGGATCACCCTCTCCCAGTATAGCATTAAGTTTCCCACCCTCGCAACACTACAGGATAGCCCCAACTTGGATGTTGAGGTTAACCTTAAAGGAATACCTCCAGGACAAGTCAAAGTATTGGAGGCAGGTTTGAAGGCATACAAAAGGGAAGAGAGAGAAATTATCGCTGAAAGAGAAGCCCAACTAAGAAGGCTTGCTGATGAAACAGAAGCTCAGTTCCAGAGAGCTCAGTAAGAGAAGGAGAAGGCTACAAAATCCTTGCAAAAGGAGAAAGAAAAAGTCCTAGTACAATTATGAGTAACGCAGGACAATGTAGTTTCCTATGAAAGCGAGAAAGCAATGCTTCAAGAGGAAAATAAAGTCGGTGACTTCCAGCTACATAAATAAAAAGAGAATTTTCTCACAGAGTAGGCCGTGGTCAAAGAATCAGTAAGCAAAGCGTGTCGCTCTGTTCCAGGCTTGGTACAGGAGGAGCAAGAGCCTGTCGAAGATCAAGTAGAAAAGCTCGCAGAGACTCTCCAACAGTGTCAGGCTAGGATAGTTGAACTGGAGGCCCAAACAGTGTCGAGAAGCCCACAAGAGGTGCATGAACAGAGGGAGGAATCCGCCAAAAACATAGTATAAAGTATAAAATCCCTCACCTCGGCATGTAAACAATTCAATGATAGAAGCACCTAGACGTATGAATGCCTCGCCGAGGATCCAGAATTAAAGAAGCTAGAAGCTCAGTTACAGGAGGCGCAACAACAAGAATTTTCATTGTAGGCACAGATGAAGCTAATCATAACAGTGGAAAGGATGAAGAGATCCCAGGAGCAATGCACAGTGCAAAAAAAGATCACTGCCCTCCAGGGTAAAGTGATGGAAGTAACACAGAAGTTACAACCTGTGTAGGATGAAGCTTGCAAGGTGTTCGAGGATATCGATAGCCAGGGTTCACAGTTAGGTCAAGTAGTTGCAGTAGTAGAACAATGCCTGTTATAGAGAAGACAGTCCAGGAGCTCGCTGAGCAGGAGGCTCAGGTGAGGTAGCAAGTTGAGGAAGCTCGAGTTCAGCTCGAGGATTTTGAAGCAACATTGTTCGGACCTGAGTGACTTGGGATGATTCATAGGTGAGTGTTGGGGGCCTGTTGGCCCTCGACCAAGTTTTGGGGAAACTTTGGTCGGTTTTGGAGGTTTTGGCCCACTTTTGGACTTCGACATGTTGGTCGAAGAAGGAGCGCCCAGGCTGAGCTGAGATCACGAAGCTCACCTATTTTGAGGGATTATGTGGACCCATTAAGGGGTCCTCTAGGTTTTGTAACAGGTTTATGGGATGTTGTCCCATGGGTTTTCCCCATGTTTAGGCCTTATTGTAAGGTTTTGTAAAGTATAAATAAAGAGGAAGGTAGTGTAGAGGAAGTAGTTTTGTAGTTCTGTGTGCGTCGAGGCTTGGTGCTCGACTGTGATTTTGTAGACTGTGCTTCGTGCATGTGATGCTTAGTGTGGAGTAGGTGATAAGTTTTGTGATAATAGATTGTGGCTCTGTGCATTTGACCTATTTTTGAAGGGTAAAGAAGGAGGATCTAGTTCTTAGTGCGTAGATCTCCTGTCTTGTGCGAAGTTTGACTCTGTGGCTTCGTGCATAGGAGTGACTGAATGTAATATCTTGGCAAATAATAAAGAGGTGAAGCAGTTTGTGGATGTATCCCCACCGTGGGGTGAACCACGTATATCTTATGTCTCATGGTTTTCTTTGTGTAGTGTTATTTCTGTTATGAAATCTATTAGTGCTTTGATTATGATGTGAAATAGATATATATTTTGTTGCTTAAGTACTTTACTTATATTAAAGGGTAAATGAATGCTAGATTTAACTCACAGTGCTAAGTGCTCATGGTGTATAATCACTTGTTGTTATTGTGCTCATATATCTTTGATTATGCTCTGCGATTTTAATGAGGTTAATAAACTAATGCATGTTCACTTCCTAAGCATTAACAAAATATTCTGTGAAGTGATCTTCTCACAGAATCGTGTCCCAGCCTAGTTACAGACGCCTACACCCTATAACCCCCCCTTCTTCTACCTCAGGTGAGACTTTGCTTGCTTCGCAGTTGTTGCCGAAAGGGCTAGTAGTAGGGGTTTTGTTGTTGCGTTGTTAAGCATTGAACCCTAGGTCTACCCCTATTCCAACAATGTCGTAGTTTTCCTTGTTGTCCATTGATTGTTTATGTGTTTATAACAAAATTTTATGTTATTTAATTATCCACTAATTTATAATCAACATAGGTAATTCTGTAAGGTGAAATTAGCTACAACATTCAACATATAACAACAACATTCAACCCAAATTTAAACGTGTAAAAACAACAGAATGTCTAATTCCTCCTTTCATTAGTAAATTTCAAAAAGCTCTTATGAATGGGGTAGGGTGGGGTTCCCTCCCTCTTAAAAGTTCTCTAATAAAATTTATTCAACTCTTTCATGATCCCAAGTAGGCCAAGTGTTGTTTCATTCTCTAATACCACTATGTCACACACCCAACCCCCTAAGTACCTTTTAGGAGACAGGGTATTAAAATTTTTCTTCTTCTAATGATCTTAAATCTTCTTTATCACAACTACATCATATTCTTATCATCAAGAGATTTCCAATCACTGTAAGTTTACTCAGAACTGAGCTATGCAATGAGATTTATGGACTTTCGAAGTTCTCGGTTTACATAGAAAACATCTCTCTTATTTTCGCATGACATCCATGTGACATCTCATTGTCCACGCCAACTGACATGGCGTCACCATAATCCTGACGTGACATTGGACTAGCCTGCCACGAAGAAACTTCAGTCCACATAGGCCCGCATCCGTCGTCACTCAGACCTTCTCCCTACGCACTCTTCGCATCCCTCCGATGAATAGTGTAACTTGGAATTTTCCCTCTCGATACCATCCGTTTGGAGTTGAATCAGTTCGCATAGTCTCACTACCCTGAGCCCAAGGTATCGAGGAATGTTTCATTCCCTTGATGGGTGGTCTCGATGCACGCAAGATATCCCGACCTATGGTTAGGATCCATTAGGTGCCTAAGGTTTACCTGTCCTACTTGGACCCCACTTAACTTATCAACCAATTGAATATTGACATGTGTCATCACACGGACACTCTTAGTCAACATCAACTCATCTTTCTCTCTCGATTTGCTAGGTGGAACCCACGATAATCAATGGTTGAGATTGGGTTTCGTTTAACACGTAGGTCATTGTTCTCACAATGCACCTATCTGTTGATGTGACATGTGTCCTAGTATCCCCTCAACATGTGGACCCAACATGTCTCACCGTGTCATCATAGGGAGCTTAAGCTCGCTCAGCTAGAGAATGACAATTGTCCCTCTCCTATGAACCAATTTAAAATTTTTAATTAATATTTCTTAGAATACCACGCTTTGGTGTCCAATTACTTAAACCTTATTAGGAATAATTAATATTCACTAATTATTTATCCTTGTAAACATAATTTCACTTAGCCAAATAATCTACTTCATAATCCCGGACCAGTAATTAATAAGTATTTACTTTTTCTTTCTTCCCATTAGAAATAGTTTAGTACTAATTTAATCATTACTCATAGGATAATTATAAGTAATTATATTATCACAGGTTAAGGTTAATTAGGCCATAACATAATTAAATTGGTTAACCTTAATTAATGTATATAATTTACTACTTAACATGATAAGGTTAATTATGCCAAAATATACTTAAGTTGATTAACCTCAAGTAATGTTTATAATTCATTGTCGTCTCTCAGCACACAACTCCATACC
>JZKD02S1673571.1:332283-377764 GCA_000966675.3 Picea glauca | reverse complement strand
TTAATAAAATTTTGGGACATTGTGCATCTGGGAATGATAAACGTTTTCTCCTTCTCGTAATGTAGGTTTCATCGACTTGAAATATTTGCATTCTCATTTCTTTGCATTTTTTAGAGTCGGTCAAAACATCATTTAGTCCACGCCATTTTCCTCTTGAGTAAACAACAAACTTAAAATAAATCGCTTATAAAAATTTATTAGACATTTTTATATTTTCTAGTAGCAAACCTACAGTAGCTTAGGGTGTAGGGCTTTGGAATAGGTGTGAAAGATAACTTTCCAAAGTTGTAAACAAACATAAAATCTTTTGCTAGCGAGCGATAAATCCACTTATTACATTTTTTCCTGGGAATACCTTATAACATAAGGGTCAATCATGAGGTCGCATTAGGGTCAGCAGAGTTTCTCATCCTGCTTTGTTGGTGTTAGTGTAGAGATTACACGTATTATTGGGGGTCACATGAGAAGAAAATCCTGTGCAGACTTTCTGGAAGCAATTTCGGGCTTAGATACCCTGCCCTTGCGCTTGTATCGGACTGTCGACTGCTTCCCCAGGAATCATTATCATAATTGGTATTCTTAGTAGCCTATCTCTTTAGGGTCTTCACACAAGGTGATTGTGGAGGGTCAAGTCTTCATGGTACCTGGAATTGATGTTTGCAAAAATCACTCGGGCTCCTTGGAGGGTATACCCACATTTATGTGTGGGAGCTTGCACCATGGCATAAGTTTGTTAATCAGGTCGTCAACGTAATGTTTCCACCCGATCTATCTCATCCCTTTATTACATTTTCCTCATGATGTTGGATTTCATCACCGACTAGTGTGTTCATTGTGAGAAGGTTTTGTTTTTTTTCTTGCTTCCTAGATTTTTAGTGTGTGTTGTTTGTTTTCCCTAGAAGACTCTAGGTTAGATCTATTTTTAATGGTGTCAGTTCCCAGAATGAACAATGAAGCAACCCTTGCTCTGGGGGAACCTTTTGTTTTTCCTTCTAATGGAAACATTGGTCCTCCTTACATATCTACTTTGAGCCTTCCAGGTCTCATAATTGGATTGTTGGTATGGTTGTTTTCCACTCCAATAATCCCAAATGCAACAAGTGATTCATTTGTAATCACTTCCCCCCAAGAACATCAACCTCATGTTGACCATTCATCTTCTTCACCAGTAAGATCTCCTTCTCCTTCTTCTCTTGAAAGGAATTATTCCATTTCATCTTCGTCACTGAGTGAAATCTCTGAAGCTAGTAACCCAGTGGATAAGAAGAAGAAGAAAAGTAATATTAAGAAGAATAAAAATAACTAAGGGTCCAAACCTCCAACCACTGTTGGACATGTTGGAAAAATACCAGTTACTGATAATCATGCTGGGAGTGTTGATGATTCCAAGATTCCTCAAACAACCTGTAAGCCCAAGTACCCTTGCAGGATCTGTAAGGGTAGCCATCTTCTTAAGGATTTCCCTAGTATATCCAAGGTTATAGAAGCATGGTATACACACCCTCGCCAACCCATGTCATCAACTTTTGAACAACACACTGATGACCTCCCATCAACTAGTCAAGATACCATTGGGAAGAAGAAAAGTAGAGTAAAGTTCACGTGTATGTTATGCAGAGAGATTCATAAAACTCACCTTTTCCCTTGTATGGACGAAGACTCGAAATTACTGGAAGATATGACTATTTTCTAGCCTCAACTTCCATCTTCTTATCACAAGATTAATCTTGACCCACTTGTAGTTGATGGAATGTTCTTTCTTGTCCCTTAATCAGTTAGTCTAGTTGATCAGGTAGTCAATATGGTCACATCCTCTGTTGAACCAGTTGACAAAGTGGTTTATTTGATCCCATACTCGGTCGATCCCACTCTCTCGTTAGAGAGTGAAACTCAAATGGTTGATCCCTTTCCACCCATCAACCCCATTCTCCCCTTGGAGAATGAAACCCAAGTGGTCGATATGATCTCATCATTGGTCGATCCTACTCTCCCAATAGAGAGTAAACCCGATACTGCCCACATTTTTATCCTTGATACATAGTCTACCATTATAGGGGGAATTCCTCCTTCTCTCGTGGAACCTCCTCCAAGTAATGAGGCCATATTTTTTTATTGGGGTGCACTAACTGGACCTCGTTTTCCCTCTCACATTCCTTTCAAGATTACAGTACAGGTTTCTGTTCGGGACATTGATAGATGAAGGTGCACCTGTTAGTATTTTTTCCTCTATAGCTTGGCAAGCTTTGGGTTATCCTCAGCTTGTGTCGGTTATCCAGAATCTGTTAGATTTTAACAAAAGAACCAATCAACCTTTAGGGACCCTTCCTCAGTTTCTTGTAACTTTGGGAGGGAAAACTATCTTTATTGACGTCATGGTAGTCCAAGACCCCTTGGATTTTGATTTACTCCTTGGGAGAGATTATGTCTATTCCATGAAAGCTATTGTGTCCACTCTTTTTCATGTGATATATTTCCCTCACGATGGAAGAGTTGTAACTATTGATAAAATCTTCTTTCTTGGCCCTGATTTGATTATCAACCCAACGAACTCCCTGAATGGTTATTATATGCAGACATTATCTCCCCCACCAAAGGTCAATTATGTGGCGCTGTCTCCCATGCCTTCAACTGTTGATGCAGACGAGCCTCTCACTATAAGCTCAATCTCTTATGACCTAGATCTGGTATTTGACATGGTGATCTCTTCGGTAGGGCTATTTGAGCCTGACCTCCTTACCCATATCGTGTCCCTAGACATGTGCTCCTTCTAGAGTGTGTTTATTCCATCGAGTGAATATCTCTTGGAAGCCATGACCGAGCTTTGTCCATTGACATGGTTTCCTTCCAGAGCATCGTCTTCTTAGAATCCATGATCAAGAAGAGAGTTTTGAGCATGGTTTTATGATTTCAAGCTCGTTAAAAATGAAACCAGCTACAAGGATAGTTTTTATGCCTATATGGAAACCTCGTTCAAAAATGAAACAAAGGTTACGAGCATAGTTCTTTTCATGTGCAAGCTCGTTTAAAAAGAAACTAGATTCCCCCCTCTCTTCGATTGAGTCAAGTACTTCGTTACGTATAGTATTTGAAGCTTCATTTCATCTGCTTGTGTTGTTAGATGAAACAAATCTTAGGGGGCAATGCTTACAGCCTCTAGACTTCATGCCGAATATCCCTCAAACTTCTTACCTTACCTTGTGCTTGGTGTCCATATGTCGGCGTTCTCGCTACCTTATATTGATGGTGTTGGTCACAATACTTAGAAGTCCTATGCTATTACGAGTATACTTGAGAATTCACCTCTTGGAAAGAAATTTTGATTATATTGAATATCAAAACATTCCTAGATATCTAAACACATTAAAAAATGCATTAGCTAATTATGTTTTAGATATTCATTTGCCCCATTTATAAATCCAAACACACATGTAAAGAAAAGTAAGCCGGTAGAAGTTTTATATTATAACGTCAAAAGTTAAAAAAATTGTTTGTCCTGAGACCAAAATGTCAAAAATGTTGAAGCACATGGCTTCATATACATATGAATCAAGGATGTTGCTCTCTATAACAAACAACTTCCCATGCTACATGACAGAGCAGAAAACCAATGGATGTTGGCACGCCAACTTTATGGCATTTGTAGTGACGAGGTAACTCATCCATAGTTATGTCAGGGATGTTCATGGTCAATCCCTCAAGATTGTGTTTGATCTCCTCGAGATCCTCAGCTGCCACCCCTCAACCCACCAATGCGCCTATCTCTCCACGTCTCTGGATAGGAGATGATCCTGGAGGCCTGAAAGGTGCCACATCTACATTGTTGAGAGCACTTGATTAGTCTCGGATAAATAAAAAAAACATTTTATAATTAAAATACCAAAACAACATACAATGAAAAAAATCCTTCTTACCTATCTCTCCCCACTGAGAACCCTCAGGTAATGCCAAGTCGATATCTCCACAGAAGTCAGTCCCGACATATGCATAGTCCTCAACCATGAAAAGTTGATCCCTCAGCTACTGGAAGAAATCTTGGTCATATGTGACGATTGGCACGCCACCATGACATGCCATCAAATCTACCCATCTTTTCATTCGAGGATCCTGTGGAGCTGGTATTCCCCATTCCACATGTTGTATGTGCAAAATAAGGACCCTCTCTAGGAAGAAGGATACCAAAATAGATCCATACCTGAATTGTTTCAATCGATTGGTCCTACACTTTGTCAATTGTTTCTTCATGTTTTTTATAAGACCCTCACATCAATTGAAAATCTGGGGCTGCATACACTTGATAGCATATTGAAAATGGCTCTGTAAAGCCATGTGAGGATCCACACTTCTTGCCATCAGAGTGATATTATAAAGGATAGTCCTCAAAGGCAAGTCTTGAACATCCTTTATAGTTAATTTTCCATTATTCTTCTTTGTACCAGGTACGCAGTGATGTGATACATAATAATCCATGGGTTCTCCACCACCTCTACTCCCCGATAGTGAAAATCAAGAGCCTTGACGAGATAACCCAGTCAAGAAGTAGATGCCATCGATCTATAGGGTGAGTGTATGCACACCGACATGAAATTCTTGCTCATTAATGTCCCACATGCAGACTAAGTATTCCAATAGCCTCAATTGGGCCCTCATGCCCTGGACTTTGAAAACTTTTAGCAAGACACACTCCTGGAGAGCCATGACAGTGCCCAGATCATTCCCGGAAAAGTAGTCTTCCTCCTCATGCTCTCTTTCCATCCACTCGAGCATGATGACCAACGAAAACCTATCAAACAACAATAAAAGATGATTAGGTTCATAAAATTTTCAAAATTGAAAGTTTTCCTAGCTCTATCTCTCTTTTTAAATTTTGAGTTGCAATATTCATAGGGGCTCTTTTTCCCACAATGCATCATCATCGCACCCTAGCTTTGGGACCCTTGTGGAAATTTGGGATCGCCGCAGTTCACAATAGGGTGGGCCTGCGACGATATCAAAGCACAATAAACCTTGAAAAATTGCCCATAACTCAAAATTGAACCATTAAAAATGAAAAATTCAACCATGAAAAGAGAAAGGGGAAGAAGAATACCTACTTCATAGAAGCAGCTCAAGAAATCATCCACTGGGCACTCCATAATCGTCACTTGAAAATCGAAGGAAAATGGTGGTTTTTGGAACTAGTTTGGTGAAAATGCAAATGAAATGGTAAATGGACTAGTTTTGACCTATTTTATTAACTTTTGCCATTTTAATTTTAAATTCCTCAATGGCAGGTCTCCTCGATTTCAATAGTGGGTTCACATCATTAGCCCCTGATTGGAAGATTCCATTGAATGTTCGAATTCAACTCATTTATTCACATTCGTTGGATTGTACTAGAGTACCTTGGGAGTCATTGACATCAATGGTGATTTCCCCTGCACTTGTTAACGGTATCCATTAATGATCGGTAATCAAGTGGTTTCTACCATGTTCGACTTTGACACCTGTAATCACATGGCTATATTTTTACTTTGGGATGATGGAAATGAAGACCCTGGATCTCACCATATCGATCCAGGGTGTGATGGAGTATTGATAAGTTTGTACTGACACATAGATCCACTGTGTATGTCTCGTGGCTATGTACAAATTTGAACTCTTAGAGCATAGATCCACAATGTATTTCTCGAGGCTATGTTGAATCATGATGACATGGATATAAAGTGTATTTTTGGTCGTTGTTGGTCCTAAAGTCTGTACCTAACTGCTAAAGGGAAAATCTAGGCCACCTATCAGTTTAGAATGATTGTTTCTTTTAATTTTTGTTGGTTGGTCAAAGGGTTATTCTATCAAGACAAAAGCAAGGTTGGGTTGGAAAAATGATATGGATGAGGGTCCTCCTTGGCTGGTGGCACACTAATGACAGACTAGTGAAATAATAGAAAATAAAGGGAAACAACAAACTACTCAATGAATAATCTACTGCAAGAAGTTCAATACTTAAAATATCATTTCAAGACATTAAATGTGTATCAAGACACAATTACTCCTTCAGGTTGCGATAGAAGAAAATCTTCACCAAGCATTATCTATTTTCACAGGTTGCATATCAATAAAGACAAGTTACACAATAGCTGAACATAAATGACATGTACTTTGCACAAATAAAAAACTGCATTCAAGATAAGATAAAAAAACACATGAATATTTGAACGAAACATTGTCATCAAGAGTATGTTCACCAGGTAAAGAGATTTAATCCATGCATAGAATGAGTCCAACTAGTCTGATGTAGTGTTATTCTTTCCCAAAAAATCCGACACTCAAAACATTCAAAGACCCCCTATTTAACAGAGTTGCAGATATTCTCGTCCTTAGGGGATTGAGACCTAATTTTAGGTGACCGACTGTAGAAAAAATTATTAAATTCACTAAGACATTGAAATTAATCATTAAGAGTGGTTCTTATCACACACAGAAGACCACTCTTGTATCTAATCTAAGAAAATGATGGAATTAATCAACTAAAAACTACTACTGACTCTGAGATAGAACTGATGCATGCGCTGGAGGAAATGAATCAGTAGAAAATAGGCCTCGAAGTGACAAAAAAAAGCTATGTGTTGAGTAACGACATGCCTGCGAGCTGTTGGAGGCCATTAGAGGCAAATGGCTACATGAGAAGATCTCTGCTTGAGGAAGAGGTAGTCTGCTGAAGTGTTTTGGAACCAATCTACGTCAACCTGTGACTGAGACTTAACTCTTCGTCTATGTCTGAGATTTCAGAAAATAAGCGTACTCTGTCTCAACTGTAACTAACCCTTCTCCCTACTTTCACTGTGATGAATTGGTTGTGACTGAGAAGATGTGGAGGCGGGCGTCCAATAGGAAGACATGACGTATGCAGGTGGACGATGTGGATGTAGATGAAGTGGAGGGGAGTGAAGGTGAGAGGCGTGAGTGGAGGTGATATGGAGGTGACATGGAGACTTGATGTCATATAAGTACATGATTGTGGAAGTTGTCGAGGGTGGTTTGGGTACACACCGCTCCTGGCCCTGCAATCCCCCACAAACTTCCATGTACCCTTCCAGCAATACCATGGTTCCAATTGCAAGACGACTTTGGAAAATTAACGTTCGAACAATTTACATCCCCACAATGAAGCGTGGTTGTTGATCTGATTGGATTTTGTGATCCGGGTGATATTTACCTGCTGCAAGGATCAACGGTTCTTGTTGACTTGGGATCAATGGCCCGTGATCACTTCGGGAGTTTGGGCTTCAAGCCTTTTCAATGCATAGTTCTTACCATCCTTTGGAGTGTCGTACTCCTGAAGTGAGAGATCTTCCTCCACGTGGGCTCTAGATCTGGACAGTCCACGTTCACTTCGGGAGTTCGAGCTTTGGGAGTTTTCGTCTCCCTGCTCATGAAATCCTCAGAAGTGTAGTATATCCTAAGTGGGAGATCTGTCATCGCCTGTCCTCATTGATGGACGGTCCAGATTTGCTTCAGGACTTCGGGTGTTTGGCACTTCAGTAGTTTATGAATGTTGTGCTCGAAAATCTCTCGGAGTGGTACAGGCTGCGAAGTGACGTGGTGGCCTGATGTCATATGATGTCACAATTGTTGATGTGTCATGGAAAGAAGGGTGACATGTGTCACATCAAAATGGGCGAATGACACAACCAAATGACCTGGAATGAGTGCCACGTGTCATGAATGATGAGTGCCACATGCTTCGGCACTTTGTCTCTTTGGCTCTTCGGTACTTCAGCTCTTTGGGAATTCGGCTCTTTGGCTCTTTGGGACTTCAGGAGTTTATGAATGTTGTGCATGGAAATATCCCGTAGTGCTAATTCTATGAAGTGAAAGATCTACCTCCACGTGTCCTTGCTGATGGGCGATCTAGATTCACTTTGGAACTTCAACTCATTGAGACTTCGGGTAATTCTTGATGTTAAACCTCGCGTGATTTTGACACTTTGAATACACGAAAACCATCAATCTGATTGGATTGATGGATCACCACCGTCGAAATTTAACCTGTTTGTTCCCACAATCAGATTCTGAAATTGACTGCTCTGGATTGTTTCACTTTTCCACGGGCGTTTCTTGTGCATACAGAAAAGGCTTGGATGACTTGCAGTGATCTCAATCAATGGAAAACATGATGACAAGCATTCTGAACCAAATACGACATGTAATTATCCTTCAAGAAACAATATAAACAAAAATGAGAAAAGACTCAATCAAGAAAGAAACAAATAAGAACCAAGTCACTCAGTAATGGGAAACTGACTTAATCAACCCGAAGAGGAAAAATTCAAAGAAGGCATAGGGAAAGGAGAGAGGAGAGGTAGAGGTGCAGACCTAGGTTACAACATTGGCTCCAACGGGGGATAGCTCGTCCCTATGAGGTGCTAAGAACTGTAGATCGGTGCCTTGAGATTAAATAACTGCTCTTACCTTCCATTTCTTACCTCTGTTTGCATCTTCGAGCCTTGTGTATCTGCTACTATCCCTCAGCCATGCATTTTATTGAACTGAAAAACTGAAACTACACCCCAATACCTTGTTGGGATATGGAGTCTTTATTCACACACAACTAACTAATCAAAAGAAACAATAACAGAAAAAATCTATGTTACAAGAGGGACCTTCCCTCATCCTTAAACAAAATAGTGTTTTAGGAAGCGCCCATTTATTGGGCCTCCAAAGATCTCTTCATCATCTAGATTGTGCAGGATAAATGTGTTTTTGTTCAGAAATTCAACCACCTTAAAAGGGCCAAACCAGAGGTTGTCAAATTTACCATGCTTGGACTTGTCATCCCTTCTAGCATCCCACCTCAAAACTGGGTCACCTTTCTAAAAAATCTTCTTCTTGGTTTTCTTATCAAAGGTTGATTTGATCTTGTTCTGGTATGCTTCTTTCCTCTGATCTTGTGCTTCTCTTCTTTGTTGAACTTATATAATCTGGAAGATTCTCCTTTGGATGCCATTGGGTTCCTCAATCTCCTCTTGCAAGAATTTTAGGACTGGTATACCAAGCTGAGTGGGAAAAAAAACATATATGCCATAAACAAGATGAAAAGGTGAGGTTCCCAAAGACTTCTTGGTGTTGATTATGTTATCCCATAAAGCATACTTGAGTTTAGAGTCCCAGGATTTCTTGTTTTCAGTCAGCAACATCTTAATAATCTTGATGAGAGTCTTGTTTGATGATTCTGCCAGGCCATTTCCCTGGGGGTAATAGGGTGTGGAATGTGTCATGGAAATGTTACGATTACCACAAAAGTCAATCATGGCTTTGGACTTGAATGCTTGGGAATTTTTTGTTGCAATCTTACTGGGGCAACCAAATATGGAAAAAATAATAGTTTCCATGAAATTCATGATTACCTTGTCAGTGGCATTACTGGTGGGCACAACCTCAATCCATTTGGTGAAGTAGTCAGTGGCAGTGAGGATCCACTTGTATTGTCCACTGGAGGGTGGATTTATATCTCCTATGAAATCTAACCCCCATTGTTGAAACAAACTACTAGCATTGATAGGTTTTAGGGCAGTGATAGTAACTTTTGTTTCCCTGCAAACATTTGGCATTCATTGCAGGCTCTAATAGTGGAAAACACATCAGAGAAAAGTGTGGGCCAGTATTATCCTGCCCTCAGGATCTTGAGAGATGTGGCCTTCCAATGCTAGTGTCCTCCACATAATCCTCTGTTCATTTCTTTTGTGACGTTTTTGACTTCATTTTCATCAAGGCATCTTAAAAAGATGCCAGCATGATCTCTCCAATACAAGCTCTAGTCTGAAATGCAGAATTTGATAGCTTTCAAATTGAGAGACCTTGCCTTTGTCTTCTTCACATCTGGTGGAAATTCAAAATGCTGTAGAAAATAGATGATGTTTTTATACCAAGGTGAAGAGGAGTAGTTTTCAAATACCTGTAAGTTGTCTTGTCCAGGATGTATGATGGGTGCGTCTGATTGGGTGAAGATTTGATGCAATTCTATCACCTTACAATTCGACTGATAGAAATTCGGCCAGTCCTTTCCCCTTGATCAACTTGGTGGGATTTATGTGCAGGTCATACTCCAACAATTTGACAATCCATTTTCCCCCTTTCCCCTCACTGTCTGGCTGGACTAGAATCTCTTTAACACTGTTGCTAGGAACAAAGGTTGTTATGCTAGACTATAGCACATACACCTTGAAGGCTTTGAGTGCTTTAACCAGTGCATAAGCCTAGTTCTCTAATATATCATACTTCAGCTCAGCGTCTCGTAGGGCTCTGTTGAAAAAGGCTATTGGTTGCTCATGCCCTTCTTCATTTTTCTGCAGCAGTACAACAACAATGGTTTCCTCTCAAGCAAAGGAGAAGATGAAGAAAAATTTGGTGTAGTCGGGGCTGGCCAATACAGGGGCCTCAACTAAATCTTGCTTGATTGTTTGGAAAGATTATTTTTCCTCTGAGGACCATTTTATCATATCATATTTCTTCAACATGTTAGTAATAGGCTTTAGAATTTTAGCAAAATTTGGCACGAAACGTCCGAAGAAGTTTATCTTACCAATAAAAGGCTGGACAAGCTTTTTATTTATGGGGATATCAATCTCTTGAATGACACACACCCTCTTTGGATCAATTTTTATACCACCTGTTGATATGATGTGGTCCAAGAGATTTCCTTCTGGCATGGAAAAGTGAGATTTCCTAGGATTCAGGGACATTCCATACCTCTTGCATTTCTTGAAAACCTGCTCCAAATGCTGGAAATGTTCATCATCAGACTTGGAGAAAATGGTGATGTCATACAAGTATATAACCATAAATTTGTCATTTCCCCCCACAAAATCTATGTACACGGCCCTTTGAAAAGTGGCCCTTGCATTCATCAGCCCAAAGGGCATATTTTCATACATGAATGTTCCCCATGGGGTAGTGAATGTTGTTTTTTATCTATCTTCTTCACAAACTGCTATTTGGTTGTAACCAGAGTATCCATCTAACAAGGAAATTTGGTGTGCACCTACCACTCTCTGTAAAATATGATCCATCTTGGGGAGGGGGTAATTGTCCTTCAGAGAACACTTGTTGATATTTCTAAAATCAACACATAAGCGTATCTCACCACTTTTCTTCCTTACAGGTACTAAGTTGGCCACCCGGTTTGAATACCTCAATGGTACAATAATCTTGGCATCCAACATTTTTTTCATCTCTTTCTCAATTATGGACATTAACATGGGATTAAATTGTCGAATCTTCTTTCTGAATGGCTTGGAGCCTGTATTTAGAGGGATCTTATGTTGGATGATGTCAGTGTCAAATGTCTTCAAATCTTCATAGGACCATGCAAAGGTATCAATTTTTTTTTTAATGAGACTGACATACTTGTCTTTTTTTTCTGCAGCTAATGCTTTGGAAAACTTGATGATCTTGGGATTCTCAGTGGTCCCAATATTGCAATTTGTCACCTCTTCTTCTTGATTCTTCATGGTAGTTCCTTTGTAAACATCATTACTGTCAAACAACCTTTCCAATGGCACTAGTCCTCTTGGAATGTGATTGGTTTTCAGCTCCACAATATCATGACCACCTACTGTCTTCAGCAGATGAGATGTTTGTTGATCCTCTAATTCCTCATTTTCACCTTCTTGACTTTTTTGATCAATTGAGATATTGGAGAATTCATCAATGGTGTGTAGAAATATCTGCAGTTCTAGATCATCACTAAAGACTTGTCAGTGCTTTATTTTGTCTGGTATGGCTGTTCTATGTCTAATTTCCACTTGAGATTTAATATTTGAGCCAATGGGAGGCCTGAAAGTGCTGGCAGCCAAGGCCAGAGAATCTACCTTTTGATTTTGTTCTCTGGGAATGAAAGAAATGTTAAATGCTAGAAAGAAATTATCGATCAGATCCCATACCTCGTTTATGCATTTCTTGAGCCTCTGTTTCTTAGCCTGATATATGTTCCTTAATTGATTGATGATTAACTCAGAATCATCAAAAAATGCTACACAATCAATGGCCATGTCTTTGGCATCCCTCAGTCCCAACACTAGGGCTTCATATTCAACTATGTTATTAGTGGTTTCAAACTCCATCTTATAAGAGAGGTTTATTGCTTCTTCTGAAGGGGAAATGAGGAGTATACCTGCACCTCATCCTTCCCTTGATGAAGAGACATCGAAATACATATTCCATACTTATTTTTGTTGACCTATCACTGATTGAGCTTTTCTTTGGCTAACTGATATTTCAGGTTCATCCTCAACAACATAAATTGGGTGATTTCTTGGGTTCTGATGGTCATTGACAATGTAGGCTAACCATACCTCTCTGTATAGCCTACTATGTTCACCTCCAAACACAAGAATGGTGGCATAAGTGAGGTCCATTTGTAATGATTCTCCAACCTTCTTAGCCCAAGTTTTGGATAAAAGCATACCAAACTTTGGGGGAATTTCTGCTACAACAATGTCCATCACTACACTCTTCATGGGTAATTGTGCTAGAGAAACCACCATATATGTTATCAATCCCATACATTTTACTTTCTTAGAATCAATGGAGTATAGGTCTTGGTAAGGATTGGTAATATCCAGACCTAGTTCTTCCATAACAAATTTGGGCATGACATTGTGAGAGGCTCCTGATTCCATAAGACAGTTATGCATGATCTTATCATGGACATTCAAAGATATATAGAAAGGAGGAGAAGCATCAGAGACATCCTAAATGTGTGGACCCACAGTAATGGATGGGTTTTCATCCTGTAGACTAATGACATCAAAAGATACACTAGAAGGAGTTGGCTGCAGAACTTTCATGATGGATTTTTTGAAAGGTTTGTTTTTTAACAATTCTATCAAAGGCATAGGGATCTTGATTTTGCTCAGCTCATGTTCCAGGATGAAAGAGGTTGGTGGCTTATCAACTTCCTTTATTTTAGGGACAATAGGTTTTGATGGGGGAGGTGACTGAGCTTTAGATGACATACCTTTACTTGTATTTGGCTTGGGGGGGATTTTAGCTTGTTTGTTTTGATCAGAGGTAGTGGATTTGGGATCCCTTGCTCTCGTCCTCAAATCATATTTCTTCTTGGGTTGGCCTTGAATAAATCCCTCCTCCCCTATCTGATCATCATACTTATTTGAAAATTGTGCTACCTCATATTCTTGTTGTGTTAAATGACTGGTATAGTAATCTGTTTCATTAAAAAGTGCATCAGTATCATCCACAATGCCACTATTTGCATCCATCTCCTCAATATGATTTTTTTGGAAAGGATTCACTACCCTTTGATCACCAACATTTCTCCTTTCTCTCTGCCTTATTTGAGGGGCATCATTAGGCCTTCTGAACTAATTTTGATTTCTATTACCAGCTCCTTGGAAATCTTTGTTTGGCTGTTTAGATTCCCATTTTAGATTAGCTATTTCAGAAGTCAGATCCTTCAAAGTTTTGGTCATTTCATCAATATTTGTATCAGATGTGGTCGAGTTAGAGGAGGTAGGGGCATCCTCTCTCTTTTCTTTCTTCGCTTTATCATATCTAGTCTTTAATTTGTCTGATGCCAAACTATTAAATTCAACCTCAATGGTTGCTTCTTGCATGGACAACAGTGTGGTTGATATTCTCTCTCTCGGGAGGATGGAAAACTATGCATCAAATGCATTATCATAAGTGATCTTGACAGAGGCTTTAGTTGGTTTGATTTCATCTGGGATTCTACCATACATTTGATTGAATCTCTTGGTGAAGTCTGAAATGGATTCACCATTCTTTCTCTTTAAAGCCCCAAATTTAGTGATGTAGTAGATATAATCTCTCCTATCTCCCCATTTCTTTATTAAAGCTTCATCCAACGCCTCAATATCTGCCCTGAACCATTTTATGAATTCCCCATCCAAACTCTGTACAAATAACTTCATCCACACATCTGCATAATCAATGTTAAAGTTGTCTGCAAAGATGTAAAAGTCTACCAAATGTTCCTCAATAATTACTTCGCCTTCCCCATTATATCTTGGTGAATATTTCATGTAATCTGTGTTTGGGAGTGCATGTAAACCTACAGGTAGCACTAGGGGTGCATATCTAGCATCAATTATGAAATCCATCCTATTAACAACCATGGTTTGAATAATAGGAATCTGCAAAATTATGGGAGATACAGAAGTGGATGCAGGACTGGATGATGAGGTAGAATCAAGATTTGGAGGTGTCTGAGCTTCTTTGGAATTATAATTTTCAGGGCTAGAAAATTCAAGCTTCTTGTGATGATGGTTTGAAGTATTCTCTTGGTGTGCATCTTTACCCTTGAAGGGGGAAGTATACCAATGAGCTATAGTGGATTTCCTTAGTTTCCTATCTGGCTTAGAGACTACTGTGTTATTCTCAGGGTTAGAATGAGCCTTCTTGGCTTTGTTGTTTTCAGATTTGGATCTGTTGAATCCCTTTCTGGGCGCTATTATTTCTTCTTTAAATTTTACTCAGTGAATTCGTCGGGTGAAACATGGTAGTCTGTCTGTGTCTGATCTTTGTTCACCATCAAAGGTAAGAGCTGATCAATTGTCATTCTCCTAGGGAAATATATTTCGTTACTCCATTCCCCGGCAACAACGCCAAAAGATGTTGGTCCTAAAGTCTGCACGTGACTGCTAAAGGGCAAGGTTAGGCCACCTATCAATTTAGAATGATTGTTTCTTTTATTTATTTTTGGTTGGTCAAAGGGTTATTCTATCAAAACAAAAGCAAGGCTGGGTTGGAAAAATGATATGGATGAGATTCCTCCTTGGTTGGTGGCACATTAATGACAGACCAGTGAAATAATAGAAAACAAAGGGAAACAACAAACTACTCAATGAATAATCTGCTGCAAGAAGTTCAATACTTAAAATATCATTTCAAGACATTAAACTTGTATCAAGACACAATTACTCCTTCAGGTTGTGACAAAATAAAATCTTCACCAAGCATTAGTTTTTTTCATGGGTTGCATATCAATAAAGACAATTTACACAATAACTGAACCAAAATGACATGTACTTTGCACAAATAAAAAAATGCATTCAAGATAAGATAAAAAACACATGAAGATTTGAATGAAACACTTTCATCAAGAGTATGTTCACCAGGTAGAGAGCTTTAATCCATGCATAGAACGGATCCAACCAGTTTGATGTAGTGTTATTATTTCCCAAAAAATATGAACCTCAAAACATTCAAAGACCCCATGTTGGCCCTTAGTTATGGAAGGAAGTGAAGTACAAGGAAGAAAAGGTAAAAAGCGAGCTTTGCGGGAGACACAGTGACTGTCACTGGGTTGAAGTAAGCAAAAGAGAAAAAAATATGGAGTGAAGTGCGGAAAAGAAAGCCATTGGATGAGGAGATCGAGGATGACAAATAAACAAGGGAGATGGATCAAGAACAACTCAGAAAGAGGAGAAATCCACCGTTGGATGCTTTGGAGCATCGCGTGAGAAGAAAGGAAAGACAGGCTGGCAAAGCCCGAAAAAAGAGGGTCAAGTTGAACTAGGGTTTTAGACACCTAGGGTTTTGGTATTTAGGGTTTTGGCACCTAGGTTTCGACCTAAGGCTGTCGATGAGTAATTGTAATGTATAAATAAAGGTCAAGAAGACCTGGGTCAGTTGGTTAATGATAGATTGGTTATTGAGCATTTTTATAGCCCTGTTGAGAGAGAGGATTGTATTGTAAGATCTTCAGCTGTGTGCGAAGATCAAGTCCTGCAATTGGGTGCACAGGAGGGGGAGAGAAAGGGAGAGAAAAAGAGAGAACAAAGAAGATCTGCTAGCTGAGAGCGCAAACAAGCACTGCATGTTTTTCCTTAATAAATCATAAGCACAGTTCGATGGACGTAGCCCTAGAGAGAGGGTGAACCACATATATCTTGTGTTGTGGATGTGTGATTGATGCTTTGATCTCTGTTACTTTCACTTTGTTGTTTTCATTGTTGTATTAGATCAGATCTATAACTACGCAAGGTAGATCTAGCTTGATAAGTGATAATTGCATATTGTGTTGCTCTTTTATTAGATCCACTTGATATTCCCCTGGTTGTAGACATCTATGTCCTGCAACCCCCTCATAGCTTCTTTGGGTGAGACTGCATCTTCTTCACAGGTGCTGTCAAAAGGGCGAGTAGCTAGGTCTTTGTTGGTGCGCTTTTGGAGTGAACCCTGGGTCTGCCCCTGTGCCAACAAATGGTTCCGTTGCCAGGACATGAATCTTCGTGAGGAGATGTCAAGGTGGTTCCCGTCGAAAATGGAGATTCAAAAGTGGATAGAGGATCAAGAGAGGGACTTCGCTGAAGCCCATAACAAGAACCCTAAGCTGAGTACTGAGGATTGGCTACAAAGATACATCTTCACCGACATTCATGACATATTCTTTGGAGGAATCCACCAAGAGCTATATGAGTGGTTGGCTAGGTTAGCTAACATACAATTCGAGATTAGATCTAGATTCCCTGTGGTTTGGACATCGACCCTGATCCAGAAGGTCAAGAGAGTTGATAACGTTGTATCCAAAGTTGTAGATCATTGGTTTGATAGTACCATTGGAGGGTATATAACTGAATTTGTTGTTGACAGAACAAAATCATATAGCCAGGCCGAGAGATACTTTTTCAAGGGACCCCAAGGGATATTTTTGCATTTTCTGAAGTTAAGAATCAAGATGCTCTTGCATGAAAACCACATATTAAAGATACAATAGATTGGTTGGATCTGAAAAGGCTAATGTTCAAAAACTCAGACAACAACAATGACACAAAAGCTAGACATACGCGTAGTGGAAGATTATTTAGAGGGGTTCACCTTGAGAACCTGTTTAAACAAAACTATAGAGAGGAAGGTTTCTACAATGGAGAAGAGGCAGATATGACAGACAAAGAGCACTCAGAAACTCCTAGAGAAGAGGAAGAAGCAGTTGAAGAACTTCACCGAAACAAGCTAGAAACATAAGGAACTACACAGGCTGCTGAAGTAAATAATATCAATCCTCATGTTGTTTCAGAAATGTTAAGTCATCAAAGTAACCCGAATCACCAGAGTCCGCAGAGTACTATTACTAGCAGTTCAACATCTACTCAGATAGGAAGCCTAGGAAAATCTATGGAAGATGAGATGAGGCTCCCTATATTTAGAGGAGATGGATCTAAAGACCTTGATCAACATTGGTTCCTGTGTGCGAGGCCGTATGGAACATAAAAAAAATCACCGACAAAGTTGTTAAAAGAAACCAGTTTAGCACTACATTGAGGGATCGCGCATTGAGTTGGTACATGAAGCTTATCCAAGGACTTGCGCAGCCTAAGCCACTAAATGAGATCAAGAACGCCCTGGTTGCAGAATTTAAAAAACCCAAGTCGGAGTCACAGTGTATTACCGAGCTGAAGGAGATCAAACAGAAGGAAGATGAACTTGTTTGGGAGTTCGACCAGAGATTCAAGACCCTAACAGGCCGATTGAATTTTAAAATCCTAGATGAGTAGAACAAAGAATGGTTCATCGCTGCTCTTTTACCACATATCAGAGTTCCCATGATGCAGTAGAAGATTTCTTCACAGGAAGAATCTTTGGAGATCTCCATGAATCTTGAGTCAACACCTATGGGAGAATCTAGCTCAGGTATGAGCCAGCTGACCAGTCTATCTCTGCAAGTCGAGGACATGAAGAAGGGCAAGGGGAAGGACAAAAAAGAAGATATCTGGTGTGTAAGATGCAGATCCAAAGGTCATGATAAAGAACACTGTCCCCTTTTTCATGAATATTTGGACTTAGGAGCGTCGAGCCCCTTGAGGCAAGTTAATATGCCCTGGTGTGAAGTATGCAGAACCCGACATCGCCCTGGTGAGTGCTACTATATGCAGAAGTATGTTCAGACACCCAAAAACTTGTACTGCACATTCTGTAAGTCTGTAGGGAATGATGATAGAGATTGTAGGGCCTTTGAACTAATGCATGAAAGATCAAGAGACATATATAAGATCCAAGGCGAAGACCATCAAGAAGGAAACAATGCACAATATAACTCCCCGGTAAGAGGAAATTTCAATCCTCGCGGTGGATCCAAAGGACAAGGATGAGGAGGAGGTATGGGTCAAGGTCGAGGAAAAATAATCTGTTATAACTACGTGTATCCAGGACATATAGAAAGGGGCTATCATAACCCTTGTACCACTTGTAGTTATTGCAAATATTTCGAGCATGTCATTGAGCACTGCCCTGTACTGCTAGCGAAGCTTCAAGAAAGTCGGGGACCTCAGCAGAACCCACAAGTACAATTGATATATGCTAAACCTCAGAGAAGACCCTAGAGTCGTTGTTACTACTCGAGGAGGTGTTGTTACAGGAGAGGATAGAATGACCCAGGAGAAGATCGCAGAAAACTCAGGTATCAGGAAAGCTACGGAGAGGACTTAAGCTTTTGATGTGAATAAAGAAAGGAAAATATTTGAAGAGGCTAGGAAAGAATTCAAAGCAGATCAAGGGTTGTCTTCAAAAACACAACCAAAAATAAGAGAATATGGAATGCCTCACACATTTGATCAATCTGCTTCGCCCAAAGAGGGAAAAGAGGTAAGTAAACTTGTCACTTTCTTATATATGTTTATATAACTGCTTAAATATGGGAAAGCTATACAAGAACTACAAAACCTGGTTAAACAGTATGAGCTAGGAAAGACAGATCCCTTACTAAATAGGGAAATACACCATATTGGTAAGAAGAGAAGGAAAAATAAAGAATTACACCTGAATTCTTAGATCGAAGAATATGACATAGACTATGTGGTCCTCGACTTAGGGTCGGAGGTCAATGTCATGACAAAGCAAACCTGGGAACTAATGGGAAAACCAAAGCTGATCTATTCCCCTATCAGACTTCGCATAGCTAATCAACAAGATGTTAGCCCATTTGGACGGTTGTAACATGTCCCTGTGGACATCGACGGAGTTAGAACCTTTGCATATTTTGAGGTAATTGAAATTGTTGATGACAACTTCCCTTACCCTACATTATTAGGAATTGATTAGGCCTTCAACAATTCTACTCTTGTTGATCTAAAGAAGAGGTGTATGACATTCTAAAGAGATGGCCTTAGGGTCATTGCACCGTTAGATCCATATGAGGGTCCTAAATACACAAAGCCTGTTAGAGAAGAAGACCACATGTACGAACTGGAAAACATCTACCAACTAACAACCAGACAACAGGATTATATCAATCCTACATCCGATGGAAATCTAAGTTGTTGAAGCGACAGTGCATGTTCATCAGACTCAGAAGAAGCATTGGAGAACTGGCATAACCAGATGTATGAAGTATCTACCAGAAGATGTGCTAGACTAACCAGAGAGGTTCGTTGGATCGGCACAACAGTGAGTAACTTACCCACGTTTGATGGGATGAACCCTTTAGAAAACTTCTTATTAGAATTTGATACAAGTGTACCAAAAAAATAGAGGTTGTTGGCAATGGATGAGGCCATGAAAGCCACACCAACAAGATGGTGGGGGACGCACAAAACACACATCATAGATTGGACACAATGTCAAACTTTGATGACAACGTGGTTCTCAGCACAAGTAGTAAGCTGCAAAGTAAGGTATACAGGTCGAAGTTGCCCAAAGGACCATGTGCGAAGCTGTGAAGAGGCCTAGAGTGACATACCTCAAGACCAATGGGTGCACCAAATCATTAACACGCTGGACACGATTCCTATCAACTGGTACCTTCAAGTGGAGTTGCGCCTCATCACTGCATATTGGGAAGGTATGACTCAAAATTTTGTAGCCACCTTTTTGTTTGAAAGTGAATTTCCTTCAGTCGACCATGCATTACAGATTGTCAAACAGAGGGTACTCGAAGAGGCATCTAGCCTCCCTATGGAATGATAAGAGGACGAAGGGAATGCGCCATTCCAGAAGTTGCAAGGATGTTACAATATCAATGTCGATGATGATGATGATCCCAGGAAGGTAAACATCACTGAGACAAAAGGAAAAAGAGATGTGGAAGGACTAGGAGTAGAGATACCATTTATTGGTCAGCCGATCAAGATAAAAAAGTTCAACATTGGAACAGAGGAGACAACAAAGCTTGCCAATGTCGGATATTACTGGGATGTTGCTACCATTGACAAGATTACAGAGTTGTTGCACAAATATTAGGACTTGTTCCTGACCAAGTTCACTGATATGAAGGGAATCAAAGGAATTATGGGAGAGATGAGAATACCGTTGAAACCAGATGCAAATCCATTCAAGGAAATACCTTACAGGTTGAACCCAAAATACAAGGAAAAATTAAGGATTGAGCTCGATGGAATGTTGAAAGCAAGGATTATTGAACCTGTCTAAGAGTCGAAGTGGATTAACTCTATGGTAGTACAAGGCAAAAATACCCGAGGTGAGATCAGAATATGTGTGGACCTTAGGAAGTTGAATGATTCTTGTCTGCATGACCCCTTCCCTACACCATTCACTGATGAAGTATTAGACAACGTAGGAGGCCGGAGGTATATTCGTTTACAGATGGATTTTCAGGATACCATCATATCCAGATTGCCAAGGAGGAACTCCACAAGACCATGTTTTCCACCGAATGTGGATCCTACCAATATACAGTAATGTCGTTTGGCCTGAAGAATTCCCTAGCCATCTTTTCCAGGGTGGTGGTCGAAGCGTTCAAAGAATTTCTGCATAAATGTTTAGAAGCATATTTTGATGACTGGATTGTGTTTAGTTTGTTGAAAAAGCATATTGAATGTCTAAGGATAATGTTGGATAAATGCAGGCAGTGTAAAATTTCTTTAAATTTGAAGAAGTACATCTTCTTCTCACCATTTGGAGTACTATTAGGCCATATTGTATGCAAGCAAGGATTGTTAGTTGACCCATCAAAGATTGCAATTATAGTTGATTTTCCACCACCTACTTCAGTCAAAAAATTGCACACTGCACTGGGACATACTGGCTATTATAGGAAATTTATTAAAGGATATGCCCAAATCACAACACCGATGGATAAGATGTTGAAGAAGGATTGTCAGTTTGTCTGGACAGATGAATTCCAACAGAGCTTCGACACACTGAAAAAGAAGATGGTCACTGCGCCCATTCTGGTTTTCCCATATTGGAACAAGGAGTTTCATGTGCATGTCGATGCATCTTCTATTGTGTTAGGAGAAGTACTGGCACAAACTGGAGAAGGGGACGTTGACCATCCATTATAATTTTCCAGCAGGAAGCTATCTACAACTGAGATTAACTACACCACTACAAAAAGAGAAGGGTTATCCATGGTGTATGCGCTGCAAATTTTTTTCCAATACTTGTTGGGAGGACACTTTAAAATGTTCACAGATAACTCCACGCTGAAGTATCTAGTCAAAAATCCAGTGTTGGGGGGGGGGAGAATCTGTAGATGGATTCTGCTGTTTCAAGAATATGACTTTGAAATCATAGTAAAACTAGGAAGAATGAACAAGGGTCTTGACCACTTGTCGAGGTTGGAACATGGCGAAGAACCCACCAGATTAGAGGACACAATGCCAGATGCACAAATTCTTCCTATTAGAAAGATTGATGACCACTTTGCAGACATTGTCCAATTCCTGTCAGCATGAATGGATCCAAGTGAGTATGCAATTCCTCAGAAGAAACAACTAGTAGTGCGTGTTGCAAAATTTTCGCTGATCCCTGGTCATTTGTACAAAATAGGACCTGATGAGATACTAAGGAGGTGTGTTATGGAGACAGAGCGACCACTGATCCTTGCAATATCTCATGAAAGCATCGCAGGAGGAAATTATGCAAGGAAATCAACTGCACAAAAGGTTCTACGAGCTGGCCTATGGTGGCCTACCTTACATAGAGATGTTAAAGAATATGCCAAAGCATGTGATGTATTCCAGAGTGTTGGAAAACCATCCCGAAGAGATGAAATTCCATTAGCACCACATATGACCCTACAAGCATTTGAAAATTGGTCCATTGACTTCGCGGGACCTATAAACCCACTAGGGAAACACACAAGAGTAAGGTACATCATCACTGCGACCAAATTATTAACCAGACGGGTCGAAGCCAGAGCAGTCAAGGACTGTAGTGAAACTACAACTGCGTGTTTTATATTTGATGACATAATAGCTAGATTTGGATGCCCTGAGATCCTTATGAGTGATAAAGGCACACACTTCATCAATAAGACAATTGAACCCCTGACTGAAGAATTTTCATTCCACCATCAGAAGAGTACACCTTACCATCCGCAAGCAAATGGGACAGTTGAAGCATTCAACAAGATCTTGGAGACCACATTGACGAAGATTTGTAGTGTGAATAGGGATGAATGGGATTTAAGAGTACTTGCAGTACTATGGTCTTATAGAACCACTTGCAAGAAATTAACAATGCAGACCCCTTTCAAGTTGGTTTATGGTCTTGAAGTTGTTTTCCTGATGGAAAATTTGGTACCAAGATTAAGGATTGATGTGTTCACAGACATGGATGGTAATGACGTTGTTTATGAGAGGTTTGCACTATTGGTTGAACTGGAAGAAGACAGATTCATTGCTGGGTTCCATCAACAAGTTCAGAAGGAGAGAGAGAAGGCCTATCATGACAGGCACATCAAGAAGAAGGCATTCAAGCAAGGTGACTTAGTGCTGATGTATGACAGTAAGTTTATAAAACACCCTGGGAAGTTCAGAACGCATTGGCTTGGAACATATGAGATTACCTATGTCACAAAAGGAGGAGCCGTGCAGCTGAAGACGTTGAATGGAGAATGGAGAGAAGGATTGGTGAATGGGATTCGACTGAAGTTGTACTATGACAACCAACTGCCTCACAGCTCTAAGTAAAGACAAGAGGAAAAGGGTCTAGGTACTAGGTGCAGTTGAAACTGGGTACCAGACATAAAAAAGATAGTCTGCACAGGAAGAAGAGGCACAAAGCAGAAAGCAAAGGCTGCACTGCACAGTCCATATCTCTCCTTGCTAAGTGCTTTGATGTGTTTGGATAGATCTATTGATGCTTTGTGCTTATGAGATATAAATGCCTGTTAGATATGATATGTAAGATGCTTAGTGCTTGATCTATTGAAACTAATTTGTCGTATGTTGCTAAGTGCTGAAATTAGCTTAGATCTAAGTATATACTGCGCTGCTCTGTGTCATCTGTGAAGTGAGATAAGCGTTGATTCGAGGTGAACTATTAATGCTAAGTGTTGTGCGAAGTGTGTAATCACATATCTGTGTCCTAGCTAAGGTTGCAGACACCTGAGTCTTGCAACCACCCCTACCTCTACCTCGGGTGAGACTTCATATGCTTTGCAGGTGTTGCCGAAAGGGCTGGTAGTTAGGGTTTTGTTAGTGCGCTCTTGAGCGTTGAACCCTGGGTCTTCCCCTGTGTGCCAACACGCCATATTTAACAGAGTTGCAGAGATTCTCGTCCTTAGGGAACTGATACCTAATTTTAGGTGACTGATTATAGAACAAATTATTAAATTAAATAAGACATTGGAATTAATCATCAAGAGTGGTTCTTATCACACATAGAAGAACACTCTTGTATCTAATCTAAGAAAATGTTGTAATTAATCAACTAAAAACTACTACTGTCTCTTAAACAGAATTGATGCATGTGCTGGAGGAACTAAATTGGCAGAAAATAGGCCTCGGAGTGACAGAACAGATATCTGTGTTGAGTAATGGCATGCCTGCAAGTTGTTGGTGGCCACTAGAGATAACTGGTTGCATGAGTAGATCTTTGCTCGAGGAAGAGGTAGTCTGTTGAAGTGTTCTGGAACCAATCTGCATTGACCTGTGACTGAGACTTAACTCTTCGTCTGTGTTTGAGATTTCAGAAGATAAGTGCACTTTGTCTTGACTGTAACTAACCCTTCTCCCCGCTTTCACTGTGATGAACTGGTTATGACCAAGAATACGTGGAGGCAGACATCCAATAGGAAGACATGACGTGTGGAGGTGGACAACGTGGATGTAGATGAAGTGGAGTGGAGTGGAGGTAAGATGGAGGTGACATGGAGATCTGATGTCATATAAGCACATGATTGCAGAAGTTGTCGAGGGTGGTTTGGGTCCACACAGCTCTTGGACCCACAATCCCCCACAAGATTCCACGTACCCTTCGAGCAATACCATGGTTCTGATTGTGGGACTGCTTTGGAAAATTAACGTTCGAGCAGTTTATGTCCCTACAATGAAGTGTTGTCATTGATCTGATTGGAATCTGTGATCCAGGTGATATTTACGTATTGCAAGGATCAACGGTTCTTGTTGATTTGGGATCAATGGTCCGTGATCACTTCTGGAGTTCGGGCTTCGGGCCTTTTCAATGCATAGTTCTTACCATCCTATGGAGTGTCGTACTCCCAAAGTGAGAGATATGCCTCCACGTGGTCCCTAGATATGGACGGTCCAGGTTCACTTTGGGAGTTCGGGATTCATGAGTTTTTGTCTCCCTGCTCGTGCAATCCTCCAAAGTGAAGTATATCCGAAGTGGGAGATCTGTCGCCGCGTGTCCTCGTTGATGGACGGTCCATATTTTTTTCGAGACTTCGGGTGTTCATCACTTCGAGAGTTTATGAATGTTGTGCTCGAAAATATCCCAGAGTGGTATAGGCTACAAAGTGATGTCGTGGCATGATGTCATATGATGTCACGGTTGTTGATGTGTCATGGAAAGAAGGGTGACACATGTCACGTGGAAATTGGTGAATGACACAACCAAATGACCTGGAATTAGTGCCATGTGTCATGACTCATGAGTGCCACTTGCTTCAGCACTTCGGGACTTCAGCTCTTCATCTCTTCGGGACTTCAAACCTTCGAGACTTCGGCTCTTCGATACCTCAAGAGTTCGGATCTTTGGGACTTTAGGAGTTTATGAATGTTGTGCTCGGAAATATCTCGGAGTGCTAAGTCTCTGAAGTGAAAGATCTTCCTCCACGTGTCCTTGTTGATGGGCGGCCCAAATTCACTTCGAGACTTCAACTCTTCGGGACTTCGGGTAATTCTTGATGTTAAACCCTATGCAATTTCAACACTTTGAATACATGAAAACCATCGATTTGATTAGCCTGATGGATAACCACCGTCGAAAGTTAACTTGTATGTTCCCACAATTAGAGTCTGAAATTGTCTGCTCTAGATTGTTGTGTTTGTCCAGGGGCATTTCCTATGCATACAGAAAAGGCTTGAACGACCTGTGGTGAGCTTAATCAATGGAAAACATGATTAAAATCATTATGAACCAAATACGACATGTAATTATCCTTCAAGAAACAATAGAAACAGAAATGTGCAAAGACTCGATCAAGAAAGAAACAAATAAGAACCAAGTCACTCAGTAATGGGAAACTGAGTTAATCAACCTGAAGAGGACAAATTCGACGAAGGCATAGGGAAAGGAGAGAGGATAGGCATGGGTTCATACCTAGGTTACAACAGTGGCCATGACTCACTTGACACTTATAATTAGAGTCACTTTTAGTTTGAGTATGGGAATGCCTACCTCACAAGATGGTATATTATTATGCAGATGCTTGATTGTTTGCAGGTTCTCGACCGATGCGCTCCTTGTTCTTGACACACACATTCTACAAAGTATTTCAGTTGTCACAGGTTTCAACTTCATACTTTGGGGGGAATTCTGTTACACATTATTTTTTTCACCCCTCTGATCAACTGACGATATGTGCATAACTCAATTCTATGTTCCCTGAAGATACTAAATGAGACTTTCTCCATGAGAAAAGTGAATCATCTTTCTTTTCTTAAAAACCATATCAAAGGATATCGTCTCACCCTGCTAAGTGCTTGGGGTGCGATGATGCTTGATCGCCGCATGCTGCACCAAAATTGGATTGTGGCATTGTTGCATGCTTCCTGTGCATAGGGTGCAACGATGCTCAAACAATAGAAAAAGGTGAAATTCACAAAAGTTCTAGAAGGGAATATTCTAGAAGATGAGGTGGCCTCCAATGGGTTTCGATATTACTCGCTTCTCTGATTTAGTGGGATCATCCTAATCTCCTCATCCATTCCTATTTCAACCTATATAATGAGGGATCTCTCATGGGAAATGTTAGGCTTTCTTATGCATGCAAAATTATGTTGAAGATTGTACTTGTGATAACTTTGATTTAGCTTTCCAAGTCAGGTTGTGAATGCTCTTTATCAAAATCATTGGATAAAAGGTGTGTGTGTTAAAGAAAAGGGCCATTGGAAGGGACCTTGCAACATCAAGGCATATGTTGTATTCTCCACTTTCATCAATATAATGCAGTGATACATTTCTTCCCCATAAAAGTGTCTTCATTTTTATTGTATAACTCCTTGATCTTATACATAGGCTTCATTGGAATATATATATCAGTTTTATCTTTCTTTGTTGGTTTGTGCTTCCTAATAGGTTCAACATCCCACAAATCCAAAGACAGAGCAAGGACGATACTAGTGAGGATCAAACGACATTTAAATGGTATGTCATTTGTCCCTCTTTGAACTAGTTTACATTACAATGAAATATAAGGAGAAGCTTGTATTCTTCTCTATTTTGTTCTAATTTCTTGTTGAAATTTGGGAGATTAGTTTGTGTCCGCACTTACCGATTTTTTCGATAACATAGACAAGCAATGCTTTGAAAATTGGCGCTCCTCTTTCTTTCATCCTTGAAGTGGTTTGCAAGATTGGGCTAGAGAATAAACATTGTAGAGGTTGTCAACATACCTACCAAAACAAACAACAAACTTTTCTCTTTCAGGAGATAATGCATCGATCTTGGCAATGATTTGGGCTTTTGGGGTTTGGGAGAATAGATATTTTCATCTGCTAGGATCCCTCTAGGTTCTCTTTTTTAGGTAGAAATAAGTGTAAATTTTGATTGATAGTACAAATAGATCAAGGTTGCAACCATCACCAAGAACCCCACATGAGTCGAGCTTGTTCAATGAGTTATAATGACAATTGTGCACTCAATTTGAACCACCTGTAAATCTTGGAATATCACGCCTTGATCCTCCTCGACACTTGTGTTTTGATTGCTTGATGGCGTTCCCTCCTCATGAGAAAACTACATATCAACACAACTCGAAACTAGTGATGACAATGCTCAACCCTCTAGGGATCTCAGGCACCTGTTAGAACATAAACACAAAGAAATCATTCATCATTGTTGACAACAATCTTGACACCTGGGTGAGCACATCTGAAAGATGCAAAAGGTGTGATTCAATCCTTAATAAAAAAACTGACAGATAAAAGCTTCAAGATTTTATCATTGCGCATATATATATATATATATATATATATGGGTATTATTCCACATTAGTTGAGAAAAACACTTTAATGTGTTTATATGTGCCAATGGTTATAATATAGTTTGACGCGTTGAGCACTTTCTAGACTCCTCCTTGGTGGCTTGGCGCTTGGGTGTTTTTGTCTCGGATCGAATCGATAGTGGTTCTAACCCGTGTTAGTGTAGGTGCTTAGCTCGATAGCTTGTGAAATAATTGGAGATTGGGCCTGTGGGCCCAATATTTTTAGCCAAATTTATTAATAAAAAATAAATAAAGACCATGCATGAAGGTCGAGGATTCAAATTGGCTTAAAAGCCAATTTTTTAAAATTTATATTTGGCCAACATAAGCCCTAAGCCTGATAAAAATAAGATTGCACACAAATTTTAATAAAATTTGATCAAAAATATGAATCTCGATCATCCCCTGCCAAAATTTAATGGAGGTCGTACCGGAATTTCCCGTAGAGAAATTTTTTATTTGAAAATTCCTAAGATAGAAAGAGTGATAACATGGGTTCCATGGGGGATGGAGTCCTCCTTGTGAGGCTACCAAGAACCTGCAGATCCAATGTGCCTTATCCATTGGGCTACGGAGTCATCAACTTCCTTCCAAACCTCAACAACTTTTCAAATTCTGAAAATACTCCGTTGAAAACAATATACTACTACAAACCAAATGCTCAGGAAGTGAGATTATTGTAATATCTCCAAGGATGAGCTCAGTTATATTATGTATTGTAAACATGTTTTGTAGGCTGGTGAGCCGAGTTATAATAAGCTAGGAGGCTTATTTGGTGATTAGGTCGGAGAGCCTAGGTGTTAAAGTCTAGGAGCCTAGTTTTGTATATGTAATTATGAAGATCATTAATAAAATATAAACATCGCTGCGTGCAGACCTACCACGAAGAAAGAGTGATGCAGGACTAAGCTTCCACAAGGTTGGGTAAGGGAGGAGCCTAAGTGTGTGGGACTAGGGGCTAATCTAGGGAGCTTACCTCTAAAGGGGATAATAATTTACTATTATTTCCTGAATACTAAGGTGGACATGTTGAGTGTTATCCTAAGTTCTTGTAAAGGGAATGTGTGCTAAGTGGAACTCGTGCTGCTCCAGGAAGACAAGTGTTGACCTGGGTGCATGCAGATAAAACTAATGAGTCAGTCGTGTTGGGATTCATTTTGTCATTAGGGGATCCTCTGCCTGAGTTTGTGGGGATGCCCTTCTGAACCCGTTTTTGGCCTCTGCGTCTGTATCTACATAACCGTGCACAGTGAAGGTTGTTTGTGGCTACCATTTGCCCATTCTTCCTCTAAACCCGTTTTTAACCTCTGTGTTTGTATCTGCATAACTATGCGCAATGAAGGTTGTTTGTGATACCATTTTCCCATTCTTTGTCTGAACCCGTTGGTCTCTATCACCAACCTATGTACATTCGCGGTCACTCGATAAACCACTCACGGGAAGGGGGAAAAACCAACCTGTGTGTCCTGTGAACCCAGTGAGAACCCATGGATTGATTTGCATCTTCTATGAAGCCTGATTGTCTTGTGTATTATTTGTGCCATGTGTGTCATGATTGTGGGCTATTTTGGCCACGCAGTTCCTAGACTGAGTGTGTATTGTTGTCATCGTTTATTCCTTACTGAGCCTTGCATTTGTCCTCTTTGTGCTAGAATGAAGCTGAAGAAGCATGTTATCAGGCCTGTGTGCAACACTCTCTCCATGTGAGAGAGGTGGTTGTGGTTGAAGAGGTAAGTTGTCAGGCCTGTTAGCGACTCTCTCCAGGTGAGAGAGTGCACAGAGGAAGTGAGAAATCCTGGAAGGGGTCCTCTAGCTACTATAGAGATCGGAGAATTCCGGTCCAACCTGTTGCTAAATCCCAAGGCAAGGGAGGTTTAGTAGCCAAAGGAATGTCCGGTATGACAGTGAAGGTGTATACTCCTGGGGTGGGATAGACATGTGGGGAATGAGAGTCTGTGAGAAGTGGGAATAAGTGGCTCATGAGAGAGAATCCATCCTCATAAACTATGTGTCTTCATGTTGACCTTGCCTAGCCTAGGATTCCCTTGCCCAGTGGAGCTTAGTCCCAGCTCGGGGGTGACCTACTACTGATAGTGATGAGCAATGTGGTCTAAGGATGGGAGGTTCATGGAAGGTCTGCACGCAGTTGGTGGTGTTATTCCAGTTTAAATATAAGTATAATTTATCTGCTTAATTTTATGTTATGCATAATGTTGGAATGCTATGATGTGTTCCGTTGCATGTATGAATTGCTATTAATTCTATTTAAATCTGAATGGTAACAATAACTCTATGTTAAAATGTGTTAATTTGATTTAATGCATATTATATTTATATGTGAATATTGCGTAGTAGTGGCATGGCCCAGTCTCTGTGGAGGGTTGGGGATGCTACAGTTTGGTATCGTAGCTAAGTCAGAGTTGAGTAGTAGCGTTTCCCGACAATGGGGTTGGTGGTCGGGGACGTTAGAATATGGTATCAGAGCATGGTTACAACACTGTGCCTGGATGGGCCATGTTAGTATAAAATGAAGAAAAAGTTTCGAAATAATTGTTGTCGAAGTAGACAAAATTCAAGTTCAGAGCCAAGGTTTTAACGTTGAACCTGGATGGGCTATATAAGTGGTCATTGGACCTGAAGTTTTAGGTGGAAATTTTGTTAAGAGGAACCAATTTCGAACCTCAGAACCTTCCTAAGCGCCAAGAAGTTACCTTGGTCATGTTACAAAGCTCAGGAGAAGTAGTGGTGTCATAAAACCATGACAGAAGTGGTGTTGGGCCACAGAATAATGTGGACCATAGGATTTGTTCGGGAGAAGGAGAATCCTTCATGACTGTCAGATCTAATAGTGTTGCGAGGAAGTTAGCCGTGAATTCCTTTGGAAATCCATAGAGTAACAGAGTTTGTTCTGTGCCATAGGATCTGTTTGGAAGGAAGGGAAATCCCTTACGACTGTCAGATCTGGGGAAGTTGCAGAGGATTTAAACCATAATCCCTTTGGACTTCGTGACTTCAGTGAAGTCTGATGCCAGAAACAAGAGAAGGGCTGAAGCCTGAAGCTCCTAAGTGGATCTACACCGTAGATCTGGAGAGGAGAGCTCGACCATTGGATCAAGACAATGTTAAAAGGTCAAACACAGTAGTGAAGGGAGAAATCTGCTGAAGAGCCGAAGTAGTGAGTCATGATGACGTCACTTGGATTGACGTGGACACATGGGTTGTGTGCCACATATAAGTGGGTTCCGAACCCATGGAATATTGAAATTCCATATGGAGCATGACATGTGACACCCATCTGATTGGGGCACGAGTCAGCCACTAGTATTTTGCCACATGGCATTTCAATGAGCATGGTTAGTGGGACCCAAGGTTACATAACGAAGTTAAATTTTGGAGGACCCACACTGGTGTTGATAATGATACATCAAGATTGATGACCAAGAGGCATTGCGGGGACCCAATTTGCACAGAAGTTAATTATCCAAGGCGGTCTCGCAATCCAAACCGCAGTTTCACTGAGGGGTTACGTGTCAACATCAGAAGAATTATGGGATGAAAGGCTAGTTACTCCAAACCACCATTGCATGCCTCCATAATTGAAAAATGTAAGTAATATGATGTAATGACATCACCAAAGGTGATTGGGAATGTTGGGAGATTAACAATTTGGATGCGCGTATGTGAAATCCTTCGAAGTCTCGAAGCTTCGAAGTTCCGAAACCCAGACACTTGAGGTTCCATAGTAAGTGTCAACAGTCGGATGCTGAGTATATGTGGAAGGTTGATCCTCCCTACGTCATGAGTTCGGTAATATGGAACTCTAAGAGATTGTTTTGTGGTGCTTTGAAACCTTCCGAAGCCGAAGGTCGAAGGCCTAAGTAAGCGCTTATTGATCTAGTGATTGGTTATGACCCATGGTTGCATGGGTTGGGGAATGAGAGAAAGGGGCTCATGCCCGAAAGTGATTACAGAGCAGAGAAGAGATCGGAAAGAAAATGAAATCTGAACATTTTCTTAAACCAGATTGGTTTGAATGCATAAACTGGTGAAGTATTGAATAAGTTTCAATTGTTTCTCTTCTTTGAGTTTTCGAGTGCAAGAAGTGCACAATGTTTGCAAGGAGTGAGTTGACAGATGTAAGTTAACCTCATAGAATCTTAGGAGAGATACCGTTGAACCTTCATCAACAGAATTGCAAGGAGTGCACAGGAAGAACTCTGTGTTGAGTTCAAAAAGAGCTAGAGTCACTGAGAACACTATAGGGCTCTGCCAGGTGGGCATTGAGCGAGTGCAAGTGTGCACAGAGAGAACTCTTTGTCGAGTTCAGGGAGAAGAGTATCAGAGGAAGATACTCACAGAGCTGTTGAAAACTCTGTAGAAAATGCTCAACAAGGTGTGATTTGAGCATAAGGTTTCCTGGAGGGCATGAAGTTTTCCTTTGAAAGGAAACAGAAGGGTCAAGACCCTTAGGAGTTTGATTAAATCGAAAAGCTCATAAGAGATAAAACAAGGAGTGCATGGAAGACAAACTCATTCAAAGTCCTAAAGATCATAAGAGATAAGGCTTACAAGAGCAAAGACAAGATCCAATAGGTGGACTCGCAGGAGAAAGGTCAAAGGCCGAAGCCTTTGAACACTAACAAAATCTTCCAAGGCAGAAGAAGTCAAAATATCAGGAGGAGGAGCGAAAAGATCCATTAGATCGGTTGTGGGGAGGAGCCTGGACCATTATATTAGCATCCAGAAGAGCAAAGGAAGCACATAGGAGATGAATGGATCCCATCCGTTAGGTCTGAGTGCGAAGGACCAACAACCGTTGGATCCGTAGGTAAGCGCATGAAACTTAACCCTTGTGTGCACAAGAGAAGTGGACTTGTCAAAGTCCCAAAGTCCCAAAGTGATTTGGGACTGTCCACTGTCAAGGAGGACAAGTGGCATAATATCCACAACTTCTAAAGTTTGTGGACAATGAGGAGGATAAACAGTTGAAGTAAATCTTGGTCGTTCATTTGAAAGTGGACGCGTGGCGCCAGATCTGGAACTCTGGGTACAAAGCACTCTGGAGGAAAGCAGAGGGTGAATGCGCTGAAGTAACGAAGGAAATATTGATCATTGATCGAGGAGGAGGTCGAAGGACTGTTGATCTGGTCTTGGTTGGAAAGAGCTGAAGTCCCAAAGAGAATCAAGGCCGTTGATTTGTGGAGGACATAGGGCAGAAGATCTGTCACTCCAGGGAAATTCACTACGGAGATTTGTGTGTGTGGAGACGTGATAACTCCCGAAGGTCAGAGAGTCAAATTTCATCAGAACCGTCTAATTATTGAGGACAAGTGTCAATATATCTTCCACTCTGGAATATTTCCATACAGGAAAAGCAGATAATTGAGATTTTAAACTCTCGAGGGCCAGAGAGCTGAAATCGACTGTAGTCATTGATTTGGAAGGGAGCTACGTGTCGACAGATCGTGTAGATATGGGATCGTGTGTGGAAGGAGGATAGATAGAAATCGTTGATCACGGATCAGATCCAAGGGATTGGATATTGACGGACAAGTTGTATTGCGGGGCCAAAAATTTCTCGGATGTTAAAAATCTGAGAGCGGGCCGCAATTTATACCATGGTTTTAACAACGTGATACGTGGCAGCTGAAGGTGAATTGCGGGGAGAAAAGCGGGTTGGCCTAAAACCACTCTTGCCCATGCCTGAAATCACAATTTTCCATGAGGTCAGATATAGGTGGATATTGGTGGCCACCCACCTTTTCCAACTGGCTCAAAACAGTTTTCTGGCAATTTACTATTTTTAGCAGTTTTAACTTCTGGGGCCATTTTGAGGGCCTAAATGAAGTTTTTTCGGGATAGAGCTTCTCAATGATAAACAAAGGAATTATTTATCCCCAAAAATGAATCTCCTCGATGATACCTTTCCAACGGGCTATCATATTCCTAAAATGAAGATCGTATGCAAAAGTTACGACCCTGGGAAGTTGATGTACTAACTTACCCAAACGGGGTCCACATGAATTTTGGCGCTTCATCTCCTAGGGTTAGGTTTTTGGATGTCTAGTGTTTTTGGCATTCCTTTTTATTGTAAAAAGGCCTTCAGATCCTCATTGTAATGATCTTCTAGTGAATGAGTGCAACCTTCACATCTCTTCTCAGAGATAAGCCGCCACCATTCCAACAAGCTTGTTTCCGCTGCATTTTACAGTTTCAACTTATTTCCTTATTGAATAGAAAACCAGTTTTACTGTATCTCTGTTATTTTGTGTTAACAATCTATATTCATTTCGTTCTGCTAATAAAATCTAGATCAGTGGTATCAGAGAGGTCTGCTCCTTCTCGTCTTAATGCATGTCCCCAACGAGGTCGGAGTACAAAGAGTTGGGTCTCGAGCTTGTTTTTCTTGAGGACAAAAGCTATCACATGCCCAAGCGACCTCTCATGGTAGGAGAAAATAAATATGATAGGACATGAGATACTTTCAAACTGTTGATTGAGGAATCCATCACACAACAGAGGAACGAGATGATGGATAGTTTCGTGCAAATCCTTCGGCGGCTACCAACAGACGACACATCTTCTTCGAGCGGAGGCGCTTCCCCCTTCAAGGTAAAAATAAACTTTGATATTCCTATATTTGAAGGTCAGATAGACGCAAATGTTGCAGACAAGTGGTTGAATCTACTAGAAGGGTGTTTTTCTGTCCATAACTTTTTGAATAGAGAAAAGATTGCTTTTGTGCTCCTCAAAGTCGTTCCCCATGTCAAAGATTGGTGGGAAACTTTCTGTGAGAAAAAGGAAACAGAGGAACCCTCATTACTTACAGTCACAGCCACCTGAGAATCCTTCAGGGATGATATTAAGGAACAATACTACCCTGTCTGAATATATGACGACTTGTATACCAAATGGACCACACTATGGCAAGAAAGAGACCAAGCAGTGCCATATTTCACAAATATCTTCCATACCTTGCACACCATGTTGGGTATTAAATATTCGGAGTGACATCTGGTGCTCAATTATTGCGGTGCTCTGCATAGATATATCCATACTGAAATTTAATTTATGAACATCTCATTCTTGGGCGCAGCCTACCGATATTTCGTTAAAATCAAGCAGAAGCTCAAATAAAAGATGCGACAATTTGGGCCTGGGAACCCCTCACAACAAAAGCCAGGAAAGGGCGGCCCCAACCCACATAACAAAGGATAGAGAAAATATGGGCAGTATCAGGACAACCATTCCAAGCCATAAGCAAAGAAGGACACTGAAAAGACAAAGAAAGATACCGGGAAGTGGTGTGACTTCCATAAGAGCCCTTGGCATAACACTACTGATTGTTTCTCAAACCAGTGGTTGATGGCCAAAGTGAAATCCTCTGAATCAGATGCGGGTTTTGACTCTGAGCCAAAACTAGAAAGGGGAAGATGAATCATTAACACGGAACCTAGTGCCACCGTTGCTACCACCAAGCTCCAGCTTGGTGAACCAGATGAGCCAGAAAGATGGAGAACGCCTCTTCCATTCACAGATGTGGGTAAAAGGCACCCCACTACAATTCATCATTGATAGAGGTAACCAAAAGAACCTCATCTCAGCAGAGGTTGTCAAGCGGTTGGCCCTGCCAAAAACACCGCACCCACAACCCTACACCATTGGATGGCTCCGCCAAGGAAGCGATCTTTGCGTCAGCCAATAGTGTCGAATGTCGTACGACATCAAGCCCTTCAAAGACGAGGTATTGTGTGATGTTTCTCCTCTCTACGTTTGTGATGTTCTTTTGGGCCAACCTTATTTATGGAAACTTCATGATGTATATGAGTCTAGGCCTCGTAGTGTTATTATTAATTTGAACAGGCAATTGTATAGGATACCCGAGGCAGTCCCACCTAGTGTTATTTCCTTGATCTATGCTAAGCAATGCAGGAAGGTCATATCTCAGATGGGGAAGTTTGTCTTCTTCGTGCTTCGCTCTTAGAATAAGCGAAAGATTACAACCACATCCAGGATCTTTGCAGCCGACCTCTCCACACATCAGAAGCAAGTAGATAAGGTCGTGGAATAATACTCAGATATCTTCTCCTCACCTATCGGGGTACCTTTGCACTGCCAGGTCAAGCACCCCATCGATCTGACCCCCGGTGCATTGCTGCCTAATGGGCCAGTCTATCGCTGCTCTCTGTTAGAGAATGAGGATATCAAGTGAATTATCCAAGAATGACTCCACAAGGGGCACATCCATCCCAACTCATCACCTTTTCAGAGCCCAATAATGCTGGTACAGAAGAAATATGGAACCCGACGACTCTGCATTGATTACTGGGCTCTGAATAAAATCACAGTCAGAAAACGGTACCTGATTCCTCGAATTGACAACATGCTTGATCAACTCACGGGGGCCAAATGCTTCAGTAAGACTGATCTGAAGTCTAGCTACCACCAGGTCTCGATAGAACAGACAGATGTATGGAAAACTGCCTTCAAGTCAAAGGAAGGCCTTTTTGAATGGTTGGTCACGCCCTTTTGTTTGACAAATGCTCCAGCCACTTTCATGAGGATGATGGAAAATATCCTGAAACCATTCATAATTACTTTTGTAGTGGTGTACCTGGATGGAATTCTCATTTACAGCAAGACTTGGGTCAAACACTTACAGCATATTCAACAGGTTCTACACACCCTGCGACAGCACAAGATATATGCTAACTTGGAAAAATTCTCCTTCAGCATGGACAAGTTCCATTACCTGGGATACATCATTGATAATCATGGCGTACATGTGAATCCATCCAATATCCAATTCATCCGTGACTCGCCAGCCCCAACCACACTCACTGCGCTTTGAAGCTTCTTGGGCCTTGTTGATTTCTACCGCAGGTTCGTGTTGGGATTATCCCATATTGCATGGGCCCTCAGCCAATTAACTAGGGGTGGTGGTAAGGAAAATTTTTCATGGGGCCGGTCCCAACAACAAGTGTTCAATGATTTGAAGCAGTGCTTGTGCTCAACCCCAGTACTTTCACTACCATACCTATAGCATCCCTTTGAGATCAAGACAGGTGCTTCAGACTATGCGGTGGGCATCATTCTCACTCAGCACGACCATGACGTGGCCTATCATAGTGAGACACTATCATATGGTGTCCGTAAGTACCCTACTTATGACAAAGAAATGTACTCCATTGTGCAATCCTTCCACCAGTGGAAACATTACATTCTTGGGAAGGAGACAGTCATCCACACTGATCATAAGCCACTGCAGTTCATGCAGACACAAGGAAAATTGTAGAATGATCGCCATCAAAAGTGGTCCACATACTTGCAGCAATTCCAACTCAACATCAAGTATAAAACATGAAGCACCAATCACGTCATTGATTTCCTCAACAAACTGTCAGTTGCGACACTCACCACAATGCTAGACTCTTGCGGCCATGAGACCTCTAGATGGCCCCAACTCTATGAGACAGACCCTGACTTCGCCACCACCTACCAAATGTTGGGTGCAAATGCAATTGTCAATAATTTCCATCTTCAGGATGGGTTGTTGTATCATATGGGCCATATCTATGTTCCATCAAGCGAGAGAGTGAAGCTGATCTAGGAAGCCCACTACATTCGGGTGGCAGTATACTTCAGCGTCAAAAAGACAGTGGCGATGCTATAGAAACATTTCTACTAGCCGAAAATTCGACAACAGGTCATCAAGTATATCAGATGATGCACTGCCTACACTATTGAAAAACCGACCACTAAGAAACAGGGCCTGTAAACCCCTCTTCCTACTCCTGACAAGACTTGGGAATCCATCTCAATGGACTACATGTCGGGCCTCCCATCCACCAAGTGGGGAAATGACTGTATTTTTGTGGTTGTTGATCATTTTTCTAAGATGGCGATTCTGGTTACCTGCAAGAAGAACATCACAGCAGAGGCCACTACCAAGCTCTTATTTGAATGAGTCTGGGTACATTTTGGAATACCACAAACCATTGTCTCAGATTGGTAAAGTTTATTTCTCAACACATTCTGTTCGAGCCTCTGGTGACTGTTGGACACCAAGCTCACCAAATCCACGACCTTCCACCCCCAGAAAGATGGCCAAACCAAGGTCATAAATCAAATTATTGTGCATATCCTTCGCATGTATAATTCAAATCACCCTTGCACATGGGACAAGAGCCTTCCCTATGTCCAACATTGCTACAACCGATCCCTGCATAGCTCAGCCAACCACTACCCCTTTTAGGTGGGGTTGGGATTCCAACCATTGGGTCCCATAGATGTTTCACTTCCCCTTACGGTCACCTCGACCGACTCATCTCCTAATCCAACTGAATCTGACAAAGCCACATGGTTCATTGAGCGGATCTAACACATCCGCCAATAGGTTTAGGATATCCTACATAAGTCCAATGACAAGTACAAACAACACCATGATCAACATCGGGTGCCACATAAGTTTCAGGTGAGCGACAAATTTTGGTTGCACTTGTAGAAATAATTCCTTACAGGACCCCATCGAAAGCTTCGCCCACTCTGTTATGGGTTGTACACCATCACCAAGGTCGTGGGGGATAATTCTTTTGAGCTCAACATTCCTCCTTTCCTTGGCTTGCACCCAGTGTTCAACGTGGATCTCCTTCACCCTTATTTCCCACCATTATTGGACACCTCCGATGTAGCAAAACAATTGACACCAACAGAGATCAACCCCGAATGAATACAACATGCATCTAGTGATCATATTGTGGACACACAAATCAAGGGCACTTGATAGCAAATGATCCAACTTTATCGAGTCGTCAAAGCAGGGCAGCTCCTGCACCAAGGAAAATGGCTCACCTGTGGACAAATTCAACAGAAATTTCCTCATTTGATGGGGGAAATCAAAGAAATGGATACCATTTCTTCCTAAGGAGGGAGGATCAATCCAGGTGGATATCGGTGGCCACCCACCTTTTCCAACTGGCTTAAAACAATTTTCTGGCAATTTTGGAAATTTACTATTTTTAGCTTAAGGTTTTTAGGGATCAAGCTTCTTAATTATAGACAAAGGCATGATTGAGCCCCCAAAATTAATCTCCTTGACGATACCTTTCCAATGGGCTATCATATATATAAAACAGGTATCGTATGCAAAAGTTATGACCCTGAGAAGTTGATGTACTAACTTACCCAGACGGGGCCCACATGACTTTTGGCGCTTCATCTCCTAGGGTTAGGTTTTTGGATGTCTAGGGTTTTGGAATTCTTGTTTATTGTAAAAATTCCTTCAGAGCCCCATTGTAATGATATTCTGGAGAATGAGCACAACCGTCACATCTCTTCTCAGAGATAATCCGCCACCATTCCAACAAGCTTAATTCTGTTGCATTTTACAGTTTCAGCTTATTTCCTTATTGAAGAGAAAACCAGTTTTATTGTATCTCTGTTAGTTTGGGTTAAGAACCTGTTAATAATATGTAGTCATTTCGTTATGCTCATAAAATTTGGATCAGTGGTATCAGAGTGGTCTGATCCTTGTCATCTTAATGCATGTCCCCAATGATATCAGAGTACAAAGAGTTGGGTCTTGAGCTTGTTTCTCTTGAGGAAAAAATATCTCGCATGCCCAAGCGATCTATCATGGCCACAAAAAAAAATATGAAGGGATAGGAGATCCTTTCAAATTGTTGATTGAGGAATCCCTCACGCAACATAATAACGATATGATGGATAGTTTCACGCAAATCCTTCGGTGGCTACCAACAGGCGACGCATATTCTTCGAGCGGAGGCGCCTTCCCCTTCAAGGTACAAATAAACTTCGATATTTCTATATTTGAAGGTCAGATAGATGCAAATGTTGTAGACAAGTGATTGAATCTACTAGAAGGGTATTTTTATGTCCATAACTTTTCAAATAGAGAAAACATTACTTTTGTACTCCTCAAATTTGTTCCCCATGTTAAAGATTGGTGGGAAACGTTCTGTGAGAAAAAGGAAACAGAGGAACCCTCATTATTTACAGTCATGGCCACCTGGGAATCCTTCAGGGATGCTATTAAGGAACAATACTACCCTGTCGAAATCTTTGATGATTTGTATATCAAATCGACAACACTGCGGCAAGAAAGAGACCAAGCAGTGCCAGATTTCACAAACATCTTCCATACCTTGCGCACAAAGTTGGATATCAAATATTCAGAGCGACATTTGGTGCTCAAGTATCACGACGCTCTGCATAGATACATCTATACTGAAATGGAATTTATGGACATCTCATCCTTGGGTGTGGGCTACTGATATGCCGTCAAAATCGAGCAGAAGCTCAAACAAAGGACATGGAAATTTGGGCCTGGGAACCCCTCACAAAAAAAGCCAGGAAAGGGCAGCCCCAACCCACAAAACAAAGGACAGAGAAAATATGGATAGTATCAGGAAAACTATTCCAAGCCACAAGCAAAGAAGGACACCATAAAGACAAAGAAATATATCAGGAAGTGGTGCAACTTCCATAAGATCCCTTGGCATAACACTGTTGACTGCCTCTCAAAGCAGATGCTGGTGGCCGAAGTGAAAGCCTATGAATCAGATGCGGGTTCTGAGTCTAATCCAGAACTAGAAATGGGAATATGGATCATTCATGTGGAACCCAATGCCACTGTTTCTACCACCAAGCTCCAGCCTGGTGAGCCAGATGATGCAGAATGTGGAGAACACCTCTTCCATTCACAAATGTGGGTAAAAGGCACCCCATTGCACTTCATCATTGATAGTGGTAGCCAGAAGGACCTTAACTCAATATAGGTCATCAAACAACTATCCCTACTGACAACGTCACACCCACAACCCTACACCATTGGATGGCTCCGCTAAGGAAGCGATCTTCGTGTTAGGCAACAGTTTCGACTGTCGTACAACATCAAGCCCTTCAAAGATGAGGTATTGTGTGATGTTTCTCCTCTTGAAGTTTGTGATGTTATTTTGGGCCAACCTTATTTATGGAAACATCATGTTGTATATGAGTCTAGGCCTTGTATTGTTATTATTACTTTGAACAATAAATTGTACAAGATACCCAAGGCAGACCCACCTAGTGTTATTTCCTTGATCTCTGCTAAGAAATGCATGAAGTTCATCTCTCAAATGGGGAAGTTTGTCTTCTTCGTGATTCGCTCTCTGAATAAGCGAAACATCATAGCCACATCCAGATTCTCTGTGGCTGACCTCTCCACACAACAAAAGAAAGTAGATAAGGTCGTGGAAGAATACTTAGATATATTCTCCTCACCTACCGGGGTACCTCTGCACTGCTAGGTCAAGCACCCCATCAATCTGACCCCTGGTGCACCGCTGCCCAATGGGCCATTCTATCATCACACTCTATTAGAGAATGAGGAGATCAAGTGACATATCCAAGAACTGCTCCACAAGGGGCACATCCATCCCATCTCATCATCTTATGGGAGCCAAATTGTGTCGGTAAGAAGAAAGAAGGAACCTGGTGATTCTGATTGAATATTGGGATTTGAATAAAATCACAGTCATAAATTGGTACCCCATTCCCCAAATCAATGACCTCCTCGATCAACTCATGGGGGCCAAATACTTCAGTAAGATTGATTTGAAGTCTGGCTACCACCAGGTCCCGATAGAATAGACAGATGTATGGAAAACCACCTTCAAGTCAAAGGAAGGCCTTTTTGAATGGTCGGTCATGCCCTTTGGTTTGACAAATGCTCCAGCCACTTTCATGAGGATGATGGGAGATATCCTGCAACCATTCACCAATACTTTTGTAGTGGAGTATCTGGATGACATTTCCATTTACATCAAGACTTGGGCCAAACACTTGCAGCATATTCAATAGGTTATGCACACCCTTCGGCAACACAAGCCAAATGCCAACTTGGAAAAATTCTCCTTCACCATGGACAGGGTCCATTACCTGGGCTACATCATTGATAAGCATGGTGTACATGTGGATCCAACCAAGATCCAACTCATCCATGACTTCCCAGCCCTAACCACACTCACTGTTCTTCGGAGCTTCCTGGGCCTTGCCAATTTCTACCGCAGGTTCGTGTTGGGATTCTCCCATATTGCATGGGCCCTCAGCCAAATAATGAGGGGTGATGGTAAGGAGAAATTTTTGTGGGGCTGGTCCCAACAACAAGTGTTCGATGATTTGAAGCAACGCTTGTGCTCAGCCCCAATACTTTCACTACCATACTTGCAACAACCCTTTGAGATCGATACATATGCTTCAGACTATGCGGTGGGCATCATTCTCACTCAGCACGACCACCCCGTGGCCTATCATAGTGAGACACTATTAGATGTTGTCCGTAAGTACCTTACTTATGGAAAAGAAATGTACTCCATTGTGAAAGCCTACCGCCAGTGGAGACATTACATTATTGGGAAAGAGACAGTCATCCACACTAATCATAAGCCACTGTAACTCATGCAGACACAAGGAAAATTGCAGAATAATCGCCATCAAAAGTGGTCCACATACTTGTAGAAATCCCACCTCAAAATCAAGTATAAAACAAGAAGCACCAATCGCGTCGTTGATTTCCTTAGCAGACCGCCAGTTGCGACACTCACCATGGTGCTAGACTCTTACAACCATGAGACCTTTGGATGGACCCAACTCTATGAGACAGACCTAGACTTCGCCACCACCTACCAAATGTTGGGTGCAAACGCAGTTGTCAATAATTTCCATATTCAGGATGGGTTGTTGTGTCATCTGGGCCATATCTGTGTTCCATCAAGCGAGCGAGTGAAGATGATTTGGGAATCCCACTACAGTCGAGTGGCATGACACTTCAGTGTTGAAAAGATAGTGGTGATGCTACAGAAACGTTTCTATTGGTCGAAACTTCGACAGGAGGTCAACAAGTATATCAGGTCCTGCACTACCTACGCTATTTCCAAACCGACCACTTAGAAATAGGGCATGTACACCCTTCTTCCTACTCCTGACATGCCATGGGAATCCATCTCAATGGACTACATTTCGGGCCTCCCATCCACCAAGCGGGGAAATGACTGTGTTTTTGTGGTTGTTGACCGTTTTTCTAAGATGGCAATTCTGGTTGCTTGCAAGAAGAAAATCACAGCAGAGGCCACTGCCAAGCTCTTCTTTGAACGAGTCTGGGTACATTTTGGAATCCCACAAACCATTGTCTCAGATCAGGATAATTGATTTCTCAACACATTATGGTCTAGCCTCTAGTCATTGCTGGACACCAAGCTCACCAAATCCACAACCTTCCACCCCCAGACTTCCGTGTTGGCACGGTTTGAAACCAAGAAACCAAGTTCCTTCCAACTGGGTCTCCACCACTTCAATCCTCCACCAAAGGCAAGCTCATAGGAAAGAGGCAATGAGGTCCTCTCAACAATAGGGAAAGATCTTGGAGGCTGAACACTGTGTTCAGACTTGAGTGACAAAGGGATGCAGACTCAATATGAAGTAATTTCTCCAGAGTAACTTTGCTCTCAAAGTTGAATGTTTTCTCCTGTTTTTACATATCTCGGAATTGTGCTCTTATAACCTTTAGAATGCAACTGAAGGGCCGAGTCAAAATGTTTCTAGTATGTGGAAGGCAAAGGATCAAAGATCTCCTGTCGTGACATGGAAACCTGACTCCATTTTTGTATTTTCTGGCACAAATCCCTATGTGCATGTTCTGTAGTGGAGAAGCCTGCGTATACACATCTTGTGTAGCATGTAGGGATGATAAGTCTTCATAGGGAAATGGAAAAAGGCCCTCTGTGCAAGATAGCAATGGTGAGGCAAATCTTTCTATAACAGATGCCCCCTAATGTGTGAGATCAGAGGAGTATCTACGATGGCCGAAATACATTATAAATAACCCAGAAGTGGAGTGGGAGATAAATGGACGAACTCAATTGCTCATTACATTCTTTACTAACTTTGCATACATGGATGACAATAATACAATGCATATCCATGTGGAAAATATACCAAACAAGTGTTCATGGCCATGAATAGGCAAATACAAATGTGGTTACATGCCAACAATTGTCATAGTCACGAACACGACCCATTGAAACTAGTCTCAAAATCAATCTGAAGATATATGTATACCATGGAGTACAAGTTGATCTCCCATGATCACTGAATTCAAATAGGTGTTGGTCCAATGAAAGGGAAGAAACAACTCAGGAAAGTTGCATCCACATAGTGATGTCTTCAAGTCTTCTATACTATCCGCCAAGGGTGCAAGTCTACATTATGTGAATAAAGGAGTCGAGGTCAAACATAATGAGACATTGTTTGATTACCGGTCATTGAGGTATACCGTTAACAAACGAAAGACAATGTACCAATAATGAAAGTAGGTATCAAGGCACCAAGTACATTCCTACAACTGTGAATAAAGGAGTCGGTGTTGAACACTTGAAGAATCCATTTATCATGATACATTGATGTATTCCCATCTGTCAATGGCGAGAGAGACTGCCACTAATGACTGTAAGCCTCAAGGTACTCATAAATCTCTAGGTCCCATATCCAAAATAAATGAGCTGAAGTTTATGGAAAGAGACCCGTTGAAAGGAGATAATTAAGGCATCTCTCATCAGTCAGCACGAGGAACAAATCAGGAGCTTCATGATTTGGTGGAGATCAGACGAAGAACATGTTCGCGAACCAATGACCCTATGGGTATTTCACGTGTGCCAAATGCAAGCGGTACATGAAAAAGACCCTCTGAATAACAGCCAATGATGAAAACTGCTGACAAAGGTGAGGAAACCACCAATAAGGATAATGGCACTAGCATATTTGGCCCATTTTTCAATGGTTGTTTTGATGCTATTGCGACGCTATGTCACTGATATGGCGACGAATTTGGAGTCTCTAAAATGTGGTTTTATGTGACGTGCCATTTTTTACAAACTTGATCAAATGTCGCACAAGTGACGATATAAGAAAAAAATCTCAAACCAACTTTTCATCTAAATTGTGACAACAACTTTGATAGTTAAATTGATGCATCAATAGAAGCCGTCGTTGCATATTCAATGACAACTTTTTGTTGTTTATGTATCTAAACTGACGCATCAATAGAAGTTGTCATCACATATTCGATGCCACTTTTCGTTGTTTATATAGCTAAACCATCGCATCAATAGAAGTTGTCGTCGCCTATTCGACGACAACTTTTTGTTGTTTATGTAGATAAATCGACGCATCAATAAAAGTTATCGTCACCTATTCGACCACAACCTTTTGTTGTTTATGTAGATAAACTGACACATCAATAGAACTTTCCGTCGCCTATTCGACGACAACTTTCCGTTGTTTATATAGCAAAACCGTTGCATCAATAGAAATTTTTGTTGCATAGGCAACGACAGCTTTCCGTTGTTTATATAGAAAAATCATCGCATCGATAAAAGTTTTCATCGGATATGTGACGACCAAAATTTATTTAGAAAAAAAAATAAAAAATTATTTTGGGCATCAATTTTGATATTAATATTAATATTAAATCCCAAAGGGTATTGCATGAGCCCCGTATTAATTTCACAAAGCCTTGGGACTTCTTTGATGGAGCTTATCAAGGCTCTCCAAAAATGTGTGGAGATGGAGTCATACTCTTTTTAGATCATTACCACTTCTTCTCCTTAAAATATGGAGCAAGACTGGGAGCAAATAACATGGCTGAATTCTACACCCTCTAGATGTTGATGATAGTGGCACTTGAAAAAAATATTAGGTGTTTGCAAGTTCTTGGAGATTTTAAGTTGTTGATGGATTGGGATAATGGAAAATTTAATATTACATATTTGGTCTTGGAGACAATCATGGCACTATGCTTGGAAAAAAAATCTATGCTCGAGGAGGCCTCATTTTTCCATATCTACATGGATTTTAATAAAAAATAGGATATGTTGTCAAAATAAGCCATCATGCTACAAGGCTCCTTGTGGAATGTGAATACAAGGACAATGCTCTACTAAAAGCTACTCAATTGTCTATGTTTTGATGTTTGGTTGATAGGTATTGGGGTAGATATAGAATTATGTTTTCTTGGAGGTTAAAGATGATTCTAGTTATGTTAGGTTTTGTCTAGAT
>JZKD02S1673571.1:310921-325698 GCA_000966675.3 Picea glauca | reverse complement strand
CATGTCACAAGATTTTGGAAGTTGCATCATTAAGAGAAGCTGAAATTATCATTAAGTGTATAAAAAAATTACATTCACAGATATATACAAGCCATAGAAATAGCCTTGTGTATATAATCAGATATATAATGTACATCTAACTGTCTTATAAAATTATTACATGAAATCATGAATTTATTTTAGTCTTCTTTTTTGCTTTCCAGTGCTTAAGCAAATAGTCAATGTCCATGTCTTCTTTTACTAGGTGTTTTGTTCTAGAGTCTGTACTTAAGGCTAGAAAGTACAAGGTCTAGGCATCCGAAAGTGAGTAAAAAATAAAAATGGGAAGAATCAAACTTTGGGAAAGGAAGCTAAGGCTGATTTCCAAGTTGTCTCTGTCTCGCTTCCAAACATTCCTAGATGCTTATATCCCATTCAATTGTGGCCCATGAACTTTTGAGTTCTACCCGGGTGATGGCAGTTTTAAGTATGGTGTCAAAAATGTTCAAAGTGATGTTGGTTTAATCCGATAGGCCGGGTTAAATGTTGGGTTGTATTGGAATGGGCACAATCATGGAGGAACATAAATTGAAAAGAAAGTTCAAGGTTTAAAATGATACTTCAATTTTTGACCATATAAAAGAGAATTTTCGAATCCGATATTAAAGGTAGAACACAAACCAAAGGCCTTCTCCCCTAACTGAGTTAAATTTAAAAAAAAACATATATGAAATGTGAGAAAACATTAAGGATTCGACATTGCGAGGCTCCTATCAAGGGATAATCCTACCCTGTAAATAGAAGAAGAAAAAGGCAAGAAGAAATCCGATGAAGCATAAAATATAGATATCTAAAAAGTTCATAGGTCTTGTACTTGCTGATAGCCGATACAGAGGAAAAACTGCAAATTATTAGACGACTAAAAAGTTGGTCACCACAGTAGAAGTTGTACTAAATTGCAACTAAGCATTCATCACAAATATATATGTGAAATGGAATTTAATATAAGATAACAGAGAAAACAAAACTCATAACTCAGTCTTCATGGAATCAGGAATCTTCGAATTTCTTTGTATTAATCTTCAAAAGGAAAAAAGTCTCTTATTACAATCGGCCAAGAAAGGTCCAGCCTTTGTCCTCCCAAAGTTTCGAGTGATAGACATGAATAGGCTCAGCATTAGATGGAGTCCATCTCTAGCTCATTAGAGGGAAAGGCATCATGAAACAAATAGCGTCCATGATGTAGGCGAAAATGAAAATTGAAATTTCTTTCCCACTCACCTTCTGCGCTCGATATTCGGTAATTCGATTGGTTAGACTATCTGACAACAGTTTGGCCCAGTCAAAAGAAAAACCTTAAGCGACTGTATGAATCAGAGGTACCCACGGGAGGAAAAAGTGTGCGGTGTCCTCCTTCCCATACAACCTACAGGACATCATCGCTATATACCTGAATTGCAGTTCTAAGGAGGAGATTGAATAAATTCCATTACCATCCGCTGCGAATTTTGCAGGGTGTGAAACCCAATCCTTGATCAGATCAGACAAGTTTCTGCCATATTGCTCGCATTCCTTCCGCTTGAAACCTTCCAGAAACTCGACATCGTACACGAAGTTTGGTGTGGGTGACAGTTGATACATTGCCTGCAAATGTTTTGGTCTAAAAGTCCCAATTGTCACCTTCTTCTCACTGATAATAGTCCTGGTCGGGATATCCACATGGTCTAGTGCCCATCTGATCATATCATAATAGGGAAGGAGCCGTGGCCTTGCTGCTATTTTGTGCATCTCTGCTTGAATGTCGATTTTGTATTTGGTGGCCAAATCATCCTTCTCATTATCGCTAGAATCATCTGAACAATTCACCAATTCAGACTGAAGAATATCGAAGATGTATGTCCAAGTTTTGACAGTATCAATACTTCGGGGTGAAGTATCGGAAACAACATCTGAGCCCTGTCTTGAACTCTTGGCAACCGCCTTGGACTCTTTTCGTGGAGCCATGATAGAGGACTCTGTACTCAGATATCCTATAGTAAGAAATGTAAATACAGACAGAAGTTATCCCGATGAAAAAGATTTATGCGCAAAATAGAAATAAAATTGAAATAATGAAAGAAACTCCCATGCTTTGATCTTTCAAATTTGCATGAGTCCTTGCTGACAGAACGGTCAAGTCGTTTAATGGAAATATTTGGGCGTGAAACGAGATCTTATTTTCCATTAACTCGTCAAGATTCAAATCAATTCCATAAATGTTTAAAAGATTTGTGATAATAAAGAAATGCAGAAACATTCAAAAATCACATTCGTAGACTATGTATGTTAAAGGTCCTTTCAGGCATTAATTAATTCAATTATTCCCTTCAATTTTGTACTTTCAGCCCTTGAAACCTCTTTTCAGTGTTCACCGTATCAGATGATTTCGTTACTAGTCTTGGAGTCCAAAAAACCCGAAATCACAATGGCATGATTTAGCCTTTTACCCATGACGTTGCCCAAGATTTTAGCTAATCCATGTCTAAAGGAGGAAATCGCAACTTTGTGGATCGGATTCGTGAAGATGCGGCTTTTGGAGGGAGTGATTGTCGAGTTGCAAAAGCACGATATTGTTTAAGCCAAGTTTAAAGGATTTACTCTTGACACTAACCAGGGTAACTTTTGGAACTGTTTCGCGACTTCGCATATAGGAGTTTGAAAACCATGTGACTTGCAACTCCTGAAGTGCAATAACACGAGGTAATAAAAGTGATAAAATTTCTTAATGGTTAAGTGACGGTGATTTAGGACTATAACGACCATCGCCACTTTTCATTTCGAGGTATTGAGGCTTTCAGTGGGTAAAGTTTATAAAGTAAAAGATGGCCTGAAAACCAAATTTTGATTTTAAGAATTATATTTCAACCACTTGGAAAAGGCGGATCCAACATAGGCTCCAACTAGGGATCCCGTCTTCCTGCAGGACGGGAATAAGAGTAGACCACGTGCCTATATTGGGTAAATGGAGTCATTGTTTTCTTTCTACGAAACTTATTTAGGAAGGGGATATAGAGGAAAAAAGAGATTTCACTTTTACTTCTGAAAAGATTTTTCAAAATTCAATTATGTTCTAAACTCAGCGGAAGCCCTTTCGATGAATTTCTCCTTCTCGATACTGAATTCAGGTCTGCTTTAAGATAATCAAAACAATCCTAGGAAATTCAACAGCTCTTGTGGGTTTTGGCTTGCATCAAACGAAGTAAATTCCATGTTTTTAATCGGGGAGTGATGTCTGAACTTGGGATGCAGATCCAGTCTCGAAAGGGCTGGTTACCCGAGTAGATTGAAATTTATGTATGATAACCTTACAGATATCTCAAATATTGCTTCACTGCCAGCGAGCCTGTTCAGTACCCCAGTGAAGTTATCTGGCCCTTTTTACTGAATTTCCTTTCACCACTTCTAATCATAATTATGCATTTAAATGCTGAGACGAGGGAAATAATTTATGAATTTCCTTTCATCGCCTCCTTGGACTAGATGGGGGAAATCAAATATGAATTTCCTTTCACCATCTATCTTATATTTTACTTTTTAAAACACGAAGTGGGGGCAATCAGTTTGTATAAGGTATACCAGGGATGATATTTGTGTAATATTCGCAGTGGAGGTCTTTCAACTTGCTTTGATTACTTAGGACCAACCTTCTATTAACTTTCAAAACACCTTAGCCCGCAGAGAAAATGGGAAAAATTACTTCCAGGGGTCTTCCTTCGAGAAAGCCTCAATCCTTCAAAAACTGTTAAAAAACCTAGAAGAGTCAGGATCAACCTACGCTTAACTTTGTTCAGTAGGAGACTGCGGAGTTATGAGGGCTGGCTCACTTTCTAAGATCTGTTTTCCAGTTTCCAAAGCCAAAACGTAACCTCTTCTCCCTCTGTAGGAACCACAGAAAGGTGTTTGGTTTTTAAGAAGGTAAATCCGAGGATAGAAAAAGGGCGACGAAGAAAAGTATGGAATTCAAAATACAAAGGTCGTGGATTAAACCCGACTCTTGGAACCTTTTCTCGGAGATTCTTTACTCCCTCTGTGTATTTTAATTACCACTTATCTTTATCTAGGTGAAACTTTTAGGACCTAGGGTAAGAAGTCGTTCTTTTAATGACATGTCAAGTGAAAACATCATACTTATGAGACCATCATGGCACTTTAGCGACCTTCATTTGAAATACATACATCTCTAGAACTCGTACCTTTGCATTACCATTTTTTTTTCTTCCAAAGTAACGAAAAAAGTTTTAATATCACCTGTTTTCGACGTATTGATTCTCCGATATATGACCATTTGTTTATTCCTTTATCTCATTTGGTTTGCAAGCCGGGATCCGGTATATACAATGGAAAATTTGGAAACCATTTATTGCATATAGTGCTTTAAATAACACCCATTGACAGGGGCGTTGAGGATTTTACCGTCCAAATTCTCTAATAAAAACGAATTTTTCCCTTCAGGAGCTGTGACTTTGAATGGTCTATACCAAATATGATCAAATTTACCATGTTTTGTTGAGTCTTCCTTCCTAGAATCCCATTTCAAAACCAAATTGTCGGGGATAAATTCTCTGTCCTTGTCCTTATGATCGAATAATGCTTTCATGTTGTCCTAGTATTTCTGCAACCTTTCGTCCACTTCGGCCCTGTGCTGTTGAACTTCAATCAGCTGGTTTATTCTTCTTGTGACATGATTTGGTTCTTCTTTCTCATATTTCCAAAGTTTCATTACGGGAAGTGCTAGATTTATAGGTAATACTATGTTGGTCCCGTATACCATTTGGAAAGGAGAAGTGCTGATAGATTTTTTTGTACCTATCTGATTCGCCCACAAAGCGTATTCCAAGTGCACATGCCAAGATTTTTTGTTTTCGCTCAACACTTTCTTAATTATAGTGATCAGAATCTTGTTTGAAGACTCGGCTAGCCCATTTCTTTGGGGGTAATATGTCATGGAATGATTGAGCACGATATTATACTTTTGGCAAAATCTGACCATAGCCATAGATTTAAATGCATGGGCATTATCTGTGACTATCTTTCGGGGGCAACCAAATCTAGACAAAATGTTCTCTTCTAGGAAATACATTACCACTGAATCCATTGCCTTTCTAGTTGGAATAGCCTCCACCCATTTGGTGAAGTAATATATAGCAGTCAGGATCCATTTATGTTGAGTGCTAGAATGAGGGTTAATTTCGCCTATAAAATCCAGTCCCTGTTGTTGAAAAGGGGCTTCTGTTTTGACCGGAACCAGCGGTAGCACTGGGAGTTTGTTCTTGCCTACGAACAATTGGCAAGGGTTATAGGCTCTGACTTTGGCATTGACATCTGAAAATAGTTTGGGCCAATAATATCCTGCCCTCAGGATCTTATAAGTCGTTTCCCTCCAGGCGTGATGTCCTCTACACACTCCTTCGTGAAGTTCGTTTATGACCTTCTCTGTTTTTTATTCAACTAAACAAACCAACATGAAGCCTAGTGGGTCTTTCCAATACAATTGGCTTTCAGATATACAGTACTTCACCGCATGCAGCTTCAGGGTCCTGGCTTTAGATGGGGATAAGTCACTCAAGCATTTCAAGGTCAGCAGGTAGGACACTATGTCTTTATACCAATCTGATGAGGAAAACTTCTCTTCGATTCTAATTTCAGTTATTTGTTCATCGAGATCATTCATGTCCACACACTCTTCACATCCCTATAGGTCATTTATTCTGAGGGCTCTGAAATTTGATTCAGCTAAGACCTTAGCCAAACCTTGTCCTTTTACTAGTCTCGTCGGTTTTATCTCCAGGTCGAATTCTTGAATTTTGGCAAGCCACCTTCCCCTTTTCCCATCACTGTTGGACTGAACCAAAATTTCTTTTATGGAACTGGTGCGTACGTACGCAATTACCTTGGAATGTAACACGTAGGTTCTGAAAGCCTTTAATGCCTTCAACATAGCATATGCTTGCTTTTCCATTATATCATATCTGAGTTCAACATCTCTAAGACTTTTACTAAAAAAGGCTATTGGTTGCTCGAAACCTTCTTCATTTTTCTGGAGGAGTACCGCGACAAGTGTGTGTTTGAAGGCGAATGAGAAAATCAGAAAATCTTTTAGATAATTAGGGCTTGCCAGTACGGGTGCCTCGCTTATAACCTTCTTGATGCGTGCAAACGATGCATTGGCTTATGTTGTCCATTTCACTTCGTTGTTCTGCTTTAGCATATCTGTGATCAACTTCACGATTTCAGCAAAGTTTGGGATAAATATCCTCAAAAACATTATTTTTTCTAAGAATGACTGAATCTCTTTTACATTCCTAGGGATATTTATGGTGTCTATCTTCCATCTCGAGACACAATATGGCCCAAGAGTTTACCTTCTTGCATAGAAAAGTGAGACGTTTTGGGGTTTAAGGACAAACCAAACCTGCAACATTTCTCAAACGTCTGCTTGAGATGTATCAGATGATCTTCATCAGATTTAGAAAAAACGGTGAGATCATCAAGATAGATAACTACAAATTTGTCCCTTTCGCCGATGAAAGCGATATCCATAACATGTTGGAAAGTAGCAGCTGCATTCATTAAACCAAAAGGCATCTTGTCATACATAAATGTACCCCAAGGGGTGGTGAAGGTTGTTTTTTCTTTATCGTTCTCGTTGACAACAATTTGATTGTACTCGAAAAACTTGTCGATCATCGACATCCTATTTTCCCCAACTACTTTTTCTAGAATGTGATCCATTTTGGGTAAAGGGTAATTATCTTTGAGGGAGGACTTATTTAGATTTCTAAAATAAACACACAGTCTGATCTCCCCAATTTTATTTCTAACTTGGACCAAGTTTGCTACCCAGTCGGAGTATCTCAGTGGTACGATTATTTTTGCGTCCAGGAGATTTTTGACTTCCCTTTCGACCACGAGCAATAAAATAGGATTGATTTGTCTGAGTTTTTGTCTAAAAGGTTTGACACCAGGCTTTAGGGGTATCTTGTGTTCAATCAGAGTGGTGTCATAGGTTCTCAGCTCTTCGTACGACCAAGCAAAAATGTCTTTATACTGCTTGAGTAAATCAACATATTTACTTTTTGTCTCTGGACGAAGATACTTTGATATTTTTACTATCCTAGGCTCCTCTTTGGTCCCTATGTCATATTCTTCAACCTCTTTTGGTTGGGGTTGCAAAGCAGACTTTAAGGGAATATCATTTTGGTCGAACAGTCTCTCCAGAGGGATTAGTCCCTTTGGAATCTGATTGTTCTTTAAAACCAACATGCGATGATTAGCGATCCTTTCTTGGAACCCTTGAGGATCCTCTCCCTCTTGCATGATCCATGTGTGGTTGTTTTGGTTTTCCTAGTCAATGTGAGTTTCGGTGAAGTCGTCCACCATTTCGAGGAACTTCTTGATTTGTTATTCATCCTCAAACACTTTCCAGCATTGGATGTTGTTTGGTATGGAAGGTTTGTTCCTCACATCTATGTGGTACCTTAGTTTGAAAGCTATAGGGGGGGAAAACATTGAGGCTGCTTTGGCCAATGAATTGACTTGCAGGTTTTTAGCGCGTGGGATGAAATGAACATTTACCGACAAGAAGAAATTTTCTATTAAATCCCATGCGCAATTCCTATAAGATCTCAATCTTGGGTGTTTGGCCTGGTATTGCCGATTTATCTATTTCACTATCAACTCTGTGTCTCCGTATACTTCCAAGTTCTTTATGTTCAGCTTCCTGGCAACTTCCAACCCTAAGACTAGATCCTCATACTCACATACGTTATTGGTGTAGTTTATATCCCACTGAAACCTATAAGAGAAAGGAATAACAAATTCATTTTCAGGTGCTACAAATAGTACTCCTGCACCTGCTCCTTCATAAGACAAGGCACCGTCAAAAAACATTTTCCAAATTCCAGTGCTATACATATTTTCGTCTATCTTTCCTGATTCATTTTCATCTATGTAATTCTCTTATGTACATCTATTTACACCATCATTAAAATACAAAATACAATTCCCTAGATCTTGATCGACAACATAAACAAGAAAATTGTTAGGATTTTGTGGGTCGCTCACTGTGTATGCTAACCTCGTTTCCCTGTATAGCCGAGTAAATTGTCCACCAAACACATGAATCGTGGCATAGGTCATGTCTAGTTGAAGAGACCCTCCAAGTTTGGCTCCCCATGACCTAGATAGTAGCAAGCCATACTTCAGAGGTATATCGGCAATAACTACATCCATCAAGACGCTTTTCACTAGGACCTGTGCGAGAGTGAATACTAAATATTTTATCATACCCATGCACTTAACTCTCCTTGAATTGAAAGAGGAGAGATCTCCATAAGGCCTGGTGATCTCGAGGCCTAGTCTGTCCATAATGGACTTGGGCATCACATTATGTGAGGCTCCAGAGTCTAGCATGCAGTTATGCAGTAGTCGATCATGCACATTTAGGGTAATATAGAAGGGAGCGACAGTGTCTTTGGCACCCTCGAAATGTGGACCAAAAGTGATATTAGACTTATCATATTCCAAGGTTATCACGTCAAAGTGACTTTCTAGATCTGAAAAATCTATCATTTTGTTTATCTGCTTTCGATACACATGATTCTTTGCTAATTTGACCAGAGGGATTGGTATTTTGATCTTATTTATCTCATTTTCAAGGCTGAAACCTCCCCCACCTTTGTCCATTTCTCTGGTTGAAAATTTAGACTCCTTCTTTTCTAACTTATTTGTCTGTGCTGATTTATTTTTCATGAGTTTATTTACTGGTATATGTGTTTCAACTGTCTTCGGTTTTTTTGCTTGGGTCTCAGCCTCCTTTACTTTGGGATTTTGCAAGTTTAACCCTTTTATTTTGCTACTAGGTATCTCGGTCTCTTTTGGGGCGGGCTCGTATATTTCACCTCTAGGAAGAATTTTCTTGGGTTGAGGAGTCAATACAAGTTTTTTTTAGGCCTTAGGTTGTACTTGTGTTGGACCTCATCCATTAAAGAATCAGTCATTTCTTGATAGACAGAAACATCAGTGTTGTTTATGTCATCATCTTTATTTGATGGTTGCTATGTGTTCAAGGACTTCTCATAATATTATTTAGTTAAATGAGGTTGTGTGCAGTCGTCACCCAACTCGTTTACGTCTTCTTCCAGATCCTCAAAATCTTGCAGGTCATTTCCTCCTATAAAATTTTCATTTTTTAAAGGAGTTTGAATTTTTTGGTCTTCATTTTTAATCTGTCTTTGTTGATTTTGAGGGTTGGGGTTTCCTATGAATTCCCTCTTAACGAATGGATATGCCTTGGATTGATATAGCTCCATTATGGAAATATTATTTGATAACTCCTTAATTATCCTAGCCATACCATCCATTTTATCAACTGAGGATCTACTAGGCCTTGAGGGTCCCGCTTGTTCCCTAAAATGGTTGGTTTCTCGGTTTCCCGTTTCTACTTTTGTTTTTAGTTTGCTAGAAGCCATCATGTTAGATTCGATCTCTACAACATCATCTTGCATTCGGGTCAGGGTAGCCCCTCTCCTTTCTCTAAACAGAAGTGTGAAATCGGGTTCGAAGGCTCCCGCAAAGGTTACCTTGGCTGCAGGTTGGGATGGTTTAACTTTGACTAGGATCTTATTACATAACTTGTTAAACCTTTGAATGAATTCCATAATATTTTTCGAATTTGTTTTCTTTAAAGACCTGAACTCGGTCAAATAATACAAGTGGTATTTTCTTTCACCCCATTGTCTAAGAAAAGATTCTTCTAGGGCATCATAGGATAATATCGAACCTGCGGGTAGACTTCGAAACCAAGTTCGTACCTGTCCTTCGAAATTCTGAACAAATAACCTCAAATATACGTCTTTGTGTTCGAGACTTAGGATATATGTGAACTGATCAAAGAAATTTATATGTTCAACCATGGTCAGGTCCCCTTCCCCTGTAAATTTAGGTAAGTTTTTCATGTAATTTTCAGGAAGGTCGTGAAGAGGGATAGGCAGGGCCAGAGACGCATATCTGGCAGTCACTTTAGAGAAAACTCTGGGAGGCGGGGGCAGCCCTTGACCCCTCTCCTCCTCCTAGAGCCCCTCCACCACCTCCTCCTAAAACCCCTCCACCTCCCCTTTCAACAGCTGCCATCGATACTATTGGATAGGAAAACAGTGCGTTCTACAGATGGTTCTGGAACACTAAAAGAGAATCTTTAGCTTCTTTGAGAGTTGAGAAAACTGAAGAAAGGTGAAAATGGATGCAAGGACTTGGTTCCTCGGATTTGCAAGATATGTAATCAGGGGAACCCACAGGCGTGGAATATGAGTATATGGTATACTCTCCAAGACTTGATGAGGTCAGGAAATCTAACTGAAGGGTTGGAGGGATATCCATCATTGTTAAATTTACTGAGGGATTTTCACCTTTATGTACACCAGAGGTTGTTAGATGAATTTAATTTTTAACTTCAGGGAGAGCTAAAGTTGGTTTGAGGGTTTTAGGGGGGGATTCCTGCGAAGTTAGAGGTTCAAAAGAAATCTTAGCCTTGGGTTGTGTGTACCTGGGCTGGTAGACTGTAGTGGTTGGCTTAAGTGAACCTCTTATTTTCAGTATTTTTTCGGGATCGGAAATGGGTGTGGTCTGTTTACCATCTGAGTTTTGTTTGGTGTTCCTTCGACCAAATTCCAGCTTACTTAAACATGGATTCGACAAGTGAATGATAAAAAAAAAATCCTTTAGAAGGTGTTCACTTTTTGTTCACTATCAAAGGGTAGAAACTTGCAAAAATTTTGTTCTCCTAGGGAAAGGTTTCGTAACTTTGGTCCCCGGCAACGACTCTAGAAAGATGTTGTTCCAGAGTTTGTACTTAAGGCTAGAAAGTACAGGGTCTAGGAATCTGAAAGTGAGTAAAAGATAAAAGGGGGAAGAATCAAACTTCGGGAAAGAAAGCTAAGGCTAATTTCTAAGTTGTCTCTGTCTCACTTCCAAACGTTCCTGGATGCTTATATCCCATTAAATTGTGGCCCATGAACTTTCGAGTTCTACCTGAGTGATGGCAGTTTTAAGTATGGTGTTAAAAAGGTTCAAAGCGATGCTGGTTTGATCTGATAGGTCGAGTTCAATGTTGGCTTGTCTTGCGACAGACACAGTCATGGATGAACAAAAATTGAAAAGAAAGTTCAAGGTTTAAAATCCTACTTCAAGTTTTGACCGTATAAAAGAGAATTTTTGAATCCGATATTAAAGGTAGAACACAAACCAAAGGCCTTCTCCTATAACCGAGTTAAATTTTTAAAAAATTATGTATGAAATTTGATAAAAACATTAAGCAGTCGACAATACAAGGCTCCTATCAAGGGAGAATCTTTCCCTATAAACAGAAGAAGAAAAAGGCAAGAATAAATCTGACGAAGCATAAAATATAGATATCTAAAAAGTTCACAGGTCTTGTACCTGTTGATAGCCGATACAGAGGAAAAACTGCAAATGATTGGACGACTAAAAATTTGGTCACCATAGTAGAAGTTGTACTAAATTGCAGCTAAGCATTCATCAGAAATATATATGTGAAATGGAATTTAATATAAGATAACAAAGAAAACAAAACTCATAACTCAGTCTTCACAGAATCAGGAATCTTTAGATTGCTTTGTATTAATCTTCAAAAGAAAAAAAGTCTCTTATTACAATCGGCCAAGAAAGGTCCATCCTTTGTCCTCCCAAAGTTTTGAGTGATAGACATGAATAGGCTCAGCATTAGATGGAGTCCAGCTCCATCTCATTAGAGGGAAAGGCGTCATGAAACAAATAGTGTCCATGATGTAGGCAGACATGAAAAAATAAGTTGCTTTCCCACTCGCCTTCTATGCTCGATATTCAGTAATTCGACTGGTTAGATTGTCCGACAACAGTTTGGCCCAGTCAAAAGAAAAACCTTCAAAGACCTTATGACTCAAAGGCACCCACGGGAGGAAAAAGTGTGTGGTATCCTCCTTCCCATACAACCTACAGGACATCATCGCTATATACATGAATTGTGGTTCTAAGGAGGGGATTGAATAAATTCCATTACCATCTGCCCTGAATTTTGCGGGGTGTGAAACCCAATCCTTGATCATATCAGATAAGTTTATGCCATATTGTTCGCATTCCTTCCACTTGAAACCTTCCAGAAACTTAGCATTGTACACGAAGTTTGGTGTGGGTGACAGATGATACATTGTCTGCAAATGTTCTAGTCTAAAAGTCCCAATCACCACCTTCTTCTCGCTGATAATAGTCCTGGTCGGGATATACACATGGTCTAGTGCCCATCTGATCATATCATAATAGGGAAGGAGCTATGGCCTTGCCTCTATTTTGTGAATCTCTTCTTGAATGATGATTTTTCATTTGGTGGCCAAATCATCCTTCTCGTTATCGCTAGAATCATCTGAACAATTCATCGATTCGTACTGAAGAATATCAGAGATATATGTCCAGGTTTTGATAGTATCAATACTTCAGGGTGAAGTATGGGAAACAACATCTGAGCCCTGTCTTGAACTCTTGGAATCCACCTTGGATGCTTTTCATGGAGCCACGATAGAGGACTTTGTACTCAGATCTCCTGTAGTAAGAAATGCAAATACAGACAGAAGTTATCTCGATGAAAAAGATCTGCGCGCAAAATAGAAATAAAATTGAAATAATGAAAGAAACTCCCTTGCTTTGATCTTTCAACTTTGTGTGAGTCCTTGCTGACAAAATGGTCAAGTCATTTAATGGAAATATTTGGGCATGAAACGAGATCTTATTTTCCATTAAATCGTCAAGATTCAAATCAATGCCATAAATGTTTAAAAGATTTGTGATGATAAAGAAATGCAAAAACATTAAAAAATCACATTCGTAGACTGTGTATGTTAAAGGTCCTTTAAGGCATTAATTAATTCAGTTAGTCCCTTCAATTTTGTACTTTCATCCCTTGAAACCTATTTTCTGTGTTCGTCGTCTTGGATGATTTCATTCCTAGTCTTGGAGTCCAAAAAACCCGAAATTGCGATGGTGCGATTTAGCCTTTTACCCATGACGTTGCCCAAGCTTTTAGTTAATCCATGTCTAAAGGAGGAAATCACGACTTCATGGATCAGAGTCGCGAAGATGCGGCTTTTGGAGGGAGCGATTTCCAAGTCATGAAAACACGATAATGTTTAAGCCAGGTTTAAAGGATTTACTCTTGACACTAACCGGGGTAACTTTTGGAACCATTTCGTGACTTCGCATATTGGAGTTTGGAAACCATGCGACTTGCAACTCTTGAAGCGCAATAGCACTAGGTAATAAAAGTGATAAACTTTCTTAATGGTTAAGTGATAGTGATTTAGGACTATAACAACCATCACCAATTCGCATGTCAGGGTATTGAGGCTTCCAGTGGGTAAAGATCATAAAGTAAAAGACAGTCTGAAAACCAACTTTTGATTTTAAGAATTATATTTCAACCACTTGGAAAAGGCAACTCCAATAGGGTTCTCTTGAGCAGATGATGTTGTTTCAGGCCTTTCACGCCGAGTGCATCTAGTATCGTACCCATGGTGTGGATGTTTCCATGAGGGGCCATCACCTAAAAAAATAAAAAATATTGAATTTATATGGCCAATTTTTAAATAGGGTTGAAGTAGTTCATTATTATTGAAAAAAAACTCTGCAGTGTAATTATTTACCTGGTCCTCTAGTCGGCACCGTTGGAATGGTTGTCGGCCTGTTCCCCTGATCTTCAGGTCGAGGATGATCATCTATGACATTCTCTGTCATTGAAACGTCAAAATTTATAAGTACACAATTATTAAGTATATGATTAATATATAGACATTTTACCGTCATGGGCCTCTACATTCATAGGAACATCTTGGGGTTGCACCTCACTGGGATGGGGCTAGTGGGGAGCACCATGATCTTCTGGCTGTGTTTCACTATCAACGCTCTGTTGTTCAATAGTAATGGTAGGGTTGATAGTGTTTCTGCCCTGATTAAAACAATGTAAGACATTAAATTATGGACGATATCAAACATTTACGTATTTTATAAGTAACAAAAGGTTAATGTAGACTTATTTTTATTTACCTTATCCAACAAATTGGATCTTGGGGTCTGCCCCATGCTTTTCCTACGATCAATCATGGCTTTATAATCATACTTGTAACCAAGTTGGAGGTCTTCCTCCGTGGTTCCAGTTCTGAAGTCGTCACCCTGCATTGCATAAGGGTATGGTTTTTTAATGTTTTTGGCTGCAATTACCTTAAAGTTGTAAGGTGATACAAATAGTATTCTTAAGATGTTTGGGTACTTACGATTCGTGACTGTAACCTCAAGTAGTCGTCCATGCCTAGCTTGTGTTGGCCATGTTTGGCAATCCTTGCTTTGGTTGCCTTCGAAGTGTCAGGCAACCTATCATCAAAATTTTCAAGTATATTATATATAACAACACTTTTATTTAGATCTAAAGAAAAATAAAGCTAGTATTGAATTCAAAAAATTGTAATTTACCTTGATGTACCAATTATTTGTTCTCTTGATTTTCTCAAAATCTTCTCTTTTGCATCATCAATGATTTCCTTCCACTCTCTCTCTGGAATTGAGGGAGGACAGTCATATCTAGGATTTCTTGCCAAGCTTCGTATATAAACATCCCAGGTATATTTTAAATATTCACCCGCTGCAGATGTGACCGCTTTTGTATTGAACGTGTCTACACCAAAGAGGCCTTCAAGATAATCCATAAGTTCCTTTTTGAG
>JZKD02S1673571.1:286975-310911 GCA_000966675.3 Picea glauca | reverse complement strand
AATAGCATGAAACTATATAAAGTGGGTAAAAATAGCTTATAAATAGTAATAAAATAAAAAATTATTGTATCATTTTGATTTTTACCCAAATAGTGCAATTTGGACCAAAATACCTTCAAGATTCAAACGGTGATTGTGAGAGAATCAGGCAATGAAATCATGAACCTTCTGGATCAGGTAACTCTTCATCTCTTCTTCTTCAAATTCAATGGATTACATTTTTGAATTAGGTTCCATTTTTTTAGTTTTTGATGGCATAAATTGGGATTTTCGGTATATGTGGGTTTCCTTGTATAGGTCACGTGTACAACTAGGTATATTCCCTTGTGTGAACCACAGGGAGTGTGTATTAATCCCTACCCATGACTGTGTGCAAATAAAGCCGTGTATAAGTACACAAATGGCTAAAAAGAGGGTTTCTAACTCAAAAACTGATTTTTTTTGCATGATGGTCTTGGAATGAAGAGAGCGAGAGCATGAGGAGGTAGATGCAGCAGTGGATCGAGATCTGGTGTCTCAAGTGGCTCTAAAAAGATGTGTTTTGTACAAATTTTGGGCTCTCAAATGAATGAGGGCTCAAGTGAGGTTGTTGGAAATGTTGGTGGGTTACTGGGATCCTAATAGCGAGAGCTTTATCCTTGATGGACAACCATTGAGGGTCAAAGTAGAGGACATATACTTCTTGACTGGTCTATCACGCCGAGGAGAGGTTGTGAACCTCAAGTCACGTGGAGTAGGGAGTGGGATGAATATCGAAGAGTATATCGATGCCCACTGTGTAGCAGGGACTCCCAAGGTGGGAATTCAAGTCCCCATCTGGGCAATAAGTAACCTCAGTTTGAAGATCATTGTGCTCGTACTTCCTTTGGGTTTGCCTCTATTCTTTACAGCTTACTTTTCGAGTGGGTTCTATTTCTGGGACCTAGAGTGGAGATCCTTCCTAGAGGACCATGTGATCTAGCCATGGTGCGATGGATTGAGGTCATGAGACGACAGGGGGGAGGTAGGGTGTCGACGCCCTACAACGATGATTTTTTCTTCTGGTGGTGGAGACAAGTCATTGCTCTGGATGACTATCTCTATGCGGGGATCGATTTCAAAGGAGATCCAGATATTCCACTTCCACCAAGGGCCGCCTACGGTGACATAGGTAAAAAGTTTTTACATATTTCATTTTTTTGTATTTTTCTATTTAGGGAACATAAATATTTTTTGAATGGTGTTTAAATATTAACTAGATACTTGTGTAATCGCAGATGTGGGTCCACGATGGCCAAAGGGATTTCTTCGACATAGATGGAAGAACCAGAGAGATGAGGTGGCAAGAGGAGAATCGGAGAGAGTCCTACAGAACGTGCAGGGAAACCTATCCCGTTTGACACAGAGGGTTCCTATGGTTCAGGTAGAGGATATACCCAAAGCCATGCAGCGACAGGTTGTTGGTGTACCTAGAGCATGGGTACGACTCTTCTAGCATCTCGCAAACGTAATGGTTTGATACCATGACGCACATCTGGCGCCATAGGCGTAGATGTTGTGGGATATGTATATCGGCTATATATGTGTTTTGAGGGTTTTAGCCCCAATTTTTGTAATATAAACACCATATTTTGAAATATATAAAAAAGGGATCTTCGGCTTTACTTATATCTTTACAATGTGCTCATTGATTTAATGGTTTTATTTGCTTTATTAATGTGACAAATGCCAATCTAAAATATAATTAGCATAGGCATCAGATACATGATTATAACTCATAGGAATGTGAAAATATGTAATAAAATAAAATTGTCATTCTAAAAGACGTACCCGTAGGAATCGATGGAGTAAAGTAGGATCACACATGTAGTAATGGCCTTTCAACTGACATACTACTAACTAGGAATCCAGGCTAACTTCTAAAGAGCGAATACCATGTGACATGGCATCACGCAAAAGTTCTATGATGGTGCTATATTCGGCCACATTATTCATGGATGGCCCTAGGCATATGCCACTTGAAGACACCAGCAGACCCTCGAGTGAGTAAACCATCCAAGTGGTGGAAGCCAAGTTCTGTGTATGATGATTGGCTCCGTCTGGGAATCCTAGGTACACCGAAGAATTCATTGACATCTTCCAACAAAAGGGAAAACTCGATAAGCAAGACAAAGTAAAAAGAAAAGGGAAAAAGAGATGTATATACACTAAATTTACATTAGTATACAAATATTTTCACCTAAGCCTAGGGCTCAAGCGTAGTACCTTTTCAAGTAGAGCCCATTTATGGGCTCGGCCAATTTATTCCCTTCATAATCTTCTAACTCATAGGATCCTTTTTCTAGAACATGTCACTCGATATAAGGACCATGCCACATGGGTTTAAACTTGCTTGGCCCTAGCGACTCTTTGTCTTGGTCATACAAGAGGACCAAGTCACCCTCAGCATACAACTGGGGATAGACAGACTTTTCGTACTGAACCTTAACACATTTCTTGTTTGCCTCGATAGCCATAAAGGCATCCTGACGCTGCTCGTCAAGACTCTCTAGGTGTACAAGGCGTCTCTCTAAATCTGAAGTGTCAGGTAGGAGCTCGACTGCCAACTTGATAGAAAGGATTTTGCATCCAATAGGAAGGATCGACTCCACACCGTGCACTAATTGAAAAGGGGGGAAATCGGTGGCAGTATTAACCGAGGTTCAGTATGCCCAAAGCGCAGGATATAGCATGATGTGCCAATTGGAATTACTCCGACTAACAGTTTTTTGCAAAATGGTCTTGAGAGACTTGTTGATGGCCTCTACTTGCCCATTTTTCGGGGGGTAATAAGGAGATGAATGACCATGTCTAAACCCCAGCTTAGATGCTAGTTCTACCATCATTTCATTCTGAAAGTGACTGCCATGATCAGTGACAATCTCACTCGAGATACTGAACTGGGTGATAATTTGGTTGAACATGAAAAAGGATGCAGTCTTCCCATTGAATTTTATGGTAGGAATGGCTTTGGCCCACTTGGTAAAGTAGTCTACGACCACGATAATGTGTTGATGCCCCCCTGCTGAAGTTGGGTTGCAATCGACAAAATATATCCCACACTTGGTGAAGGTACCAACGGTGATGACTGGGTGAAGACGAGTTGGGTACGAGTGCATTTTTTGATTGAACACCTTGTAGGGGTGACACTTCTTAACCGCTTCGATACAATCTTTAAATATAGTAGGCCAGAAATAACTGACTCGCAGGATTTTTTGGGTTGTCGCAAGCCCGGATAGGTGACCACCACAAGCCCCTTTGTGTCAATCATTTAGGACTGACTCAAATTCCTCATGAGTTAAGAAACTACGTAAGATATTATCTATCCCTTAGCGATACAAAGTGTCACCGACGATGGTATACTTTTTGGCTTGGTATCTAACACATCGTCAATCATCTCGTGAGAGATGTTGAGAGAACTTCAAGGTTTGAAGATATAAAACAATGTCTCCATACCAGGGGTCAGACAATGAGACAAGGAAAATGTGTCCATCCACAAACGAATCGACATGGATAACATCCACGTCTAATTGTGGAAAATCAGATATTAACTCTGCAAAAACTAGTGATTTCTTGGACTTGGCCAAAGAAAATTTGATATCGAACTCTTGCAAGATGACAATCCATTCATTATATTTCCCCCCTATGATACACCTGGTAAGGATGTATTGAAACGAATTGACATCGGCAACCATAATAGTTTTGCAAAGAAATATATAGTGACGTAAATGTTGGATTGCGTGAACGGAAGCTAGAGCTAGCTTTTCAACGTAAGAGTAATTAAGCTCAGGACCGACTAAATTTTGACTAAGATAGTAGTTGACATGCTCATGGAGCTCATCATATTCCTGAACTAGAACCATACCAATCGTCTCTTCAGACACGGAAATATACAACAAGTAATCTCTATCGTAATCAGGGGATTTCAGCCGAGGGGTCGATACCAAGGCTTTCTTTAAAGCTTTGAAAAACTCCTGGGATCGCTCATCCCAGATAAAAGGGGTGTCCTTATTCAAAAGGCACATGAAACCCTTAGTGATATTGGCATAATTCACTACGAATCGACGTAGAAAGTTAGCTTTCCCATGTAAACCTTGAAGTTGTCTAATCGTGCGCGGGGGAGGCAACTGAAGTATTGCCTCAACCTTAAGAAGATCTACCATGATCTCGGTCTCGAAAACTAAAAATCCTAAGAGATGACTAGAATTAAACCAAAAGATTCATTTGTGAGGGTTTAACTGGATTCTATAGTAATGACATCTTTCAAAAACTAGTCGAAGGTGTATAACATGATCCACTCTCTTACGAGAGTGAGCAGCAAGATCATCAAGGTAGGCTTCAACTATGTACTTGAGATCGTGAAAAGTGAAATTCATGGCATGTTGGAAGGTTTCTCTAGCATTTTTAAGGCCTAAAGGCATTTTATGGTATGAAAAAGTACCCCAAGGACATATAAATGTCATCTTGTGTTGGTCCTCAGGTTTGATATGGATTTGGTTATATCCTGAAAATCCCTCCATAAAAGAAAATATCTCGCTTCCCACACAGTCATCGATAATCTGATCAATTAAAGGCATGGGGAAGTTATCTTTAGGACAAGACTTGTTCAGGTCGCAAAATTCCATACACACATGGATGGTTCCCTTATTTTTATTCACTGGAATGAGGTGGGATACCCATTCGTTCAAGGGAACTGGGTAGATGAAGCCATGATTAAGTAGCTTCTCCACCTCTGCCTTAATAGCAGGGGCCTTCCTAGGATTAACATCTCTAAGACATTGTTGAACAGGTTTAGCATCCGGATAATTCCTAATCTCATGTTTGACAATACAAGGGTCAATCCCTAGCATCTCTTCATATGACCAAGTGAATACATCTTGAAATTATTTTAAGAGCTCGGTGCAGATCAGAATTTCTTCTGGCGAACAATCCGCACCTATGTTTACGTTCTCAATCTTGCCAGGGGTACGAGAGATATCGATCGAGATGGTAGGAGAAATACTCACCATATTTCCTTCGGCATAATTGTCGTGCGTATCAAGTGTAACTATGGTGTGACTGACTATCTCACTCAAGGTAAACCGAAAATCATCTTGCTCAATTCTTTCAAGACTTGGGAGAAAATAAGATCGATGATGCATATTGTCCCAAGGTGTCTCAGAACCATTCATGGATTTGAGGATGGATTCATCCAAAGGAAAATGCTCATCTAGGAAATCATGCGAGAAAGACAATGAGGTGGCCCATACAGTCCTAAGAGCAGGATCCTCCTTGTTCGTCTATGAGGTAACAGGATCGGGATCGATGGAAGAGTCAAGAACAACTTGATACGCAATCTCTATTGTCGATAGTGGAATAGCCATGCCAGCATGCGATTGACCTTCACTTGACGAAGTTGGAGAAGGTAGGGTCCATGGATCACTAAGATAAGAAGTGTGGAAAGGAATGGACCTCCCTACTAAAGCAGGCCTACTAGACATGGCATAAACGTGATGAATCGATGTCGGGATGTTGAAGGTACCCATGAGGGAAGAATACATTCTGACACCAATATTCTCAGTTGTCGGCTAAGAATTGTCGATCACTGGGATCGATGGTCCAACAGATGCATTAGGACTAGAGTACGTAAAGGATAACTGGTCGATAGTCACGATCTCCCCTTGATGAGGAAAACAAGGTGTACGAAAAACAGACTATATGACAGTGACCATAGCATAGGTCCAATTGCGACCTAGTAACAGGTTATAATCAAGAGGTGCATGCACAACCTATACCTCCACCTCTACCTTCTTCCCACCTAATTGGACCAGAAAGGTAGGGAGAATACCGTGAGGGCAGAATGAATGACCATCAAATGAAGTCATCATGTTCGACAACTTGGAAAGAGTCGGAGAACCGATAGCTTTCCAACATATTAGTGACATCAAGCAAGTGGCAACACCTTCATCAATGACCACACGTTTGATAGTATACTTGGAATACTCCATGTGGATTTGGAAAGCCACATGGTAGGGTAAGCGAGTCTTCACATCAGTGACGTAAAACTTGATAACTTTTGAGCCACTAGAATCTAGAGCTCCTAAGGCAGAGAGTAAGGCATTCCTCTATGATGGACACGTTTGGAGTACCTCCAAAGCTGACATTGCATAAGGGGTTTGGCCTAGATCCTCAACAATAGAGTAGTTATGGGTGGCTCTAGCATTAGGGTTGTGAGTAGAGTGCTTGATTACTCCTTTCGTAATACGAGGCGGTGGATCTAGTTTCTCAATCTATAGGTTCATCTCCGGAGGGGGAGGAGGATCTTCTAGACCGCCACTATCTTTTGAAGAGCTATAATCTCGAGAATGGGTGGATATATTGATTTTCACATCCACCATATTGATACAAACATGGTCTCCATCATGCGACGGTGGGTTTTGACTTCCACCGAATGCATTTCCGGCGCTCGAAGAGATCAAGGCTAATTGTTGGTTGTGTGGGAATGGATTCGTCAGCACAACGGGCGGTAGATTTAAAAGATTTGCAACCTCTGTGAGTTTGGGGCATAAATGTGTAAGGTGGTCATCGGTACAAAGTTTACAAGGAAACTTCACCTTACGTTTCCCTTTCTTTCCCTCTCCATCATTATCATTTTGCATCCCATTATTATATTTTTCCTTGGGTTTGTTACCATTTTTCCCACCCTTACGATTATTTCTACTTTTCCTTTTATTCCCATCTGATTGTTCGTCACCATTTCGGTTTTTCGACGATTACAGGGAATGTACATCCGTCGACTGGGTGGGTTTGGAGGATCCAGACGAAGCCGATCCTCCAGTAGACTTCGTTGTCGATTCTATGGACTTTACATTGGCGAACCCTACAATGCCATCGACATGAGGTCCGAGTTTTTTCCTAGGATCGTAATTTGACCATGGTGCTTCTGGAAGAAGGTGATATAACATCTGAGACTGAGCATATATTAAATCTAATTGTTGGGCTCTAAAGATAGCCTCTTCCTCATTGGAGACCCCAGAAGTAGCAACATCCTTCGATATAGGAGGGTGAAAATTCTTTAGAAACCATTCTAGGAGAAAGGTCAGGGGTATAGTAGTCTTGATCAACTACTTTTGTCTACACCACTCATGGATATGATCCAAGATTTGAGTGGCGGTGTCCTGGCGTAAAGTCGACAAAAGTTCAAGGCCAACATCATAATGAATAGGAAATTGAAAGTGGTTGAGAAAGGCCACCACAAATCGATTAAATGATCCACACATCCCCCTAGGTATCTCAATGTACCATTGTGAAGCAACTCTAATGAGAGTGTGTTGAAACAATCGCAATCTAATAGAATCATGGTTCAAGGAATTCGATGAGAACCAAAGGTGAAAGGTAATGACATGTTCACTAGGGTCCTCTCCATTCTTACCCTCAAAATTTGGAATGTCTGAAGGAAGTTTGGTGGGGGCGGGGGGCCATGTGGGATCATGACTCACCAGGTCATTCATTAACTTAGAGAATTCTGACAGATTGAGCATGGCCAAAAAAGGGAGACGGGGTTGCGACATCTGGCCCCATCCTCCCGTGAAAGATTGTTTGTTGGGAACTGCATTCCCTCCAGGATTCTGGTAAGTACCAAATCCCTATCCAGAATTATAAGGCCCTCCCCTCGGATGATTCGTATAGGGTGGGTTGGGCATCATTCCAGCAGGAATGTTCTGATAAGGATTGTGAAAATTTCCCCCAACCGGATTAGATCCAGGCTGGGGGTTATGAAAATTTCCCCCAAATGGATTCGATCTAAGTTGGGGGTTGTCCAAAGTGTAAGACTGACCCTCCTCCAGGTGGGAACCTGGAGGATTGAATTGGATTCATCATGCCAAAAGTATTGGTCAGAATCGACACCGAGGAGGTAGGGATATAGGGAAGAACTTGTCCACCAGCTGTGTTGTTCCATCCAGCTGTAGAAGGATTATATTTGGGGTTAAGAATAGGGACACTTCCTACATTAGGATTCATTTGGGGGATATGAGAACCACCAAATGGGAAAGGGGTGTAAGGAGGTGTAGTGCCCCAAGTCCAAAGCTAGCGTTATTGCCAGTAGTTGGGATGTCAGTCGAAAACTGTGAAGTGAAGTTAGTCATACCATAAGAAAATGGACTAGAATCCATAGGGATGCACTGAACATTGTAACTCTATGAGTGACCAAAACCTCCAAAAGGGTTTGAGGCAAGAGATGAAGAATTGACTATAGGCTGAGTCGTAGTACCGGTATAAGCCTATGGCACTGCAAATGTAGCGGCTACAGGAGTCGAAGGGGTGTCGTTAACTATAGTGGGTATGGGAGTCGAAGAACTCCCAGTGTTCTGAAGACTAGACTCAGTACTCATTCTTGTGGAACCACAAGTCTGAAAAGTGGATGTGTGTGAACCACGCCTGATAACTCTATGCCTTTTAGAAGGAAGGAACTCGAAAACCGGTGGTAATTATAACAATCGACGAGACCGACGGGGAAGTTGCCTCGACTCCACGACGACTTATGACTCTACAAAATAAAAATATATTCTAAGTCCAACTAGTAGTCAAAGATCATACCAAAAAATTCAAACGGCCAATATGCATGCAAATGGGCTAAAGTGGTTGAGTGGCCTCCCTCGCTAAAGAAGGTATGTCTCGTCCAAGAGGGACTCGAGACTCCTCGCTAAATTTTGGAGGTAACAGAATCAGTTATAAGGGCCCTCATATGCTTATCAACCAGTCAGTCAAATCCCCCCGGAGAGGTAATCCTCCATAAAGGTTGTGTGTTTTCCGACCCCTATCTGACCCAAGATACAAGTAGAATAACCCCTTCAAGTAACCTATGAGATACCTAAGTCAAGCAACTAATAAACCACTATATAACTTATGCACAGACGAGCAGTCATAAGTCTAGATCACAGTATGGGCAGGGTAGCAAAGCCCGAAACCTTGAAAGAACCACCTCTTATAGAGGTATGGGTACTATCAATATCCCCAAATATGAATAAATCCATAGAAATATCTCTGACGCTAGGTGAGTATCCAGGGGTTATCCCTTCAACTAACTTCGCGCGACCTCATGATTAACTTCAGTGTGAGCGGAGCCTCCTGATCTTACCAATTATACAATGGAATTCTCAACTCCATGTCTCAGACACATATGTTGATTTAATTACCTTGGAGAAGTTTACTCACAAAATCCTATTCCAAGGTACTAAATCCTAGACTAGTTTGTGTACCCTAAAAATAAAATCGTGACTAATAAATTCTAGTTTAAAGCATAAATTTTATTGGTCGTGATTACTCAAAAGGGTATGGAAGTGAAACTCATGATGTTATGACTCTACAAGAAAATAAATACGAATATAATGCAAAGTCTATCTTTAACTTTTCAATGAATGATATGTTAATAAAAACAGTGCAATTTTCAATTTCAATTGTGCAATTCAGAAGTACAATGAAATCTTTCGCTAAATGAACTAATCTAATGATAGAAGGTTCAAAGACAAAAATGCTAACCAATGCAAAATGCCCATTTTTTTGTATTTTCAATATATTAAAGAGAAAATGTAGTACTAAAAAGAAACCTGATATATCAATTCTACCGTGTATAAAAGCAATAACTCGAGCAGAATACCAAGCAACCAAGCAAACATCCCAGAGAACAAGGAAAAATTAAAAATGAAAAACAAAGAGAAAGACTACGCCCAAAAATTCAACTCCAAACAGGTTTCCTGTCATCCCAGAGAATCTCAACAGGCACTACAGAGACCCAAGAAGGCTCAACAATCTTCAAATCCCACCCAACAGTCACTAAACCAAGAAAACAAGCAAGGGAAAGTGGTATACGCGACTGTTCAGGAGAACAAAGCGTATATACATAGCTTGTAGTGAGACAACAAGCATGTATACGCTACTGTCAAGGCAAAAGAAGCGTATAGGATTTAAAACAAGTCCAAGCAAGGGAAAAAAGGATGAAAACTCAGACCCAGAGTGAACAGAATCCGTCAAGCAGTGATACGACAAGAAACACAAAGGAAAAAGAGAAATGTAAGAAGAAAAAGTACTTCAACCCTTAGAAGGAAGATCTTTCCCCAGTGGAGTCGCCAATTATGTTATGAGGGAAAAACTCTCTATGGTCAAGGGTAAACCACAACAGACAGGTATGACTACAGAAATCATCTCAAGTCCAACATATGTTATACAAACTAATGTGCAAGATAAGGAAGAGGCCTACCTCGATCCAAAGTTTGATGATGTTCCACTGTTGAGCACTTTGACCCAAAGCTTTATACCTGCAATGAGTTCTCAACAAACAAGAAGAGCAAGTACATAGTGATAATATAAAGGGGTTAGCACATCAGATAGCATAATCCATTAATAAACATTACAAACATGCCCATGGATAATAATCATATATTTTCACGATACTAATAGGACGGGAAAGGAGTATTTCTATTAATAATTGATCAGTAGAAGTGACAACATTACAGACTTCTGTGTCGACACGGTTCGAAACTAAGAAACCAAGTTCCTTCCAACTGGGTCTCCACCACTTCAATCCTTCACCAAAGGCAAGCTCATAGGAAAGAGGCAATGAGGACCTCTCAACAATAGGGAAAGAGATTGGGGGATGAACATTGTGTTTAGACTTGAGGGACAAAGAGATGCAAACTTAATATGCAGTAATTTCTCCAGAGTAACTTTGCTCTCAAAGTTGAATGCTTTCTCCTATTTTTCCATAGCTCTGAATTTTTCTCTTATAGCCTTCAGAATGCAACTGAAGGGCCAAGTCGGAATGTTTCCAGTATGTGGAAAGCCAAGGATCATAGATCTCCTATCGTGACATGGAAACCCGACTCCATTTTTGTATTTTTTGGCACAAATACTGATGTACACGGGCTACAGTGGATCAACCTGCGTATACACATCTTGTGTAGCATATAGGGAGCGTATATATGGAAAAATGTCTATTTTTTGTTCTGGATTCATCAAAAAAGAGATAATAAGTCTGCATAGGGAAATGGAAAAATTCCCTCTGTGAAAGATAGCAATGGTGAGGCAAATCTTTCTATAACACATAGCTCAACCGGCCACAACCCCTTTCAGGTGGGGTTGGAATTCCAACCATTGGGTCCCATAGATGTTGCACTTCCCCTTGCGGTCACCTTGACCGACTCATATCCTGCTCCAACTGAAGCTGACAAAGACACCTGGTTCATTAAGCGGATCTAGCACATCCACCAACAGGTTCAGCATATCCTACAGAAGTCCAATGACAAGTACAAGTAGGTCCATGATCAACATCGGGTGCCACATAAGTTTCAGGTGGGCGACAAAGTTTGGTTGCACTTGTAGAAACAACGCCTTACAGAAACCTATCGAAATATTTGCACACTTTGTTATGGGTCATACACCATCACCAAGTTCGTCGGGGATAATTCTTTTGAGCTCAACATTCCTCCTTTCCTTGGTCTGCACCCAATGTTCAATGTGGATCTCCTTCGCCCTTATTTCCCACCATTATTGGACACCTCCGACGTAGCAGAATAGCTGAAACCAACAGATCTCAACCCCGACTACATACAACATGCATACAATCATCATATTGTGGACACACAAATAAAGGGCACTCGACATCAAAGGATCCAGCTTTATCGAGTCGTCAAAGCAGGGCAACTCCTGCACCAAGGCAAGTGGCTCACCCAGGGCCAAATTCAACAAACAATTCCTCATCTAATGGGGGAAATCAACACAATGAAGACCATTTCTTCCTAATGAGGGAGGATTTATCCAAGTGTATATCGGTGTCCACCCACCTTTTCCAACTGGCTCAAAATATTTTTCTACTAATTTTGGCAATTTACTATTTTTAGCAGTTTTAACTTTCGGGGCCATTTTGAGGGCCTAAATGAAGGTTTTTAGGGATCGAGATTCTCAATGATATTAAAATGCATGATTGTTCCCCCAAAATTAATCTCCTCGATGATACCTTTCCAACGAGCTATCATACACCTAAAACGGAGATCGTATGCAAAAGTTATGACCCCGGGAAGTTGATGTACTAACTTACCCAGACGGGGCCCACATGACTTTTGGCGCTTCATCTCCTAGGGTTAGGTTTTTGGATGTCTAGGGTTTTTGGAATTCCTGTTTATTGTAAAAAGGCCTTCAGATCCTCATTGTAATTATCTTCTATAAAATGAGCACAATCGTCACATCTCTTCTCAAAGATAAGCCACCACCATTCCAACAAGCTTATTTTCGTTGCATTTTACAGTTTCAGCTTATTTCCTCATTGAATAGAAAACTAGTTTTATTGTATCTCTGTTATTTTTTGTTAAGCACCTATTAATAATTTGTAGTCATTTCATTCTTCTCATAAAATCTGGATCAGTGGTATCATAGCTTTCATCTTGTCGTCTTAATGCATGCCCCCAAAAAGGTCAGAGTACAAAGAGTTGGGTCTCGAGCTTGTTTCTCTTGAGGACAAAAGCTCTCGCACACCCAAGCGACCTCTCATGGCAGGAGAAAATAAATATGACTAGATAGGATATCCTTTCAAGCTGTTGATTGAGGAATCCCTCACGCAACAGAGGAACGAGATGATGGATAGCTTCGCGCAAATCCTTCAGCGACTACCAACAGGCGACGCATCTTCTTCGAGTGGAGGCGTCGCCCTCTTCAAGGTACAAATAAAATTCGATATTCCTATATTTGAAGGTCAAATAGACGCAAATTTTGTAGACAAGTGGTTGAATCCACTAAAGGGTATTTTTTTTTCCATAACTTTTCGAATAGAGAAAAGATTACTTTTGCGCTCCTCAAATTCGTTCCCCATGTCAAATATTGGTGGGAACCTTTTTGTGAGCAAAAGGAAACAAAGGAACCCTCATTATTTATAGTCACGACCACCTAGGAATCCTTTAAGGATGTTATTAAGGAACAATACTACCCTGTCATAAGTTATGATGACTTGTATACCAAATGGACCCCACTGCGGCAAGAAAGAGACCACGCATTGCCAAATTTCACAAATATCTTCCATACCTTGTGCACCAAGTTGGGTATCAAATATTTAAAGCGACATACGATGCTCAAGTATCATGGTGATCTACATAGATACATCCAAACCAAAATGAAATTTCTAGACATCTCATTCTTGGGCGTGGCCTATCGATATGTCGTCAAAATCGAGCAGAAGCTCAAACAAAAGACGTGGCAATTTGGGCATGTGAACCCCTCACATCAAAAGCCAAGAAAGGGTAGCCCCAACACACAGAACAAAGGATAGAGAAAATATGGACAGTATCAGGACAACCAGTCGAAGTCGCAAGCAAAGAAGGACACCAGAAAGACAAAGAAAGATACCAAGAAGTGGTGCGACTTCCATAAGAGCCCTTGGCATAACACTGTTGACTGCCACTCAAAGTAGTCGCTAGTGGCCTAAGTGAAAGCCTCTGAATCATATGCGGGTTCTGAATCTGAGGCAAAACCAGAAAGGGGAAGACGGATCATTGATGTGGAACCCAGTGCCACCGTTGCTACCACCAAGCTCCATCCTGGTGAACCAGACGAGCCAGAAGAAGGAGAATGCCTCTTCCATTCATAGATGTGGGTAAAAGGCACCTCGCTGCACTTCATCGTTGATAGTGGTATAAAAAACAACCTCATCTCAGTAGAGGTCGTCAAGTGGTTGGCCCTGTCGACAATGTCGCACCCACAACCCTACACCATTTGATAGCTACACCAAGGAAGCAATCTCTGCGTCAGCCAACGGTGTCGATTGTCATACAGCATCAAGCCCTTCAAAGACGAGGTATTGTGTGATGTTGCTCCTCTCAAAGTTTGTGATGTTATTTTGGGCCAAACTTATTTATGGAAATGTCATGATGTATATGAGTCTAGGCCTTGTATTGTTATTATTACTTTGAACAGGAAATTGTACAGTATACCCGAGGTAGTCCCACCTAGTTCTATTTCTTTGATCTCTGCTAAGGAATGCAGGAAGGTCATCTCTTAGACGGGGAAGTTTGTCTTCTTCATGATTCGCTCTCAGAACAAGAAAAATATCATAGCCACATCCAATTTCTCTACGGCCTACCTCTCCACACAACAGAAGCAGGTAGATAAGGTCGTGGAAGAATACTCAGATATCTTCTCCTCACCTACTGGGGTACCTCTACACTACTAGGTCAAGCACCCCATTGATATGACCCTTGGTGCACCGCTTCCCAATGGGCCAGTCTATCGCCTCTCTCTATTAGAGAATGAGAATATCAAGTGACAGATCCAATAACTACTCCACAAAGGGCGGATTTGTCCCAGTGCATCACCTTGCGAGAGCCCAATTGTGCTGGTACAGAAGAAATATGGAACTTGGCGACTCTGCATTGATTACCGGGCTCTGAATAAAATCACAGTTAGAAACCAGTACTTGATTCCCTGAATCAACAACCTCCTTGATCAACTCATGGGGGCCAAATACTTCAGTAAAATTGATCTGAAGTCTGGCTACCACCGGGTCCTGATAGAACAGGCAGATGTATGGAAAACCACCTTCAAGTCAAAGGAAGGCCTTTTTGAATGGTTGGTCATGCCCTTTGGTTTGACAAATGCTCCAGCCACTTTCATGAGGATGATGGACGATATCCTACAACCATCCACCAATACTTTTGTAGTGGTGTATCTGGATGACATTCTCATTTACAACAAGACTTGGACCGAACACTTGCAGCATATTCAACAGGTTCTGCACACCCTGTGACAACACAAGCTATATGCCAACTTGGAAAAATGATCCTTCGGTATGGATAGGGCCCATTACCTGGGCTACATCATTGATCAGCAAGGCATACATGTGTATCCAGCCAAGATCCAAGTCATCCATGACTGGCTAACCCTAACCACACTCACTAAGCTTCAGAGCTTCTTGGGCCTTGCCAATTTATACCACAGGTTCAGATAGGGATTCTCCCATATTGCATGGGCCCTCAACCAAATAACCAGGGGCGGTGGTAAGGAAAAAATTGCGTGGGGCCGGTCCCAAAAACAACCATTCGATGATTTGAAGCAGCGCTTGTGCTCAGCCCTAGTACTTTCACTACCAGACCTGCAGCAGCCCTTTGATATCGAGACAGATACTTCAGACAATGTGGTGGACGTCATTCTCATTCAACAAGGTCACCCCATGGCCTATCATAGTGAGACACTATCAGATGATGTTCGTAAGTACCCTACTTACGACAAAGAAATGTACTCCATTGTGAAAGCATGCCGCCAGTGGATACATTACATTCTTGGGAAGGAGATAGTCATGCACATTGATCATAAGCCACAACAGTTCATGTAGACATAAGGAAAATTGTAGAATGATCGCAAACTAAAGTGGTCCACATACTTGCAGCAATTCCACCTCAACATCAATTATAAAATAGGAAGCACCAATCGCTTCGTTGATTGCCTCAGTAGACCGCCATTCGCAACACTCACCACGGTGTTAGACTCTTGCCACCATGAGACCTATGGATGGCCCCAACTCTATGAGACAGACCTAGAATTCACCACCACCTACCAAATGGTGGGTGAAAACGCAGTTGTCAATAATTTCCATCTTCAAGATGGTTTGTTGTGTCGTTTGGGCCATATTTGTGTTCCATCAAGTGAGCGAGTGAAGTTGATCTGGGAATCCCACTACAGTCCGGTGGCAGGACACTTTGGCATCAAAAATAGAGTGGCGATGCTACAGAAACATTTCTACTGGTCGAAACTTCGACAAAAGGTTAGCAAGTATATCAGGTCATGCACTCTCTGCGTTATTTCCAAACCAACCACTAAGAAACAAGGCCTATACACCCCTCTTCCTACTCCTGACAGGCCATGGGAATCCATCTCAATGGACTACATGTCGGGCCTCCCATCCACCAAGCGAGGAAATGAATGTGTTTTTGGGGTTGTTGATCACTTTTCTAAGATGGAGATTCTAGTTGAAGAAGAACATCACAGCAGATACCACTGCCAAGCTCTTCTTTGAATGAATCTAGGTACATTTTGGTATCCCACAAACCATTGTCTCAGATTGGGACAGTCGATTTCTCAACACATTTTGGTCGAGCCTCTAGTCACTGCTGGACACCAAGCTCACCAAATCCACGACCTTCCACTCCCAGACAGATGGCCAAACTGAGGTCATAAATTGAATGATTGTGCATATCCTTCTCATGTATAATTCAAATAAACCTCGCACATGGGATGAGAGCCTTCCCTATGTCCAACATAGCTACAACCGAGCCCTGCATAGCTCAACCAGCCACATGCCCTTTTAGGTGGGGTTGGGATGCCAACCATTGGGTCCCATAGATGTTGCACTTCCCCTTGACCGACTCATCTCTTTCTCCAACTGAAGTTCACAAAGCAACCTGGTTCATTGAGCGGGTCTAGCACATCCTCCAACATGTTCAGGATATCCTACATAAGTCCAATGACAAGTACAAGCAGTGCCATGATCAACATTGGGTGCCACATAAGTTTTAGGTGGGAGACAAAGTTTGGTTGCACTTGCAGAAAGAACGCCTTACAGGACCCCATTGGAAGCTTCACCCACTCTATTATGGGTCATACACCATCACCACAGTCATGGGGGATAATCATTTTGAGCTCAACATTCCTCCTTTCCTTGGCCTGCACCCAATGTTCAACGTGGATCTCCTTCGCCCTTATTTCCCACCATAATTGGACACCTCCGACGTAGCAGAATAGCTGGAAACAACAGAGCTCAACCCCGACTGCATACAACAGGAATCTAGTGATCAGATTTTGGACACATAGATCAAGGGCACTCAACAACAAATGATCCATCTTTATCGAGTCATCAATGCAGGGCAGCTCCTGCACCAAGGCAAGTGTCTCACCCGGGGCCAAATTCATTAGAAATTTCCTCATCTGATGGGGGAACTAAAAATAATGGAGACCATTTCCTCCTAAGGAGGGAGGATTGATCTAGGTGGATATCGGTGGCCACCCACCTTTTCCAACTGGCTCAAAACAGTTTTCTGGTAATTTTGGCAATTTACTATTTTTAGCAGTTTTAACTTCCGGGGCCATTTTGAGGGCCTAAATGAAGGTTTTTAGGGATTGAACTTGTCAATGATAGTTGAAGGCATGATTGATCCCCCAAAATATACCTCATCTATGATACCTTTCCAAATGGGCTATCATACGCCTAAAACAGATATCGTATGAAAAAGTTACGACCCCGGGAAGTTGATGTACTAACTTACCCAGACGGGGCCCACATGACTTTTGGCACTTCATCTCCTAGGGTTAGGGTTTTGGATGTCTAGGGTTTTGGGCATTCTTTTTTATTGTAAAAATTCCTTCAGAGCCTCATTTTAATGATCTTTTGGTGAATGAGCACAGTTGTCACATCTCTTCTCAGAGATAAGCCACCACCATTCCAACAAGCTTGTTTCCGCTGCATTTTACAGTTTCAACTTATTTCCTTATTGAATAGAAAACCACTTTTACTGTATCTCTATTATTTTGTGTTAATCACCTGTTAATAATTTGTATTCATTTCATTCTTCTCATAAAATTTGGATCAATGGTATCAGAGCGGTTTTCTCCTTGTTGTCTTAATGCATGTCCCCAACGAGGTCGGAGTACAAAGAGTTGGGTCTCAAGCTTGTTTCTCTTGAGGAAAAAATATCTCTCATGCCCAAGCAACCTCTCATGGCAGGAGAAAACAAATATGATGGGACAAGAGATCCTTTCAAACTGTTGATTGAGGAATTTCTCATGCAACAAAGGAACGAGATGATGGATAGTTTCGCGCAAATCCTTTGGCGGCTACCAACAGGCGACACATCTTCTTCGAGCATAGGCACCGCCCCCTTCAAGGTACAAATAAACTTCAATATTCCCATATTTTAAGGTCAGATAGACGCAAATGTTGTAGACAAGTGGCTGAATCTACTAGAAGGGTATTTTTTTGTCCATAACTTTTCGAATAGAGAAAAGATTACTTTTGCGCTCCTCAAAGTCGTTCCCCATGTCAAAGATTGGTGGGAAACTTTTTGTGAGCAAAAGGAAATAGAGGAACCCTTATTATTTACAGTCACGACCACCTGGGAATACTTCAAGGATGCTATTATGGAACAATAATACCCTGTCGAAAGTTATGATGACTTGTATACCAAATGGACCACAATGCGGAAAAAAAGAGACCAAACAGTGTCAGATTTCACAAATATCTTCCATACCTTGTGCATAAATTTGGATATAAAATATTCAAGGTGACATATGGTGCTCAATTATCATGGTTCTTTGCATAGATACATCCATACCGAAATGGAATTTCTGTACATCTCATCCTTGGGTGCGGCCTACCGATATGCTGTCAAAATTGAGCAGAAGCTCAAACAAAAGACGCGGAAATTTGGGCCAGGGAACCCCACACAACAAAATCTAGGAAAGGGTGGCCCCAACCCACAGAACAAAGGATGGAGAAAATATGGACAGTATCAGGACAACTAGTCCAAGCTTAGGGATGATTTTAGGGGATAAATTTCGTTCATGGGCTAATTTTCCATGGTTTTTCCAAAACCAAGATTCGTTATTTTAAAAATGATTCGCCCAAATTCTATATGAAAAAAATATTTTACCTTAAAAATCGCCAAAATCTTATAAAAACTATATAAAATCCTTAGAAATTTGAATATTTTTACAAAAATATCACCAATCATTTATAGTTGGCATATGAAGGATTAGTAAGATTCGCCAAGGTTTCTACATTTTAAAATAAATTTCCATCCTTAAAATCATCCCTGAGGTCCAAGCTGCAGGAAAAGTAGGACAACGGAAAGACAAAGAAAGATACTGGGAAATGGTGCGACTTCCATAAGAGCCCTTGGCATAAAACTATTGACTACCTCTCAAAGCAGACGTTGGTGGCCGAAGTGAAAGCCTCTGAATCAGATGCGGGTTCTGAGTCTGAGCCAAAACCAGAAAGGGGAAGACAGATCATTGATGTGAAACCCAGTGACACCATTGCTACCACCAAGCTCCATCCTTGTGAACCAGACAATCCAGAATAAGGAGAATGCCTCTTCCATTCATAGATGTGGGTAAAAGGCACCCCGTTGCACTTCATCGTTGATAGTGGTAGCCAGAAGAACCTCATATTAGTAGAGGTCATCAAGTGGATGACCCTATCAACAATGCTACACCCACAACCCTACACCATTGGACGGCTCCACCAAGGAAACGATCTTTGCGTCAGCCAACAATGTCGACTGTCGTACAACATGAAGCCCTTCAAAGATGAGGTATTGTGTGATGTTGCTCCTCTCGAAGTTTGTGATGTTATTTTGGGCCAACCTTATTTATGGAAACGTCATGTTGTATATGAGTCTAGGCCTCATAGTGTTACTACTACTTTGAATACGAAATTGTACAGGATACCCGAGGCAGTCCCACCTAGTGTTATTTCCTCGATCTCTGCTAAGAAATGCAGGAAGGTCATGTCTCAGACGGGGAAGTTTTTCTTCTTCATTATTCGCTCTCAGAAAAAGCGAAATATCACAGCCACATCTAGTGTCTCTATGACCGACCTCTCCACACAGCAGAAGCAAGTAGATAAGGTCGTGGAAGAATACTCAGATATCGTCTCCTCACCTACTGAGGTACCTCTGCACTTCCAGGTCAAGCACCCCATTGATCTAACCCCTAATGCACCGCTACCCAATAGGCCAGTCTATTGTCTCTCTCTATTAAAGAATGAGGAGATCAAGTGATAGATCCAATAACTACTCCACAAGGGGCACATCTGTCCCAGCTCATCACCTTGTGGGAGCCCAATCATGCTGGTACAGAAGAAAGATTGAACCTGGAGACTCTGCATTGATTATCGGGCTCTGAATAAAATCACAGTAAAAAATGGTACCCGATTCCCCGAATCGACAACCTCCTCGATCAAATCATGAGGGCCAAATACTTCAGTAAGATTGATCTGAAGTCTGGCTACCACCAGGTCCCGATAGAACAAACAGATGTATGGAAAACTGCCTTAAAGCCCAATGAAGGCCTTTTTGAATGGTTTGTCATGCCCTTTGGTTTGATAAATTCTCTAGCCACTTTCATGAGGATGATGGATGATATCCTGCGACCATTCACCAATAATTTTGTAGTGGTGTATCTGGATGACATTCCCATTTACAGCAAGACTTGGGCCGAACACTTGCAGCATATTCAGCAGGTTCTGCACACCCTGCGGCAACACAAGTTGAATGCCAACTTGGAAAAAATCTCCTTCGGCATGGATAGGGTCCATTACCTAGGCTACATAGTTGATCAACATGGCGTACATGTGGATCCAGCCAAGATCCAAGTCATCCGTGACTAGCTAGCCCCAACCACACTCACTGAGCTTCGGAGCTTCTTGGGACTTGTCAATTTCTACTGCATGTTCGTCTTGGGATTCTCCCATATTGCATGGGCCCTCATCCAAATAACCAGGGGTGGTGGTAAGGAAAACATTACGTGGGTCTAGTCCCAACAACAAGCATTTGATGATTTGAAGCAGCGCTTGTGCTCAGCCCCAATACTTGCACTACCATACCTACATCAGCCCTTTGATATTGAGACAGATGCTTCAGACTATGCGGTGGGCGTTGTTCTCACTTTGAACAACCACACCGTGGATTATTATAGTGAGACACTATCAGATATTGTCTGTACGTACCCTACTTACGACAAATAAATGTACTCCATTGTGCAAGCCTGCCACCACTGGAGACATTACATTCTTGGGAAGGAGATAGTCATCCACACTGATCATAATCCATTGCATTTCATGCAGACACAAGGAAAATTATAGAATGATCACCATCAAAAGTGGTCCACATACTTGCAGCAATTCCACCTCAACATCAAGTATAAAGCAGGAAGCACCAATCGCATCATTGATTGCCTCAACAGACCACCAGTTGCGGCACTCACCATGGTGCTAGACTCTTGAGGCCATGAGACCTCTGGATGGCCCCAACTCTATGAGACAGACATAGACTTCGCCACCACCTACCAAATGTTGGGTGCAAATGCAGTTGTCGATAATTTCCATATTCAGGATGGGTTGTTGTGTCGTTTGGGACATATATGTGTTCCATCAAGCGACCGAGTGAAGATGATCTGGGAAGACCACTACAGTCAGGTGGAAGGACACTTCAGCGTCGAAAGATAGTAGCCATGCTACAGAAACATTTCTACTGGTCGAAACTTCGACAGGAGGTCCACAAGTATATCAGGTCCTGCATTGTATGCGCTATTTCCAAACTGACCACTAAGAAACAGGGCCTGTACACCCCTCTTCCTACTCCTGAAAGGTCGTGGGAATCTATCTCAATGGACTACATGTCGGACCTCCCTTCCACCAAGAAGGTAAATGTTTGTGTTTTTGTGGTTGTTGATCGCTTTTCTAAGATGGTGATTCTGGTTGCCTGCAAGAAGAACATCACAACAGAGGCCACTGCCAAGCTCTTCTTTGAACGAGTTTGGGTACATTTTGGAATCCCACAAACCATTGTCTCATATCGGGACAGTCAAATACTCAATACATTCTGGTCGAGCCTCTGGTCACTGTTGGACACCAAGCTCACCAAATCCACGACCTTCCACCCCAAGACAGATGGCCAAACCGAGGTCATAAATCAAATGATTGTGTATATCCTTCGCATGTATAATTCAAAGCACCTCGCACATGGGATGAGAGCCTTCACTATGTCCAACATAGCTACAAATGATCCCTTCATAGCTCAACTAGACACAACCTATTGGTTGTGGAGCTTGATTATCTTCCTGATTCAGAGGTCTTTTAATTTCAACTTTGTTTATACCCCATGAAATATTTACAACCCATAAGTATGTACACTCTTCCATGCGGGGGAGTGCAAAAGGGGGGTACCCCCTCTACGAGGTTCAGGGGGATATCCCCAGAAGGAAAAATTGCCTTGTAAATATATATTGTAATTTCATTGTAAATCTGGACAATTCATTATAAGGTCGCAGATCTAACGGTAAAGAGATGATTTGGTTACAGAGGTTTATGGAGGAATTGGGAAAGAAGCAAGAGAATAACATGTTGTACTATGATAGTGAGAGTGTCATTCATCTTGTAAAGAACTCAACCTTCCATTCAAAGACTAAGCATATACAGTTGAGGTACCACTTCATACGATCTGCCTTGGAAGATGGACATTTGAAGTTGGAAAAGATACACACTAGCCAGAATCCTGTAGACATGTTAACAAAGGGAGTAACCAGGGATAAACTGAGTTCCTGCTCAGCTTCAGTTGGTATTCAATAATGAAGATGAAGATGAGAAATTTTCCAGGTCCAAGAAGGTTCAAAGTCCAACATATACAGCAGCGGTGGAGTTGTTGAGATCAATCTCCAAGTGGGAGATTGTTGGTTGTGGAGCCTGATTGTCTTCCTGATTCAGAGGTATTTTATTTTCAGTTGTGTTTATACCCCATGAAGTATTTACACCCCAGAAGTATGTACACTCTTCCACGTGGGGGAGTGCAGAGGGGGGTAACCCCTCTGCGGGGTCCGAGGGTCTATCCCCCTTGCTGGGGGGTCTAGGGGCAAGTAGGCCCCCAGTGGGGGTTTAGGGGAAAAGCCCCTGAAAGAAAAATTGCCTAGTAAATGTATATTGTAATTTCATTGTAAATCTGGACAATTCATTATAAGGTCGCAGATCTAACGGTAGAGATTATGTTAGGGTTTTTTTCCCTAGAAGAAAACCCTCTTTTATGAGGGAAATGTATTGCGGCTATTGTTGATGGAGAATATTGTATTCTGAGATAGGAGATTGTGAGAGAAAGAAGAGAAAGTTACATTGGGTTTGTTGTAGGTTGTATCCCTTCATATTTTGGATAATAATAAAGGAAGGACCTGGCAATTTCTCTGGTGGATGTATCCCACACTGGGTGAACCACGTAAATCTATGTCTCTATTATATTGTGTATATTCTGGGTTTTTTTTCCACATTTGTTCTACTTTATTACTCCACGGTCCTATTTTTCTAACAACTGGTATCAGAGCGAAAGGTAACTCGCAGGAAAAGAGGGTTCCTGGTTCTAGTGGGAGAAATGGAGGAAGATGGAAAGTTTAGGGTCGAGAAATTTAACGGCCAAAACTACCAATTATGGAAGATGCAGATGGAAGATTATTTATATCATAAGGATATATTCCTACCATTGGGCAGAGTAGCAAAGAAGACAGTGGCCATGAAGGATGAAGAATGGGAGATTCTTGACAGAAAGGCTCTAGGAACCATACGGTTGATCCTGGCAGCATCGGTGGCTTTCAATATTTCGAAAGAAAAGACAACGAAGGATTTGATGGATGCATTGGATAAATTGTATGAAAAACCCTCAGTGTCCAATAAGGTATTTCTAATGAAGAGATTATTTAATATGAAGATGTCAGAAGGTGGGTCTATTGCAGATCATTTAAATGATTTTAATATGGTTACTAATCAACTAAGTTATGTAAAAATGGACTTTGATGATGAGGTCAGGGCTCTTCTAATCCTATTCTCATTACCAGAAAGTTGGAATGGCTTGGTCATGGTTGTAAGTAACTCTGTCTCTGGTTCAAACACTTTAAAATTTGATGATCTTGTTGGTGTTATTCTTAGTGAGGAAATGTGACGGAAAAGCATAGGTGAGACATCAGGTAATGCGTTGAACATGGAGAATAGGGGAAGACAAAAGGATAGAGGAAAGGGCCCATGGAACCGCGAGAATTCTAGGAAGGGCAGATCCAAATCTAGACTTGGAAAGATAGAGTGTTGGAATTGTGGGAAGAAAGGACATTTGAAGAAAGACTGCAGAGCTCCAAAGAAACAAAGAGATGGA
>JZKD02S1673571.1:275288-286925 GCA_000966675.3 Picea glauca | reverse complement strand
TAAGGAAAAATCTAATTTCAACAGGGCAGTTGGAAAGTGAAGGTTGTATATCCATATTTACAGATAAGACGTGGAAGGTCATCAAAGGATCATTGGTGATAGCAAAAGGAGAGAAAGTAGGTACATTGTATCTATGTACTGGTAATACTGACTCTTCTATCTCTTTAGCTTCTACAGGAGTGGATACAACACTATGGCATCATAGGCTGGGACACATGAGTGAGAAGGGAATGCATATACTTCACAAAAGAAATTTTTTGCCAGATCTTAAACAATTATTTGGACTTCTGTGAGCATTGTGTTTATGGAAAACAAAAGAGAGTAAAATTTCTCAGAGTCGGAAAAGAAAAGAAGAATGAAAGGTTAGAGCTTGTGCATACAGATGTATGGGGACCAACTCAGGTATCATCTCTTGGTGTCTCTAATTATTATGTTTTATTGATGATGCAACTAGAAAAACTTGGGTTTATTGCACTCGACAAAAATCTGATGTTTTTGATACTTTTAAGAGATGAAAATCCTTGGTATGAGAATAAAAAGAGACAAGAAAAATCGCAAACTGACATTGTCTCAGGGTGAGTACATAGAGAAGGTGTTGGAGAGGTTTAGAATGCAAAGTGCAAAAATAGTTAGTACACCTTTGGCCTTCCATTTCAAATTAACTAAGGAAATGTGTCCCAAGACATAGGAGGAGATAGAATACATGTCCAGGGTCCCATATTCATCAGTAGTTGGTAGCTTGATGTATGCAATGGTTTTCACAAGACCAAATATTGCACATGCAGTGGGAGTTGTGAGAAAATATATGAACAATCTAGGTAAATAACATTGGGAGGTAGTAAAGTGGATTCTCAGATACTTGAGAGGTACTGCTAATCATGCATTATGTTTTGGAGGTTCAGAAACTGTTCTACAAGAATATGTTGATTCATATATGGCAGGTGATAAAGATAGCAGGAGGAGTACTACAGGGTATGTGTTTACTATAGGTGGAACAACAGTAAGTTGGATTTCAAAACTGCAAAATATTGTTTCACTTTCAACAACAAAGGAAGAGTATGTTGCTGCTACAAAGGCTAGTAAAGAGATTATTTGGTTACAAAGGTTTATGGAAGAATTGGAAAAGAAGCAAGAGAATAGCATGTTGTACTATGACAGTGAGAGTTCCATTCATATTGCAAAGAACTCATCCTTCCATTCAAATACTAAACATATACAGTTGAGGTACCACTTCATACGATCTGCCTTGGAAGATGGACATTTGAAGATGGAAAAGATACACACTAGCCAGAATCCTGCAGACATGTTAACAAAGGGAGTAACCAGGGATAAACTGAGTTCCTGCTCAGTTTCAGTTGGTATTCAAGAATGAATATGAAGATGAGAAATTTTCCAGGTCCAAGAAGGTTCAGAGTCCAACATATACAACAACGGTGGAGTTGTTGAGATCAGTCTCCAAGTGGGAGATTGTTGGTTGTGGGGCCTGATTATCTTCCTGATTCAGAGGTATTTTATTTTCAGTCATGTTTATACCCCAAGAAGTATTTACACCCTAGAAGTATGTACACTCTTCCACGCAGGGGAGTGCAGAGGGGGGGTACCCCCTCTGTAAGGTCTGGGGGGGCTATCCCCCCGATTGGGAGGTCTAGGGGGGGTACTCAAGACTTGACAAGTACTTGCAACATCAAGGCTTCAAAAATGGAACAACAGACAACAATATCTACATCAAAATAGATAATGTAGAAATGTTGATCATTGTAGTGTATGTAGATGATATTATCTTTGGAAGTAATAATGATGAAATTATCCAAATGTTTGCAAAAGAAATGAAAAAGTAATTTGATATGCCCATGCTTGGAGAATTGTCATTCTTTTTGGGACTACAAATCACTCAAAGAAACAAAGGCATATTCATTGCTTAGACCAAATACATCAAATAGATGTTGAAGAAGTTGGAGATGGAAGATTGTAAACATGTCATGACAACCATGGTCATTGGATGTAAGCTCAACAAGGAGGACAAATCTAAGGAAATTGATCAATCTATGTACATGTCAATGATAGGAAACCTACTTTATGTGGCATCTTCAAGACCATACATATTGTAGGTAGTAGGGCTAGTTGGAAGATTTCAAGCTGCACCTAAGGAAACACATGTATAGGTTGTCAAACGAATATTTATATACTTAAAGGGTACTTTGGACTATGGTATCCAAAAGGAGAAGACTTTACTCTAACAACATATACTAATGCATATTGGGAAGGCATTTTTTATGACATAAAGAGCACAAGTGGAGGCGCAGTATTCTTCGGCAAATTTTTAGTATCTTGTCTAAGAAAGAAACAATATTCAATATCATTGTCCACAACATAAGCAGAGTACATTGCAACAACATCTTGATGTACACAAATTCCATGGATGAAGCAAACACTACAAGATATTCAGATAGAATACAAGAAGCCAATTTCAAAACTATGTGACAACACCAACTCCATAAGCATTTCAAAGAAACTAGTGATGTACTCAAAGACCAAACATATCCCAATCAAATATAATTTTATGAGGGAACATGTAAATGATAACATTTTCAAGTTGGAATATGTTCCTACCAAGGAAAAAATAGCAGACATGTTTACAAAACCATTGCCCAGAGACACATTTGAGTATCTTAGACAAAAAAAATGGAAGTCATTCCCATTTCTCAATGAAATCTTCAGCTAAAAGTTATTGAGAGCTCAGCAAAACCAAAATCTCAGGGGGAGAGTGCACATGGTTGCATGTTGCAAAGAAAAATGAATAATATTGCATTAGGGGGAGCTACATAAAGACAAGAATATTGTTGGCTACAATGAATAAATTACCAAATACATAAACCCTTTTCCATTGATGTCAAAGAGGGAGAGAAACACGATAGGGGGAAACTTGCATAGGCCAATTTAAAAACATGTGTTTCCATCAATGAAAAAGGGGGATATTGTTGGAAATTGGGTTGTTATTGATGTCAAATGAAGAAAGCCTTAGATTCCATTGATTTCACAAGCAGGGGGAGATTGACCATTTTCTTTAAGGAAGGTGGGAATATTGTGATGCTAGGTCCAAGGATCGTGATTGTTGATCACAAGAGATCGATGGTTAATATCAAATTATGGATTTTGTGAGTTTGTAGACATATTGTATGTGATCAGAGTAGAAATACATTGTATTTGCATGGGAGCGAAAGAAGAATAAGAGCAATTCGACGTAATTTGAAAAATTGCAGAATCTAGAAAATTAATGACCGAGAATAGATCTAGGAGAGGAGCCTCACCAGATCGATGACTCTTTTCGATCATCCATCAAACCTCGAAATAAAGAGATTTAGTTTTTTTGAACTTCATATCGAAGTTTTCTATCTCGACTTCAACGCCAATACTACAAGAGTAAGATCCATCCATTCATCACAGAGGGAGAATCAATGGCCATGATCTATCATAGCTCATATTGTAAGGAAGAGAATTTAGAGTAGGACTCTGAGACATCTGAGTCTTAACTCCGACCATGTGGATGAATAATGTCTATCTGTTTTGATAAGTGATCAACGACAAAGTTTAAACTCCTGAACAGATATCGACAGTGTAGAACTATTCAGAGTGATGTGGTTCCATCGAAATTCGAGTTTTCGGAGTGTTACAAGGAAATTCTCTCTATGGCTAGGGTTAAACCACAACAGACATAAATGACTGCAAAAATCAACTCTACTCTCAAGTATGCTATATAAACAAATATGTTATCAAGAAAAGATAAAAGGCCTACCTTGTCCATATGTTCGATGAAGTCCATCATTGAGCACTTGGCCCAAAGCAATATACCGGCAACTAGTCCTCAACAACCAAGCAATGCAAGCATATGGTGATAATATATGATGTTATCACGTTTAATAGCATAATCCATCAACATTCATAATAAATACACCCATGGAATAATAATTCAAATATTTGCAAGATGTTAATTGGACAAGAATAGAGTATTTCTATTAAGATATAATCAGCAAAAGTGAACAAGTTACAAACTTCCATGTCGGCATGGTTCAGAACTAAGAAACTAAGGTCCTTCCAGTTGGGCCTCCACCACTTCAATCCTCCACCAAAGGAAATCTCATGTAATAGAGACAATGAAGTTCTCAATCAGTAAATCTTGGGGTTTGAACAATGTGTTCAGACTTAAAGGATAAAGGGATGAAGACTCAATGTGAAGTGAATAATTCCTCTAGAGTAACTTTTCTCTCAAAGTTGAATTATTTTTCCTCTTTTCCATAGCTCGAATTTGGCCCATTTATAGCCTTCAAGTGAAACTGAAGGGTTGAGTCAGAACGTTTCCAGTATATGGAAGGCCAAGGATCATTGATATCGTGACGTGACATGGAAACCCGACACTATTTTTTAATTTTGGGCACATTTCCCGATGTACATGGGTTGTAGTGGTGTAACCTGCGTATATGCATGTTGTATAGTAGGAAAGGTGCGTATATGTGGAAAATGTTATATTTTTAGCTCTGGGATTTGCAAAAAGGGACTTCAAGTCTGCATAGGGAAATGGAAAAAGGCCTTATGTGCAAGATTTCATGGGGTGAGGAAAATTTTTCTATAACAGATGCCCCCTAATGTGTGAGGTCAGAGGAGTATCTATGATGGCTAAAATACATTATAAAAACCCATAAGTGGAGTAATAGGGACCCAACTGGAAGAACTAGTTGCTCATTACAATCTGTACTGACTTTACATACATGGTTGCTAACTTGAATTACACTGTAGATCCATGTGAAAATATACCAAAAAACTATATGTGGCCATGAATAGGAAAACACAAATGCGGTTACATGCCAAAGGTTGTCATAGTCATGAACAAGGCCTAGTAAAACCAGTCTCAAAATCAATCTAAAGATATATGTATACAATTGAATACAATATGATATCCCATGATCATTGAAGTCACACAGGTACTGGTCCAATGAAAAGGTATCAACAACTCAAGAAAGTTGCGGCTACATACTGACGTCTTCAAGTCTTCTACACAATCCTCCAAAGGTGAAAGTCTACATTGTGTGAATAAAAGAGTTGAGGTCGAACACAATGAGACCTTGTTTGATTACCAGTCATTGATGTATATCGTTAACAAACACGAGACATCCTAATAATGATGAAAGTAGCTATTAAGGCACCGAGTACATTCTTACAAGTGTGAATAAAGGATTCAAGGTCGAACACTTGAAGAATCCATCGATCAAGAGACATTGATGTATTCCCAACTGTCGATGGTGAGAGAACCTGCCACTAATGAATACAATCCTCTAGGTACTCATAGGACTCTAGGTCTCGTTTCCAGAATATATGAGTTGAATTCAATGGAAGGAGACCCACTGAAAGGAGAGAATTAAGGCATCTCTCATCATTCAGCACAAGGTACAAAGCAGGAGCTTGATAATTTCGAGGAAATATGACGAAGAATATGTTCATGAACCAATGACTCTGTGCATCTTTCGTGTGTGCCAAGTGCAAGAGGTACACGAAAAAGACCCTTTGAATAGCAACCAATGAGGAAAAATGTTGACAAAGGCAAGGAAACCACCAATAAGACTAATGGTATCCAAGACACTGCATAAATCCCAATGTGTGAATAGATGTCTTGTCGTCGAACATAAGGGAAACCACCCAGTCAATGACCAATGATGAAATGTCAATTGTTGGGTTCAAGGTTACCTACCAATGAGGAAAGTAGGACCAGGGTGCGTAATAGGACTACATATTCATGTGATTCTGAGACAAACTGAGGGTATGGCCGACATGCAAATTTAATAGTTCTAAGGAATGGTCAACACAGTTTGATAGACATCCTTTCGACAAGAGAATGAGACATATGGAAGAATCTGGTAGAATAGACTCAATCATGAAACCATGAGATGCAGGAGGCATCAATCAAGTTCTCCATAGGGACTAGAAGAGTAACCAGTCGGGGGAGTAAACTCTCTGTAATGATCTCAACTTCCTAAGGCCATGATAAACCCAAAATTATGATGCCAAGTGGACTCAATAACTTTGTGCTATGTTCAAACGCGACACGACTGCTGCCAATATAAGATAATACTCCCTTCCCGCCCGTATTTTTTTGTTTTTTCATAGTCAAATGAATGTTATGATACAGAGGAAGAAACGAGTGTTGCAAGTAAGAAAAACTAGTTCCAACAGTGGAACATACCTATTCTCAATGCAAGAAGGTGCATGCGGGAGATGGACACCCGGGGGAATGTTCCCTCTTGGGTATAGGGTGTCAAGTTGCAAAGGATATAAACAAGACTCTTCTTGGTTGAGGATGCAAAACTTTTGAGGCAAACGGTTTATAATAAAAAGAGAAAATCAGTCAGAGGCTCAATACTGCAAGCAAGAGCATGATATGCAATCACAAATTAATGCCAAAAAATGTCCTTTTTCATAATCTTAGTCTACTTGGTTTGAAAAAGGGATAAAATTATACCAAATAGACGTCCTTTCAAATCCAGTTTATGAGTGTGAAAGAGACAAGTTCACTCAGAAATCTATTCGCTTTTTGAAAACGAGTTGGAAAAGAGATTAACTAAGACTCGCGACCTTTCAAGTCTAATTTAACGAGTGTGAAAAGGAAAAATTCAATCGACAATATTTTTGCATTTTAGACGAGTCGGAAAAGAGATTAAATCAAACTCGCTTGGGAGTTTCTAGGCGAAATGTCACGGGGGAGGCCAAGGCTCACGTGTTGGAATTCTATGAAATGTCAGTATCTTACGAATAGCCGACACAAGATTGGGAAAACCCAAAGCTCTCCAAGTTGAGGAGGATAAAGTTCTAGTGGAGGTTACCTTCTCCGTGATATATCAAATAATGTCTCTTACTTGAAAGGACATAGGAGGAGGCAATGGATGTCCCAGAAGACCATCCCAATCAAAGGGAACCTCTCCAGGACTTGGAGGGAGAGTACTTGGGTAGATTAAAACTCTCTCTTGTTCAGAAGGTGCAGTACTAGAAATGTTAATGACATGGTATAGAAGGTATAGAACTAGAACTAGAAAAGTGGGATCGATCGAAAATTACATCGGCACAACCACTTCTTAAACAATTGGTTGAATAGGATGTGTGACAATAAGGACGGGAGACACATCACCCTAAAAAATGAGAGTGGTGTCAGTCGAAGATTGTGTCAACATGACCGTCAATTGAACAGGATGCGAGACAACAAGGTCAAGGGATGCATCAATCCCTAAAGGAAGAGAGGTGTCAAACGAAGATTGCATCGGCATGACCATTGTATCAAGCAAAGAAGAAATGGAGTGTGGGGAAACCATAGATGCCTCAGAACCCAAAGGGCCTTCAGGTGAGAACCACGCTTCTGGTATCCCAACAGTGGCAGGACACAAACAAGTAAGGTGATCTCCTTCGCAAGTCTTGCAAAGGAATTTGGGCTTACGCATGACATGTCTAGGCTTCTCAATCGTATGAATTCCCCCAGTGTCATTTACAATGGTTGGTGACATGCTCTCAGCATGACTGGAAGAGGTTGGAGGTTCATCTCCCACATGATGTACAGAGGTTGGAGATGTGACGTTGATATGACTCGTGGTGACTAGAGTGATCCCCCTAACATGACTAGCAACGACTGGTTGCGGGTCTTCAACATGACTTGCAGAGGTTGTTGACCAATATCCAACATGATTATCAGTGGTTGGTGATGGAGCTCCAATATGACTGGCAGTGACTGGACTAGTGGTGGTGGTGAGTTGTGGAATTTGAGACCAAGGTCCCGGGAAAGATTGGTTTTGAAAAATTGCAGGATAAGAAGGGTTCTGGTGTACACCATGGCCCTGTCCGACAGGATAGTATCCTCCTCCATACTGATTCATAAATGGGTGTAAGGGCATCGACACTGAGGAATCTGCTTGCGAAGAGAAAGCGACATGAGAAGGGCTGCTCATGTGAGGATACATGTTGCCCCCAAACGAAGGAACTTCATGAAGGGATTTGCGCATACTATAAAACTGACTTCCGTGGATGGAATACCCGAGGACAGATGGAGGTATTCCATGCGAAAAGAATTCGTAGGAATCTTCATAGTAGAAGAAGGATAGGTGGACGGAGTGTAATAACTAGAATGACTGCCCATTTGAGCACTTGCTCCTGGAAAAGTGGATTCGTAGGAAGGAATATTCCAATCTCCTACCGTAAGAGTTGTTTGAGGGATACGACTTCCACCAAATGGAGAGGGAGAATAAGGAGGCATCATGCCCCCAGACCCAAAACTTGTATTCACATAAGGAGACAAGACAGAGGATGGACAGTGCGAAGACATGTATGGTATACCATGACAAAAATGATTAGAGACCCAAGGCATTGACTGAGTATCTTAATTATGCATACCATTATGAAACATGGATGGATTCGTCCCCACAAAATGAGTGAATGTCATGGGGGAGGTAGCGGTAAATGAGGGACCAAATGAACTCTATTATCCATGATAATGACAACTCAAGGCACGGTATAAAATCCTAAGGTCAACTAATAATCAAAGAGCACACCAAAGCAAAATAAACAAAAGGCCAATATGCACACAAAAAAGATAAAGTGGTTGAAAGGGGCCTCCCTCCCAAAAGTAGGTATGCCTCGCCCAAGAGGGGCCTGAGACTCCCTGATAAATATAAAAGGTATCAGAATCAGTTATAAGGGCCCTCGTGGTCTTAACAACCAGTCATTCAGATCCTCCCAAAGAGATAATACTCCATAAAGGTTGTGTGTTGTTCGACCCTTATCTGACCCAGGGTACCTGCAGAATAACCCCTGCAAGTAACCTATGTGGAACCTAAGTCAAGAAACTAAGAAACAATAGTATAATTGATGTGTAGGAGAACAGTCGTAAGTCAGGTCCACCGTATGGCCAGGGTAGCAAAGCCCCAAACCTTGAAATCACAGCCTCTCACAGAGGTAAGGGCACTAGAAAGATCCCCAGAAATATATCTGATGCTAAGAAGGTATCGGGGGGATATCCCTTCAATCGACCTCACACGACCTCATGCTTAACTCTGGTGTAAGTGGATCCTCCTGATATTACCAATTATACAATGGATTTCTCCACTCCCTTAGTCAGACACATATGTTGATTTAATAGCCTTGGAAATGTTTACTCACAAAATCATATTCCAAGGCACTAAATCCTAAACTAGTTTGTTCACCCTAGAAAATAAAATCGTTACTAATCAATTTTAAATTATAGCGTTAATTTTAATGGCCTTGCTTACTCAAAAGGTGCGGTCATGAAACTAGTGATGTTATGACTCAACAAGTAAAGTAAATTAATATAAAAACAATGCAAAGTCCTAACTTCAATTTCCAATAAATGATATGCTTCCTAAAAATGAAATTTTCAATTCAATTATGCAATTCTAAATAAAAATGAAATCTTTCTTTACATGCACTAAGATAATTGACAAAGACTCAAAAGATCAAAATGTCAATCAATGTAAAATGCCTAATATATTTTGTATTTTCAATATAAGAAAAATGAAAATGCAAGGACTAAACAACAACTTGATATAAAGACTCTATTGTGTATAGACAGAGACAACCTAAGTAGGATATCAAGGAGAAAAACACCCAACCCAACATGAAAGGACAATCAAAATGAAAATATGATGAGAAAGGCACCACCCAAAAATTTAACCAAAGATAGGTTTCCTATCATTCCACAGACACTTAACAGTCACTACAGAGACCCAAGAAGACTCAACAATCATCAAAACCTACCCAACAACCACCAAACCCAACAATCAAGCAACAAAGGTCGATGTGCGTGACTGTTCAAGGGAAAAGCGCATATGTACATAGCTTGCAAGAGGACAAAATATGTATGTACGCGACTGTCAAGCAAAAACCCACGTATATGTGTCAAAACATAGCTAGGCTAAGGAGAAGGCTGTAAGACTTAGACCCAGAGTGAACAGAGGTTGTCAAGAAATCATACGACAAGAAACTCAATATGAACGAGAGCAATCTAAGGAGAAAAACACTCCAAACCCCAAAAAAGAAGATTTAATCCCCAGTATGGTCGTCAATTCTGTTACGAGTAAAATCTCTCTATGGCTAGGGGTAAATGACTGCAGAAATCAACTCTACTCTCAAGTATTCTATATAAACAAATATTCTAGCAAGACAAGATAAAAGGCCTACCTCGTATAGATGTTCGATGAAGTCCACCATTGAGCACTTGACCCAAAGAAATATACCTGCAACTAGTCCTCAATAACCAAGCATATGGTGATAATGTATGATGTTAGCACATTTAATAGCATAATCCATCAAAATTCATAACAAATACGCCCTTGGAATAATAATTCAAATATTTGCAAGATGTTAATTGGACGAGAAAAGAGTATTTCTATTAAGATATAATCAGTGGAAATGAATAAGTTACAAACTTCTGTGTCGGCACGGTTTGGAACTAAGAAACTAAGTTCCTTCCAGTTGGGCCTCCACCACTTCAATCCTCCACCAAAGGCAAGCTCATGTAAGAGAGACAATGAAGTTCTCAATCAGTAAGGGAAGAACTTGGGGGCTGAACAATGTGTTCATACTTAAAGGATAAAGGGATGCAGACTCAATGTGAAGTGAATAATTCCTCTAGAGTAACTTTCCTCTCAAATTTGAATTATTTTTCCTCTTTTCCATAGCTCGGATTTGGCCCATTCATAGCCTTCAAGTGGAACTGAAGGGCCGAGTCGAAACGTTTCTAGTATATGAAAGGCCAAGGATCGTTGATCTCGTGACGTGACATGGAAACCCAATTCTATTTTTCAATTTTGGGCACATTTCCCAATGTACACGGGTTGTAGTTGTGTAACATGCATATACGCATGTTGTATAGTAGCCAAGGTGTGTATATGTGGAAAATACTATATTTTTAGCTCTGGGATTTGCAAAAAGGGACTTCAAGTCTGCATAGGAAAATGGAAAAATGCCTTTTGTGCAAGATTTCATGGGGTGAGGCAAATCTTTCTATAACACGAAGTATTTAACTCAGGCCATTCTGAGACACTCTGAATGAAGAAGCTTTGAATCAATAGGGATCATTGATCTATCAGAGAAATAGTGAATCAATATGAATCGTTGATCTATCGGAGGAGGAACATTGACAGAGTAATATGTGCTCCGACATAAAATTATCGAAGAATATTCTATTCCTGACCTTGATTTGTGTGTCGAAATATTGGGAGTGTGGATGGTCATCCAACACACGTGGAAGGAGTCCACATGGAAGACACGTCAATTCCCATTTAGTGCAGAAAAAAAATCAGAGCAAGAGGAAGAGATGATGTCATGGGCTTTGAAGCGCCACGTCATACAATTGATCTCGATTTATGCAGGAACACAATGAAATACAAAAATACACATAAAATCAGAGATGCAGTGGAAGTAAAACTTTATTTCATTAGCAACAAATGACTGAAATATGCTTACAGACAGAATGGAAATAAAATAGCTCGGGCGCTGGTAGCTTATCTCTGAGAATAGATATGGCGGCTACTAGCCTCTGAAATTTGTGTTACAATGAGGCTCGAAGGCCTATATATTATTGAGAAACAA
>JZKD02S1673571.1:227081-275238 GCA_000966675.3 Picea glauca | reverse complement strand
AAGCAATGGTCCCCATTGCGTTGAGTTCCTCCATGAGATGAGGAAACTTCTGTTGAACTTGGTCCCAGGTGAGCCACTTGCCCTGGTGAAGGAGTTGGCCTGCTTTAACAACTCGATATAGTTGGATCCTCTGTTGGTGGGTGTTCTTGATTTGTGTTTCCATAATCTGATCAGTTGTGGCTTGTTCCATGCAACCTAGGTTTAACTCTGTTGGTGTGAGTTGTTCTGCCATGTCGGATGTGTCCAGTAGAGGTGGAAAGTAGGGCCGAAGGCGATCCACATTGAACACTGGGTGCAGACCAAGGAATGGTGGAATCCTAAGCTCAAAGGAATTATCCCCTACAACCTTGGTGATGGTGTATGGCCCATATCGAAGTGGGTGAATCTTGTGGTAGGGTCCAGCGAGACGCTCCTTTTGCAAATGTAGCCACACTTTGTTGCCCACCTGGAAGTTGGGTGGCAACCAATGTTGATCATGTCACTGCTTGTACTTAGCATTGGCTCTATCCAAGATGTCATGAACCTATTGGTGGATGTGTTGAATGCACTCAATGAAGTTGTTTTCCTTGTCATCCTCAGACTGGACATGGGCTGAATCTGCATGAGTAGCCGCAAATGGCATGGCTACGTCAATGGGACATAGTGGATGGAATCCCAAGCCCACCTGAAAGGGGTTGTGTCTAGTTGCACTATCGAGAGATCGGTTGTAGATGTGTTGTACATAGGGGAGGCTCTCATCCCATGGGCGTGGATGCTTTGAGTTGTACATACATAGAATGTGTACAATCATCTGGTTGATGACCTCTATCTAGCCATCAGTTTGTGGATGGAAAGTTGTGGACTTGGTCAGCTTGGTGTCCAGCATCAACCAGAGGTTGGACCAAAATGTACTGAGGAACTTGATGTCCTGGTCTGAGATGATATATTGTGGGATCCCAAAGTGTACCCACACTCATTCAAAGAAGAGTTTACTAGTGTCTTCTGTCGTGATATTCTTCTTGCAGGCCATCATAATGGACATCTTCAAGAATATGTCGACGAATATGTTAGCACTCTGTAATTTTCCCAAGGCTGCGGAGGCAGTCACAGAGGCAACCTCAAACCACTTGGAGTCTTGGATCTAGCCCTCCAAGACTCAGAGATGGCTCTCTCCGATTTAACTTGGTTTGTATGGGATGGATGTTAGGCTAGCTATGAAAGTATGGGGTTGGGGTTTTGAAATATTTAGATGAGGTTTTGGTTGACGAGTTTCTCAGATCACGATTGGGCTATGGGGTCTGTTTATAAGATAATGATCAAATCAGATCTAGAGGTAAATGTCTCCACAGGGAAAGATAGTAACAACTGTTGGATCATCTTAGATTTAGTGCATATGAATAAGGTGAAAAGGGAGAGATCCACTGGACAAAAAAGCAGTTAAGAATTCCTTTGTAAATCTTCAGATGAATAACATATAGATTATTGAAAAATTGGACAAAGAGTATGCATGCATAAATTCTTCTCCATTACTCTCTTTCAATAATAAGAAATGAAATTGCTTGAATGATAGCAGAAATATAACTAAAAACAAACAAGGAACACACAACCAACACTGCTACACAAGAATCATGTAAATCATTTTCTCTATTATTGTTTAGTCATTCAAAAATTACAGACAAAAATCTCTTGGAGTAGCAAGGCCCACAGTCCAGCCAAAAGGGAAAAAACTTCACACAGCTCGAACCCCCCTTTCATCTTTTACATGTGCATAAATAATAAAAAATGTCTCAGTCTTCAAAGACTTCAGCTCCATCTCTACTTTCTAAAAATAGAAAATAGTTACAATCATCTCGACACCTATAAACTGTCTCCTAAAACAAACAAAAAACAGTAAATTAAAGGAAAGTCAAATCTGATAAGTGCTACTTGAACATCTTGAACACTGGAGGTTGTTAGGATTTGCTGGAAAATAAACTCTAACAACATCAAAACATAAATGCAGAATCAGTCGAATGCTTGAGTTTGTTTGAGATTTGTTGGAGTCGAATCTTCTTAGATAGGAAACACTTGAAACCGTCATTTTCCACTTGTAAATTTGGATATCCTTCGACTGCCATTTGTGCCCCAACTGCCGCCTTGAAATCTGGAAAATTGATTTGCTGCCACATGTTCTAGAGATGATATTTTGCTTGTTGGCTTACTCTTGTAAATGCTCAACTGTAATTCAAATGCCATGCTGGAAAGTGCCACTTGTGCTCTAATTCTTCTCCAAAATATTGAACAGATTTGCCACATGTCCCTTTTCTCCCATGCATACTTGAGTAAAAGATAGAAAGCAAAGATTTCAGCTCAACTATTTGAACCTTGAGGCGCACCAAGTTGGAGTTTATAATAGTGATCCTTCACAAGAAGCACGATTGCCTTGCTCTATTGAAGAAACCCCAAGCTACTTCCTAATTTATAATTGGCTCTTTAAGTTGCCTTGTTGCCTTTAATTTGGGATCCTTTCTGAAATCACAATCCCTAATTGATTTGGGCCAGAGAGAATGACCATGTATTTCACTTATGAAGAAAAATACACTGACTTGCAGGTCTAGATGCAAATCCCACTGTCTGGCTTATTCTCAGGATGTTGTCTTTTGAATATCCTGTAATTATCAATGCCTCAAGGATGGTTGTTAAAATCAGTCTGTGCCTCACATCCAATGAAATCCTTTAGGTGGGAAATGGATCTGTACTTTATAAAACTGGGACACAGAAACTTTGTTACCATCATGAGTGACTTATGTCAGCACATTGAGCATTATATGAGTTCACTGAGATACTTTCAATCTCAAGGAGTACTCTGAAACAAGCTTTGAGAATGATGAAAACATATCTTTCAAGAGTTTCATTGGAGAATAAAACTCAAAAATTCTACCATCGTTTAGCACTAGAACTAGATCACTGTCCATAGCAGTTGGAATTCGATGTGTGACAACAATTATTGTGTAGTTAGAAAACATGTAGTGTAGTGTTTGTTGTATAAGATTATCAGTTGCACTATGTACTGAGGCAATAGCTTCATCAACGACCAGTATGAAGGTACTCTTTAGTAATGCTCGACCCAAATAAACAAGTCGGCACTGTCCTACACTCCAATTCTCTCCATTTTTAGTGACCAAAGAATCCAACCCTTTTTCCTTTGCATTCATAATTTCTTCAAGTTGATACTTTTTCAGAGCCTCCCAAATCTCTGTGTCTGAGTGTTCTCCGAGAGGACCAATATTAGTGCGTAGATTGACCTCAAACATTGTTGGATCTTGTGGAATAATACTTAATTTGGATATTATATGATGTAGGCCTATTTTTGAGATATCAATGCCATCAATGAGAATATTTCCTCTTGATGGTTCTACAATGAGGAAGAGTGCTTGAATAAGAGTAGATTTTCCACTCCCTGTATCCTCCATTCTAGAGTACCATGCACCAATGTTTGTGTTGGCTACCATATCCCTTCTAGACCTGTGTAGTAATATAATCAAAAGACTCGAGGGCCTCTGAAGCACTGCGGTAGATATTGGGTGACAATATATGTACAAAATGCTCATCAACCCACACGCACCATTTTTCTTCCTCTTCTGCATCTGACATCGTCTTCACTCTAAAGAGCTCTCCTTCTGTGACTTCTGTAATTAAAATAATATCATGATGCCATCTGCGGATGTGATCTCGGCCTTTTAATTGTCCTGTTGCTTGCCGCATTGCGTTTGGGCATTGGCTTGCATGTTTTTTGTTGTAACCTGTGTCTTGTGTGTTGCATGATGTTGTGTGCTAACCCCTAACATGCGTTGCATTGTTGTGTGACAGGTTGTGTGGAGCTAGAGCGTTGTATGTTGTGCTAACCCGTGTTGATCTCATGTGCAGGTGTTTGAATGTTTGGTGCACGTATTGAATATGGTATATCAATATATTTAGGAAGGTGAGCTCCTCACAGTGGGTGAAACACCTTGCTTCTTTGAAGAAAACCCATATCTTAAGATGAGCCTCTAGATACCAGGTGCTATCCAACTCTATCCTCAACACTGGTCCCGCCTTTTTCATGAATTGAACCTGATCTGTGCATGTATCTGTAAATTGTGACACTTTCGGGCTAGGGGAGACAGTCAGCACAATGTTAGGGAGAAAAATGGATCTGAGGCAAGTTAATTGGCATAAAAATTGCAAAGACTCAGGCTTCTGTATAACAGAAATGAATAATGACAATCTGTTTGGATATAATCGTGAAATCATAGGAATTTTTGAATACTCGAATTAAATGGGCAATGATTAACTGAAACCCCTTTAATAATTGAAATCGGATGGGCAGGAGTAATCATACCACCTTTTCATCACCATTTCACTTAACTATCGATGGTTAACCTTCCATCATTACGCCCATTGACATCTGGATCATGCAAAAATGTGGACTCTGACCTTTCCAAGCTTACGCCTTTTCGGTGGTTTAATCGAACTTTGCTTTTCTCTATTAACCACCAAAAGAGAAGGATTTTGGTGGCTAATGAACGCCTATGGGTTCGCCTAAGCCACCGAAACCTGTAATTTCCTCTTTTGAAAAGAAAATCAAATGTAATGTTTATTTTGAAATTATTTACAAACAATAGGCTTTCAAACAAGCCTATAAAAATTTAAAAATAAAATTTTCAAATACTTCTTATCACCTAAAATGGCAAAACTTGATTGTTCTGTTATAGGAGATAACAACTAAGCTAAGAACTGTTGTGATAAAAGATGAAACGTGTTGAGATTTTTCTTCCACCTTCACATTTTCACTATGCATCATGAGCCATCTATGTTATGCCTGAAAAAGATATCAGTCAGAATATTGATTCCCCTATTATATAGGGTTCTAACATAGGCTCCACCTAGGGAAGATAGCTCCGAAGGAGATGTCTAGAACCGTTGAACTTTGGGAACTTGATAATCAATGCCTAATCCATCGGGTTGTTCCCCAATATGCAACCTGGTCTGCTACAAAATCCCTGGTAGCTGAAAATCTCGAACTGAAACCAAAACTCTATGCAAACTAAAGTTTGGATCACACTTGAACTGAAAAACTGAAAAGCAATCTGAAACTGAAACTAGAAAAATGCTCAGAGTACTGAACTTATTTGCACCCATCTACCTACCTTAATCTACTTCATAATTTTGCTGAATCAGGTAATAGAGAAATGCCAATGAAGCCAGTCAAGTAGCTGTAAAAACAAATGGACAACTTGATTGCTTGTCGGTGAAATCCTAAGTATACCTTGATTATGTGTCCTCATAATATGAAATGGCAGTTGTTGACATTTTTGGTCCTTATAGAGAAAACATGTTTGAAAACTCAAGCTAACATGAACCTCCATGTAATCTGCTATAGGATCAATTAAAACATGATGCATGATATTTGCCTCTAGATCTTCAATGACTAGTTGATCAATTGCATCCTCAAAATTAATCCATGCCTCTACAACTTCAGCCTTATACTTGAAAACATAATCATCATCAATCTACAAATCAACAGGTAGTACGATTTCCTCTTGCTTTGGAGAAGGAAGATTTTCCAAGAATTCTTTGAGATCTAGGAAATTATATGACTAAATTTGAGAATCCAAAAGTTCAATATCATTTTCGAACTTTTCAATAACTAGCTCAAGAAAACAAATTTTACTTTTAGGAGAAAATTTGCTCGATTCCAAAATACGAAACACAGTTGTTAAAAAGTCTTCATCAATGTGAAATTCTGCTAACTTATTCCTGAATTCTTCTATGGCTTCACAAGATATAGGATTTGCCACATACCCTGTCATCTTGAAACATCATCAAGGATTTGAAATCTGGATTCTTCAGCAGTGAAGTCGCTTGTGAACTTTGAAGCTCGGGATCTTGAACAATGGAGTCGCCAGGTGAATGGTACAACCTTCCTGTGTTTGGCTTTTGTTCACCATTAGAAGTCAAATCTGAACTTGATATATTTTCTGGAGAACTTGAAATCTCGTTCCCCAGTGGAGTCGCCAAAATGTTAGCACTCTGTAATTTTCCCAAGGCTGCGGAGGCAGTCACATAGGCAACCTCAAACCACTTGGAGTCTTGGATCTAGCCCTCCAAGACTCAGAGAGGGCTCTCTCTGATTTAACTTGGTTTGTATGGGATGGATGTTAGGCTAGCTATGAAAGTAGGGGGTTGGGCTTTTGAAATATTTAGATGAGGTTTTGGTTGACGAGTTACTCAAATCACCATTGGGCTATGGGGTCTGTTTATAAGATAATGATCAAATCCGATCTAGAGGTAAATGTCTCCACAGGGAAAGATAGTAACAAATGTTGGATCATCTTAGATTTAGTGCATATGAATAAGGTGAAAAGGGAGAGATCCACTGAACAGAGGAGAAGTTAAGAATTCCTTTGTAAATCTTCAGATGAATAACATATAGATTATTGAAAAATTGGACAAAGAGTATGCATGCATAAATTCTTCTCCATTACTCTCTTTCAATAATAAGAAATGAAATTTCTTGAATGATAGCAGAAAGATAACTAAAAATAGACAAGGAACACACCACCAACACTGCTACACAAGAATCCTGTAAATCATTTTCTCTATTACTATTTAGTCATTCAAAAATTACAGACAAAAACCTCTTGGAGTAGCAAGGCCCACAGTCCATCCAAAAGGAAAAAAACTTCACACAGCTCGAACCCCCCTTTCATCTTTTACATGTGCATAAATAATAAAAAATGTCTCAGTCTTCAAAGACTTCAGCTCCATCTCTGCTTTCTAAAAATAGAAAACAATTAAAATCATCTCGACACCTATAAACTGTCTCCTAAAACAAACAAAAAACAGTAAATTAAAGGAAAGTCAAATTTGATAACTGTTGCTTGAACATCTCGAACACTGGAGGTTGTTAGGATTTGCTGGCAAATAAACTCTAACAACATCAAAACATAAATGCAGAATCAGTCGAATGCTTGAGGTTGTTTGAGATTTGTTGGAGTCAAATCTTCTTAGACAGGAAACGCTTGAAACCATCATTTGCCACTTGTAAATTTGGATATCCTTCGACTGCCATTTGTGCCCCAACTGCCGCCTTGAAATCTGGAAAATTGATTTGCTGCCACATGTTCTGGAGATGATATTTTGCTTGTTGGCTTGCTCCTGTAAATGCTCAACTGTAATTCGAATGCCATGCTAGAAAGTGCCATTGTGCTCTAATGCTGCTCCAAAATATTGAACAGATTCGCCACCTGTTCCTTTTCTCCCATGCATACTTGAGTAAAAGCTAGAAAGCAAATATTTCAGCTCGACTATTTGAACGTTGAGGTGCACCAAGTTGGAGTTTATAATAGTGATCCTTCACAAGAAGCACGATTTCCTTGCTCTGTTGAAGAAACCCCAAGCTACTTCCTGATTTATAATTGTCTCTTTAAGTTTCCTTGTTGCCTTTAATTTGGTCTCCTTTCTGAAATCACAGTCCCTAATTGATTTGGGCCAGAGAGAATGACCATGTATTTCACTTATGAAGAAAAATACACTGACTTGCAGGTCTAGATGCAAATCCCACTGTCTGGCCTATTCTCAGGATGTTGTCTTTTGAATATCCTGTAATTATCAATGCCTCAAGGATGGTTGTTAAAATCAATCTGTGCCTCACATCCAATGAAATCCTATAGGTGGGAAATGGATTTGTACTTTATAAAACTAGGACACAGAAACTTTGTTACCATCATGAGTGATTAATGTCAGCACATTGAGCATCATATGAGTTCACTGAGATACTTTTGATCTCAAGGAGTACTCTGAAACAAGCTTTGAGAATGATGAAAACATATCTTCCAAGAGTTTCATTGGAGAATCAATCTCAGAAATTCTGCCATCGTTTAGCACTAGAACTAGATCACTGTCCATAGCAGTTGGAATTCGATGTGCGACAACAATTACTATGTAGTCAGAAAACTGGTAGTGTAGTGTTTGTTGTATAAGATTATCAATTGCACTATGTACTGAGGCAGTAGCTTCATCAAGGACCAGTATGAAGGTACTCTTTAGTAATGCTCAACCCAAAAAAACAAGTTGGCGTTGTCCTACACTCCAATTCTCTCCATTTTCAGTGACCAAAGAATCCATCCCTTTTCCCTTTGCATTCATAATTTCTTCAAGATGATACTTTTTCATAGCCTCCCAAATCTCTGTGTCTGAGTGCTCTCCGAGAGGATCAACATTAGTGCGTAGATTGACCTCAAACATTGTTGGATATTGTGGAATAATACTTAATTTGGATCTTATATCATGAAGGCCTATTTTTGAGATATCAATGCCATCAATGAGAATATTGCCTCTTGATGGTTCTACAATGAGGAAGAGTGTTGGAATAAGAGTAGATTTTCCACTCCCTGTATCCTCCATTCTAGAGTACCATGCACCAATGTTTGTGTTGGCTACCATATCCCTTCCAGACCTGTGTAGTAATATAATCAAAAGACTCGAGGGCCTCTGAAGCACTCCGGTAGATATTGGGTGACAATATATGTACAAAATGTTCATCAAACCACACACACCATTTTTCTTCCTCTTTTTCATCTGACATCGTCTTCACTCTAAAGAGCTCTCCTTCTACGACTTCTGCAATTAAAAGAATATCATGATGCCATCTGCGGATGTGATCTCAGGCTTAATTGTCTTGTTTCTTGGCGCATTGCGTTTGGGCATTGGCTTGCATGTTTGTTGTTGTAACTCGTGTCTTGTGTGTTGCATGATGTTGCGTGCTAACCCCTGACATGCGTTGCGTTGTTGTGTGATAGGTTGTGTGGAGCTGGAGCGTTGTATGTTGTGCTAACTCGTGTTGATCTCATGTGTAGGTGTTTGAATGTTTGGCGCAAGTATTGAATATGGTATATCAATATCTTTAGGAAGGTGGGCTCCTCACAGTGGGTGAAACACCTTGCTTCTTTGAAGAAAACCCATATCTCAAGATGAGCCTCGAGATACCAGGTGCCATCCAACTCTGTCCTCAATGTTGGTCCCACCTTTTTCATGAATTGAACCTGGTCTGTTCCTGTATCTGTAAATTGTGAGACTTTCAGGCTAGGGGAGACATTCAGCACAATGTTAGGGAGAAAAACGGATCTGAGGCAAGTTAATTGGCATAAAAATTGCAACGACTCAGGCTTCTCTATAACAGAAATGAATAATGACAATCTGTTTGGATATAATCGCGAAACCAGAGGAATTTTTGAATACTCGAATTAAATGGGCAATGATTAACTGCAACTCCTTTAATAATTGAAATCGGATGGGAAGGAGTAATCATACCACCTTTTCATCACCATTTCACTTAACTATCGGTGGTTAGCCTTCCATCATTACACCCATTGACATCTGGATCATGCAAAAATGCGGGCTCTGACCTTTCCAAGCTTACGCATTTTCGGTGGTTTAATCGAACTTTGCTTTTCTCTATTAACCACCGAAAGAGAAGGATTTCGGTGGCTAATGAACGCCTATGGGTTCGCCTAAGCCACCGAAACCTATAATTTCCTCTTTTGAAAAGAAAATCAAATGTAATGTTTATTTTGAACTTATTTACAAACAATAGGCTTTCAAACAAGCCTATAAAAATTTAAAAATAAAATTTTCAAATACTTCTTATCACCTAAAATGGAAAAACTTGATTGTTTTGTTATAGGAGATAAATACTAAGCTGAGAACTGTTGCGATAAAAGCTGAGACGTGTTGAGATTTTTCTGCCACCTTCACATTTTCACTATGCATCATGAGCCATCTGTGTTATGCCTGAAAAATATATCAGTCAGAATATTGATTCCCCTATTATATAGGGTTCTAACAAACCACAAAAACACAGTCATTGCCATGCTTAGTAGAAGGAAGGCCCGACATGTAATCCATGGAGATGGATTCCCAAGGTCGACTAGGGGTAGGCAGTGGAGCATAGAGGCCTTGCTTCTTGATGGTCAGTTTGGCAATGGTGCAAGCAGTGCAGGACTTGATGTACTTCCCGACATCATGTCGAAAGTTTGGCCAATAGAAATACTTTTGCAGTACTGCCACGGTTTTCTTGACCCTGAAATGCCCAACGACCCGACTGTATTGTGCCTCCCAAATCATCTTGGCACGCTTGCTTGAAGGAACACAAAGGTGTCCCAGGTGACATATAAAGGCATCCTGGAGGTGAAAATTAGGAACTTTCTTACCCTCCAAGAGAATAGTGTACGTGTGGCTGAATTTTGGATCACTTTTGTAGAGAAGCGACCAATCAGAAGTCATGTGCTCACAAGAGTTGAGAACCATGGTTAGCGCCATGATAGGGGGTCGGTTGAGGTATTCTGCAACATTATTGGTGCTTCCTTTCTTGTACTTAGTGTTCAAGTGAAATTGTTGCAAGTATGTGGACCACTTCTGATGGTGATCATACTGCAACTTCCCTTGTGTCTGTATGAACTTCAAGGGTTGGTGGTCTGTGTGGATGATCGTTTCCTTTCCCAAAATGTAATGCTTCCATTGTCGGAAGGACTGCACAATGGAATACATCTCTTTGTCATAAGTGGGATACTTCTGGACTATGTCAGAAAGTGTCTCACTGTGATATGCCACTGGATGCCCCTGTTGAGTAAGGATTGCCCCAATAGCATAGTCAGAGGCATCTGTCTTGATCTCAAATGGTTGTTGCAAGTCTGTTAATGTGAGAACTGGTGCAGAGAAGAGGCGATGCTTCAAATCGTCGAATGCCTTATATTGAGATTCATACCAAAATAATGTTTCTTTCGCTCCTCCCTTGGTGACTTGACTCAAGGGCCAAGTGATATGAGAGAATCCCAACACGAACCTGCAGTAGAAATTGGCAAGACCCAAAAAGTTGTGGAGCTCTATTAGGGTGGTTGGGGTTGGCCAATCCCGAATGACTTGGATCTTGGTTGGATCCACATGCACCCCCCGCTCATCAATAATGTATCGCAGATACTGAACCTGGGTCATGCCAAAAGTGAAATTCTCCAAATTGTCACACAACTTGTGATGCCACAGTGTTTGGAGGACCTATCGGATCTGGTGGAGGTGCTCTTCCCAAGTCTGGTTGAATATCAGAATGTCATCCAAGTACACCACTACAAATGAGTTGGTGAATGGTCGCAAGATGTCATCCATTAGTATCATGAAGGTTGCAGGGGCATTTGTCAACACGAAAGGCATGACCAACCATTCGAAAAGGCCCTCCTTGGATTTGAAGGCACTCTTCCACACATCAGAGAGTTCAATTGGTACGTGGTGATACCCAGACTTCAAGTTGATCTTGCTGAAATATTTATCCCCGTTGAGTTGGTCCAGAAGGTCATCAATCTGTGGGATCGGGTACCTATTCTAGACAATGATCTTTTTCAGTGCCTGATAGTCAATGCAAAGTCTCCAAGTCCTGTCCTTATTCTGCACCAGCAGGATCGAGCTCCCACAGGGATATGAACTCAGCCAGATGTGACCTTTTTTCAACATCTCTTGAATCTGCCTCTTGATTTCATCATTCTTCATAACAGAGCATCGATAGATTTTTCCATTGGGCAACGACACACCTGGGGTCAGATCGATGGGGTGCTTGACCTGACAGTGTAGAGGCACCCCTGCGGGGGAGGTGAATATGTCATCGTACTCCTCCATGACCTTATCCATCTATTGTTATCATGTAGAGGGGCCATGTCTGGAGGTTGTGGCCACTATATTCTTCTCTCATTGAGGGAATATCATTAGGAAAAAAAATTCCTAGTTTTGGAAATGAGCTTACAGCATTGTTTTGCAGTAACCAAAGAGATGGTTGTAGGCAGTGCTATTTTCGATATCATGTATAGTTTGTTTCCCAAAGTAATAATAATAGCACGAGGCCTGGACTCATACACAGCATGTCGCTTCCACAAGTATGGTTGGACTAACAATACATCAGAAACATCAAGAGGAGCAATGTCACATAATACCTCATCTGTGAAGGGCTTGATGATGTAGGGAAGGCAGCATTGTTGGCTGACGCGGAGGTCCCATCCTTGGTGCAGCCACCCAATGGTGTATGGTTGTGGGTGTGCTATGGTCGGCAATCCCAGCCCTTTCACAACCTCTACTGAGATGAGGTTCTTCTACCTCCCACTGTCGACAATGAACTGCAATGGGGAACCCTTTACCGACATCTGGGAATGGAAGAGGTGCTCCGCCTCCTCTGGATATTCTAGTTCCTTCTTCTGGATCTTCGTGGTGGCAACGGTGGCGTTGGGCTCCACATCGATAATCTGCTTCCCCCTATCATTCCCCTTGTTGGATTCTGATTCAGAGTCGGAGCCTGCATCTGATTCAGAAGCCTTCAACTCGACTACCAGTGACTGCTTGGCCCGACACTCACTTGTGTTGTGAGTGGAGCTCTTATGGAACTCACACCACTTCCTCGTGTCCTTTTTTGGCTTCATGGTGTTGTTCTTTGCTTGTGGCTTTGGTGGGTTGTCCTGGGTCACCCTGCCTTGGATTGGTCCTTTGTTCGGGGGTTTGGGGGTACCTTTCCCTTGTTTCTGATTCACAAACCCAAAGTCTCGCTTCTTGGCAGCATATCGGTATGTCGCACCAAGCGAGGAGATGTCGAGGAACTCCATTTCCTCCTGAATGTATCTATGAAGACAAATGCAGTACTTTAACACCAAATGTTTCTCTGAATCTTTGATACCCAACTTTGTGTGTAGGGTATGGAACATATTCGTCAGCTCATGCACATCTTGGTTCCTTTGTTGTCACAGTGTAGTCCATTGTATGTATTTGTCCTCATAGCTCCCCACGGGATAATATTGTTCCTTGATGGCATCTTGGAAATAATTCCAAGTGGGTGTGACTGAGAACAGAGAGGGTTCCCCCACGCTCTGTTTCTCCCAGTAGGTTTCCCACCAGTCCTTGACATGGGGGGCATCTTTAAGGAGTGAAAAAATAATCCTTTCTCGGTCAGAAAAGTCATGAACCGAGAAATGTCATTCTAACATATTCAACCATCTATCAATAACATCTGCATCTATTTGGCCCTCAAATATGGGAATGTCAAAGTTTACTTGTACCTTAAAAGAGTGGTGCCTCTAGACTGGTTGTTGGATGTAGATGCGCTGCCAGTGGGAAGCCATTGAAGGATCTGGGCAAAGTTTTCCATCATCGCATTCCTTTGTTTCTCGAGGGCCTCCTCAAGCAATAATTTGATAGGATATCCTACTCCCTCATCTTTCTTTTCTTCCCCCATGGGCAGTCATCGAGGTTTGTGAGGTTGATCTTGCAACAGTTCAACCAGATCGAGCCCTAACTCCTCATACCTCGACCTCGTTGGGGACATGCAAAGAAGGATCAAGAAAGAGTAGAATGCTCTGATACCACTGATCCTTATTTATGTAGGAACACAATGAAATATAGAAATACACATAAACGTAGAGATGCAGAAGAAGTAAAACTTTATTTCATTAACAACAAATGATTGAAATATCTTACAGACATAATGGAAATAAAATAGCTTGGGTGTTGGTAGCTTATCTCTAAGAAGAGATGTGGCGGCTACTGGCCTCTGAACTCTGTGTTACAATGAGGCTCGAAGGCCTATATATTATTGAGAAACAATGGAAAACCCTAAACATCTAAAAACCTAACCCTAGGAGATGAAACACCAGAATATGGGCCACGTTGGGGTAAATTGGTACATCAATTTTCCAGGGTCGTAACTTTGGCATACTATCTCCATTTGACGCACATGATACATCGTTAGAAATATCTATTCGAGGAATACACTGCTGATAGTGAATATTGAGTTTGAAACAGACTCGTATTTTCTAAAGAATTCATGCCCAAAAAACGTCGTTTAGGGCCTCAAAATGGCTCTGGAAGTTCAAGACCCGAAAAACTACTAAAAATAGTAAATTTTGCTACAATTAAGGAAACTGAAAAACTGAAGGAAACAATGGTGTGGGTCCAAGTGGAATAGGTGGGTGGCCACCAATATCCACCTGGATCAACAATACACGTGGAAGGAGTCCATGTGGAGGAAACGACAGGATGATGTAAGTAATCCATGAGAGTAACCACGTGTAATGCACCGTACAAAACCACATGTCAAAGTGCCAAGTCAACATGGTGTACAAACAAGAGCCAAAAGTTGTGACGATGTTAGCATGAGGTCAGCTGCCAAATCAATGCCACATGTAGTAGAATGATTGATCCATGTGTCATCAAGTAAATAATCGTAGATCCCTTGGAAGGTTTGGTCAAAGAAGATCTTGACCATTGGTTGCAATCTGTTAAATAGATCTGACCATCCATCGGAGTGAGATGGTCGAAGTATTTAAGTACAAGATTGTACAGGGACTCTGAAACTCCGAATCAATAGGAACTGTTGATCTATCAGAGCGATTATGAAGAAATATGGATCGTTGTTCGACAAGCGAACAAGATGTGATGACAATCGTAGATCTACATGGGTCCCACCTAGCAATATTATGAAAGGATTGAGAGACGATCGACGATGGATATGTGAAGGAATATTGATGGTGGCGGATGGTGGAGATGAAGCCTCCGATCAAATCAACGACATAGAATAGAGGAAGGGACCCAGTTCATCAAAATCTGAATTCAGGGTGATCCAAGAGGAGTCCAAACACAGGGACTCCAATAGCAATAACTATGATAGGCCTTATGGTCCCAATATGAAAGAGGCTAGATCGAAAAATGAGATCAAATTTGATCTAGATCCAACGGTGGCTGAGTGATGATGTCCAAAAGGTATGATAGCCTGGTAGTTTATATGTTATGAAATAGGTTAGATCTGACAGTTATGATCTAATCAAGAGACGATCAAACGACTTATGTGCGTAAAGGACATTGTTTATTATTTGAGATCAGATCAACACTTGAGATCTATTTGAAGACTTAATCAAACGGTGGTTGAGCATTGAGGACCAGTGAACCAAATTGTGTGTGACAAAAGGAAGCTAAAGACCAGTTTTCATGGAAGGTTTGTAGCCCGACTTGATGGAGATTAGAGGGATCTACAACCAACTTGTTGAATGCAATTTGGTTGAGAACTAATTCTTGGTGTATGAGTTCGAATATATAATGATGCGCAAGTTGTGTTGAAATTGTGAGTGAAAGAGTGTGGTGTGAAGAAATGAGGCACTAAGGCCCATATGAAAGGGTGGAAGAAATGAAGATGATATGAAGTTTGATGACACTGAGGATGAAGCATGATAGAGAGGTCCTCTGAAGAAAACAAATATTTTCAAGGTGGGAGGGTGGAGAAAGGAACGAGATTGGTATCTCATATAGGTTGGTGCCTATGAATAATAATTATGTGGATTGGTGCCCATTGGTTGAGTTGGTGCTCAACAAGGGGATTGGTGTCCCCTATAGGTTGGTGCCTAAAAATATTATTGCAGATTGGGGTCTGTTGTAAGTTGGTGCTTGCAAATTTTATAAATAATTTTTTTGTGGTTTTCTCTCATTTGTGTATCCACGGTAATTTTTTGTGTATTTCATAACTAATTGTTCATCATTGACTATTGGTAAATAACATATTTTGATTAAAAGGAAAGTTGTAGTAAAATAATTTTTTTATACTGATTCACCCCCCTCTCAGTATTTGTTGGCTATCTATCTCTTCTAATTCTATGGCTGACCCAGTTTCTTCTCTTCTGCAGGTTTCCAACAAAACCCTCTAAAACTATCGGCCCTCTTGGTAAATAATAAGGCAACACAGTGCACAGAGTATACTACGTAGTCTCACCCGAGATAGCTTTATGGGTGACTACAATTCTCAAGTTCTTGTAGTCTAGGAATGAGTGGAGATCTGGGATTAGATTTTACCTTCTTCGTGCCTTCATCATACTATCCATTCATTATTCTTAGGGTTTATTCATCTCTTAAGCTATGCATGCATTCTAACATATTCAACTAACCATTTATTTGTAAATCAATCATTAACAGGAATGAAACATGATCAATCATTGACAGGAGAGTAATAAAGCACCAAACACCACACATAAAACATGTATTACTGTGGTTCACCCCCTCCTAGGCTACTTCCACAAAGATTTGGATTATATTTTCTCTTTTATTAGGTCTGCTACAAAATATAGCTTTGCGCACATTACATATTTATCCTTACAATCACGAATAGGTTCAAATCCTCTATGAGGCAGACTAGATCACACCAGGCTCCTCAGCCTGTGATCTAACCATCAAGATCTGACCTACTTGACTCTTGTATATCAACTTCAGACTTACAACTGTTGAACAATTATTGAACAACCAACCAAATATCCAAGAAAAAAAACCCCGACCTAGACCTCCTAGGCTCTTATTTATACTATTCTTTTAGGCTTATAGCCATTACAATCATTGTCCAAAACCTAACCCTAACATGGTTAGGTATAAATTCATGCACACCTTGCATGCTTTCATTCTTTTCATGCTTCTTTTCCTCACACGTGCTACTTTTCCTGCCAGTTGTTCTTCTCCAAAATTAGGCCTTTCCTTACCAAAATTGGGTATTTCCTAAAAAATAGGTTGCACTCAACAGGCCCCCAACACTGACATGTGTTTTGTCCCGAGCCACTTAGTTAGTGCACGCTCCTTCTATTGTTGTCTCCAAACAGTGGAACTTATCTGTGAATTCCCTTCCTCTTGTCTTAACCTGTGCGACTTTTCCTCTGAGTGCCTCCACTGATGACACTTTGATCTCTTCCTGGATCAGTGTTGCACCCTCTCTCTATGCTTGTGCCAAGATTTACTTTTCCACCTTCAACTGTGCGATCATATGCGCTTCTTTTTCTTGGAGGGGTTCCACTTCTGTTTGTCTCTCTTGCTTCTACATCTGCGTTTATTTCAAATGTGACTGCAGCTTATTCATGTCTTCACTTCCCTTCAAGCGCTCTGTGATGCTCATTGTCTTCTGCCTTTGTTTGAGCTCTTGTATGACAATGTTGAGTCTTTCCTCTTCTTGTTCCCACTATTGGACCTTTTCATCCTCTTCTAGGATCATCCATAACTGTGTGGATCTGTCGAACAGTTCTTCTATTGCGCATGCTTTTTTCTCCATTTCCGCTATTTGGAGTGCATCTTCTTGTTTCCTCTTCTCTTGGACTATTGGCTATGGATCCTGATTATCTTCCTGATTCATAGGTATTTGTTTTCAGCCATGTTTATACCCCATGAAGACTTTACACCCTAAAATAATGTACACTCCTCCACGTGAGGGAGTGCAGGGGGGGTTACCTCCCCTGTGGGGTCTGGGGGGTCCATCCCCTCAGCTTGGGTGTCCGGGGAAAAGCGGGCCTCGGGTAGGGGTTCGTGGGACAATGTTCCTCATTGGGGGTTTGGGGGTGAAGTCCCGAAAGGAAAAATTTCCTCGTAAATTTATATTGTAATTTCATAGTAAATTTGAACCATTCATTATAAGGTCGCAGATATGATAGTAAAAGTTATGTTAGGGTTTTTTTCCCTAGAAGGAAACCCTCTTTTATGAGGGAAATGTATTGTGGCTATGTATCATTGTGAATATTGTATTCTGAGTGAGGAGACTGTGAGAGAACGAAGAGGAAGTTACAGTGGGTGTGATGTAGGTTGTATCCCTTCATTTGTTTGATAATAATAAAGGAAGGACCTGGGAATTTCTCTGGTGGACGTAGCCCACACTAGGTGAACCACATATATCTGTGTCTCTATTTTATTTTGAATCTTCTGTGTTTTATTTCCAAATTTTTTTTATTTTATTGCTCTGCAATCATATTTTTCTAACAACTGGTATCAGAGAGAAAGGTAACTTGTAGGAAAAGAGGGTTCCTAGTTCGAGTGGGAGCAATGGCGAAAGATGGAAATTTTAGGGTCGAGAAATTTAACTGCCAAAACTACCAGTTATGGAAGATGAAAATGGAAGATTATTTATATCAGAAGGATATATTCCTACCATTGGGTGGAATAGCAAAGAAGTCGATGGCCATGAAGGATGAAAAATGGGAGGTTCTTAACAGAAATGCACTAGGAACGATACGGTTGAGTCCGGCAGCATCGATGGCTTTCAATATTTCGAAAGAAAAGACAATGAAGGAGATGATGGAGGCATTGGCTAAACTGTATGAAAAACCCTCATCATCCAATAAGGTATTTCTAATGAAGATATTATTTAATATGAAGATGTCAGAAAGTGGGTTTGTTGCAAATCATTTAAATGAATTTAATATGGTTACTTATAAACTAAGTTGTGTAAAAGTGGACTTTGATGATGAGGTCAGGGCTCTTCTAATCTTGTGCCCATTGCCAGAAAGTTGGAATGGCTTGGTCATGGCTGTAAGTAACTCTGTCTCTGGTTCAAACACTTTAAAATTTTATGATGTTGTTGGTGTTTTCCTTAGTGAGGAAATGCGACGGAAAAGCACAGCTGAGACATCAGGTAATGTGTTAAACATGGAGAACAGGGGAAGACAAAAGGATAGAGGAAAGGGCTCAGGGAACTGCGAGAATTCTAGGAAGGGTAGATCCAAATCCAGATTTGGAAAGATAGAGTGCTAGAATTGTGGGAAGAAAGGACATCTGAAGAAAGACTACAGAGATCCAAAGAAACAAAGAGATGGACAACAAGAGAAAAATCAGGAAGTAAATGTAACAGGTGATGTGTTATAAGATGCTTTGATTCTTTATGTAGATAATATTTATGAGTTTTGGGTAGTAGATTCAAGGGATTTATTTCATGCCACACCCCATAGGAAACATTTTCTAGATTATGTTCAAGGTGATTTTGGATAGGTTCATTTGGGTGATGATGCACCATGCAAAATTGTTGGAATGGTAAAGGTAAAAATAAATCAAATCAATGGAAACCAATGGTTGTTTAAAGAGGTAAGACATGTTCCAAATCTAAGGAAAAATCTAATTTCAGTAGGGTAGTTGGAAAGTGAAGGTGGTATATCCATATTTATAGATAAGGTGTGGAAAGTCACCAAAGGATCATTGGTGATAGAAAAAGGAGAGAAGGTAGGTATATTGTATTTATGTACTGGTAATACTGACTCTTCTATCCCTTTATCTTCTACAGGAGTGGATACAATATTGTGGCATCATAGGCTTGGACACATGAGTGAGAAGGGGATGCAGATACCAGAGATGATTTTAAGGATGGAAATTTATTTTAAAATGAATAAATCTTGGCGAATCTTTCTAATCCTTCTTATGTCAACTATAAATGTTTGGCGATATTTTTGTAAAAATATTCAAATTTCTAATTACTTTATATAGTTTTTATAAAATTTTGGCGATTTTTAAGGTAAAATAATTTTATCCTATAGTATTTGGGTGAATCATTTTTAAAATAGCGAATCTTGTTTTTGGAAAAACCATGGAAAATTAGCCCATGAGCGAAACTTAGCCCCTAAAATCATCCCTAGCTGATACTTCACAAAATAAATTTGTTGCCGGATCTTTAAAAAATTGATTTGGATTTCTGTGAGCATTGTGTTTATGGGAAACAAAAGAGAGTCATATTTCTTAGAGTCAGAAAAGAAAAGAAGAGTGAAAGGTTAGAGCTTGTGCATACAAATGTATGGGGACCGACTCAAGTATCATCTCTTGGTGTCTATTTTTATTATGTTACTTTTATTGATGATGCAACTAGAAAAACTTGGGTGTATTGCATTCGACAAAAATCTGATGTTTTTGATAATTTTAAGAAATGGAAATCATTGGTTGAGAATGAGATAGGAAAAAGGTCTAAGTGTCTCGGATCAGAAAATGGAGGTGAATATTGCAACAAGGAGTTTCATGATTATTGTCTATACCATGGGATTTGTAGAGAGAAGATAGTTCTAGGAACACCACAAGAAAATGGTGTGTCATAAAGGATGAACGGGACAATCATGGAGTGTGCAAGGCATATGAGATTGCATCAGTTCTGAGAAGATGTTGTAGATATTGTTGTTTACTTAATAAAAAGAGGACCTTCAAGCTCTTTGGATGGTAGAATTCTAGAGGAGGCATGGACGGGTAAAAAGGTAAACTATTTTGGTTATCACTTATGGGATTATGAAAATAACAAAATGATTAGGAGTAGAGATGTCATATTCAATGAGAAGGTCATGTACAAAGATCAATTGCAGGGAAAGAAATAGGAAAAAGAAAAACCAGAATACAGAGTGCTTGATGAGATCACTAAAAAATGAATTCCAAAGGTACCAAAAAATAAAAATGTACAACAACAGGATCAGCGGGTACCTCAAACTCCTGCAAGTGTTGTTAGAAGATCTACTAGGTTAAGTAGACCCCCTAAATGATACTCTCCTTCGTTGTATTTTTTATTGTTGAATGATTCTGGTGAACCAGAATGTTATGAAGAGGCAATGCAGGTAGACACCAAAAATAAGTGGGAGCAAGGTATGAAAGAGGAAATGGATTCCCTGGTAAATAACCAGACTTGGGATTCGGTTCAGTTGCCTGCAGAAAAAAGAGCATTACAGAATAAATGGGTTTACAAGTTGAAGGAAGAAGATGGAGGCAAAAAGTGGTACAAGGCTAGACTTGTTGTAAAGGGGTTTTCACAAAAGAAAGGTATAGATTTTGATGAAATATTTTCTCCTGTTGTTAAAATGACTTCAATTAGGACTATTTTAAGTCTTGTGGCACTAGAAGATTTTCATCTTGAACAGTTATATGTAAAAATAGTTTTTCTCCATGGGGATTTGGAGGAAGAGATTTATATGAAACAGTCATAGGGGTATGAGGTCAAAGAGGAGGATAATTTGGTATGCAGGTTGAAGAAGAGCTTGTATGGCCTAAATCAAGCTCCAAGGAAGTGGTATTTGAAGTTTGATAGGTTTATGACAGAACAAGGCTATAGTAGATGTCATTCTGATCACTGTGTTTATTTTAAAAGGCTAGAAAATGGAAGTTATATTATCTTACTATTGTATGTAGATGACATGCTTGTTGCAAGGTCTAATATGTAGGATATAAATGTGCTCAAGAAGAAATTAGATAATTCATTTGCGATGAAGGATTTGGGTGTTGCAAAGAAAATCCTTGGTATGAGAATAACAAGAGACAATAAAAATTGAAAATTGGCATTGTCTCAAGGTGAGTACATAGAGAAGGTGTTGGAGAGGTTTAGAATGTAGAATGAAAAACCAGTTAGTATACCTTTGGCCAACCATTTCAAATTAACTAAGGAAATGTGTCCCAAGACATAGGAGGAGATAGAATACATGTCTAGGGTCCCTTACTCATTAGCAGTTGGTGGCTTGATGTATGTGATGCTTTGCACAAGACTAGATATTGCACATGCAGTGGGAGTTGTGAGCAGGTATATGAACAATCTAGGTAAAGAACATTGGGAGGTAGTGAAGTGGATTCCCAGGTATTTGAGAGGTACTGCTACTCATGCATTATGTTTTGGAGGTTCAAACATTGTTCTACGGGGATATGTTGATTCAAATATGGCAGGTGATAAAGATAGCAGGAGGAGCACCACAGGGTATCTTTTTACTATAGGTAGAACAACAATAAGTTTGATTTTGAAACTACAAAAGGTTGTTGCACTCTCAATAATAGAGGTAGAGTATGTTGCTACTACAGAGGCTAGTAAAGAGATTATTTGGTTACAAAAGTTTATGGAGGAATTGGGAACGAAGCAGGAGAATAGCAGGTTGTACTGTGACAATGAGATTTCCATTCATCTTGCAAAGAACTCAGCCTTCCATTTGAATACTAAGCATATACAGATCAGGTACCATTTCATACGATCCATCTTGGAAGATGGACATTTGAAGTTGGAAAAGTTACACACTAGCCAGAATCATGTAGACATGTTAACAAAGGGAGTAACCAGGGAGAAACTGATTTCCTGCTCAATTTTAGTTGGTCTTCAAGCATGAAGGTTAATATGAGAATTTTTCCAGGTCCAAGAAGGATCATATTCTAGCAAATACAACGACGGTGGAGTTGTTGAAATCAGTTTCCAAGTGAGAGATTGTTGGTTGTGGAGCATGATTAGCTTCCTAATCCAAAGGTATTTGTTTTCAGTTGTGTTTATACCCCATGAAGACCTTACACCCCAAAATAATGTACACTCCTATACGCAGGGAAGTGCAGGGGGGTTACCCCCCCTGCGGGGTTCGGGGAGTCCATCCCCCTAGATGTGGGGTCCAGGGGAAAGAGGGCCCCTGGCGGGGGTTCGAGGAACAACGGTCCCCGATGTGGGTTTGGGGGCAAAGACCCCGAAGGAAAAATTTCCTTGTAAATGTATATTATAATTTCATAGTAAATTTGGACCATTCATTATAAGGTCACAGATTTGACGATAAAAGTTATGCTAGGGTTTTTCCCTAGAAGGAAACCCTCTTTTATGAGGGAAATGTATTGTTGTTATGTATCATTGTGAATATTGTATTCTAAGTGAGGATACTGTGAGAGAAAGAAGAAGAAGTTACAGCGGGTGTGTTGTAGGTTGTATCCCTTCATTTGCTAGATAATAATAAAGGAAGGACCTAGCAGTTTCTCTGGTGGACGTAGCCCACACTGGGTGAACCATGTATATCTGTGTCTCTATTGTATTGTGTATATTATGTGTTTTATTTATGAATTTGTTTTATTTTATTTCTCTGCGATCTTGTTTTTCTAACACAGACCTCGGGAGGAGTCGTAGGGTTAAGCCTTTCCTTTAGCTCCTCAATATCCTATTTGTATTGAGCAATGGTTTGTGCAATGAGATTGATTTTCTCCTCTGCGCTTCTGTCCACTGCTTGCATGTTGTCGGGGATGCGATTATACACCGTTGTCAGTCCATGTTCCATTCTATCCACATGTTCTTTTTCCTCCTTTGTTTCGAGCTTGACCTGCTAGACTACCAATTCCAAGGTGTCCCTAACATTCTTTGTTTCTTGCAATTCTGCCACATATGTTCTTGTATGTGATTGCACTTCCTTTGTGACATTGACTTGAAGCTTGTACAGTTCCTTGGTTGGTATCCTTTCCAGTACCAACTCTACATGGTCCAGATCCTTCAGTGGTTTCTTGGCTATGGATTCGTCCATCTGTAGTATGTTCGATGTGATTTGGAAGTTTGGACTCACCTGTGTTATGATTTGGATGGTGTCTTGTTCACTTGGCGCGGTCCTTGCCTCTACTTTTGTTGTTGCGGGGAAGGAATTTGTTCCCTTTCAAGCCTTTGCGCTGCTTTTATTTTCTCTAAGACCTGCCTTATGTCCGCCAACTCATCTTGGATTTTGCCTCATTGGTTTTGGGCCTCTTCGAATTCCTCAACTGTGAAATCTTTTACTCTTTATGCGACAAGTTCGAAGTCATCCTCAATAATGGTGTATTTCGACAGCTTCTTATGAGACTTGGCCTTCTTGCGCGGCCCCCCTATGTGTATAATTGGCTGCTTGGGTGGCCCTATTTCTTATGGGGTTGTTGCTAAGGGGGTTCCTTGTGTCATTGTGTCCCCCACTCCTTGTTCTCCTCATGTCAGGGCAATGTCCTTTTTCCCTACCTGCACATCCTTATTTGGCACACTCCCCTTCTTCTGTTGCATCGGATTTTGCCTGGGTTTCCCTCATTGTGTCGGCTTCTTAGAGGAAACACTATCTCCTGCAGGTGTCTTAGCTAACCCTGATTCTACCTCCTTGCCCGTAGATACTTCCTTAGTAATGACTAGGATCTTCTAGTCATATTTACAATCCTGCATCGCCATTTCTACCTCTTCTCCACTAATGCATTATCACAGCTACAACCATTCCTTCTGTGGATCCCTACGCGCTTGGACCCGCATGTTGTGGCATGTGCCTCTGAAATTTTCTATGCCTTGGTGTTGCGTGACAACCTCTGAATTATTTCTCCATGTATTTGATATCCTCTCTTGAATGCCACTGAAGTACCGCACAAAGGTACCCATGTTGTCACTTCTTCTCTTGGGGTTTGAAGTGCTCCCATTGATGTATACCGAGTTGTGTGGCAATGACCTATTCTGTCGCAAAAATATGAGTATGGAGGCTCCCTCCACCCAATCAACACTATCAGAATTAACATCCATGAATAGTGGAACTCTATCCCCAAGTCCTGTGTGTCTTTACAGTCATCAAGGAATAGGTTCAACAGATAGGGGGCCCAGCTGAGCATGGTTCCATTGGTGCACTATGTTGTAGCTACAACAACCCCTACAAGGACTTCCTCCTTGCAACACTTCCTTAACAGTTTGTAGGCCATGAGTTTTGTGGTCATTATGTTGGTTGTGTTACTGATTTGCTTTACGATGATCCTGTGCAAGCCCCTCTCTGTGCCGTATGTTTTCTTCATTTCCTCGGTGAGAGCCTTCTCTTTTGTCTTGTCATCTAGGTATTGCATGGCACTCTTGCCCATTGATGACAAACCTATGATGAATGCAATCAATTCCACGTCGATGGATATGGGTTCTTCCATCCATAAAAATCCTCCATGGAGGACTGCCATCAACTGCTTGACGTCATTATTTACCTCTTTTCCCCTTCCAAAATGGAGAATTTCCACTAAGTTTAAGATCCTTGTATTCGCTAGGCCGATCGGCCATTGTTTCGGCTGCATCATATGGTCTCCAAATGGACCTGTGCCTATACTGTCCATGTAGACTTACTCCGCAAATTTTGGGAACTTTCCAACGTTGGCCACATTGTGCTCTAAGTACCTTAGCCTTTCCACTCACCCTAGTAGGTTCAGCATGGCCTACACTCCCTCTGGAATGCACGGTAGTACAATTGCTACATAGAGTTTCTTGCGCAGGGACCGTACCATGGGTTGTTTTCCCTTTCTTCTTATTCGTGCGCTAGAGGTCCCAACCTCCGCTTGTCTATCTTTTGTGCCCGATTATGGCTGCTCAATTATGTCTTCTACCAGCCCTCCCTACTGCTATGAAGACCTTGCCCCGGGTTGTGGTCTCGGTGCCGCAACCTTTGTCTGCTTGTTGGCATCCCCATTTGTTATGTGGGCTACTTCAACCCTTGCTGGTTGTTGTAGGTTGCCTGCATCGCTTGTTTTGCAGCCTTACGCACTGTCGTGTGAATCAATTTCCATGTGATTCGTTATTGGAGCTTGTGATTCTTCCTTGACCAGTACGGCGGTCACTAGTTCGTCCTGCGGGGAGGGAATTGTTTCAACATCGACAATTTCCTCTCTTTGGGCCATTTCTTGCTCGGCCTCCGCAATTTCATGTGGTTCCCTAAGGCTGATTTTGGTTTTCCTTGTGGTTTGGATTGGTGCACCAATATTTGGTGGTGCCATAATGGGTACTTCTTTCTTTTTCCCAATGAACTTTGACTGGTTCACACTGCTCACTTTGCATGTTTACCTGTGTACTCTCTAGCTCCGTGAGTTTGCAATTTCACATTAAGTGATGTTTTACCCACGTTTCCCCTTTATATAGAGGGTGCCATGGATGTTGTGAAGCTTCTTGTAAAATCTTCACTGACTGCGATTAATGTGATGAAGCTTTTTGAGTACATTTCATTTATTTTCATAAATGCCCCCAATTGGCGCCTTTTTTCCCTAACCGTCATTTTTCTCTTTTCGAACCGTTGGTCCCTTTTCAGGTGCACTAAAATTTTTGAGTGTGTTGTGCATTACCACTGTGATTTTTCGTTAGTGCATCGTATTTTTCTTTCTGTCACCCATATGCTGCATGCATACATTTTTCTTTTCTTCGCGCTGAGTCCACTTTCTCTACGCACTATATTTCCCAGTATTTTTGTATTTTCTATCTTTTCTACTTTTGTATTTCTTTTTCCCTCTTTTACTCCTTTTATTTTTTTTCTCATTTTTCTGTCCTAGTCTCTACTATAGTACACTATATACATGTATGTCTCATTGCGATGTAACTCTTAAGCATTAGGAGGTCGACTATCCCTGTATAGTTTCATTCGAATACCGTTGATCATTCCTTTGAGTTATGTTCCTGACAGATCTTTTAGTTGTACAAATCCCCCATATATGATAGTCTTTACTTCATATGGACCTATCCAATGCATTCTAAATTTTCCAGCATGTTGAAAAACTTTACTGTCATAGAACAAGACTAGGTCTCCTTCCTTGAAACTCTTCCTCTTAATGTGTCTGTCATGCCAAGATTTATCTCTTTCTTTCTGTACTTCTTGGTGAAATCCTGCCGGAATATTTTCCTCTTCCATCTCCATTAGTTTATTTAATCTTTCCTTTATTGTGCCTCTTTATGTCATGTTGGTAATTGTTGTTGTGTGCAGACTAGGTACCAGAAATTCTAATGGCACCATTGCTTCTTTCCCATACACCATTCTAAATGGTGTCTATCCTGTCAACTTCTTACATGTGGTCATTTATTCCCATAGTACTGCTAGTATTTTCAAGTCCCAATCATCTCTGTTAACATTAAAGATATTTGTCAGAGCATTCTACAAGATTTTATTGAAGGCTTCTACTATTCCATTTGCCTGAGGATGGTATGGTGTGTTGTTTTGATGATAGAATTCAAAATCCTCAGTCATAGTTCTGATAGTATTGTTGATGAAGTGAGTACCTTGGTCACTCATCAAAATTCTAGGACACTAAAATTTGGTGATCACTTTATCAAACAATAAGTGTGTTGTTGTCTCTGCACTATAGTATTTGACTGGTGTTGCTTTTGCCCATCTTGTTAAATATTTTGTTGCAGTAAAAATATATCTAGCTCATGACCTTTCTGTTGTGGATGGATTGGCCCAGTAAAGTCCTTTGCCCATTTGTCAAATACCTACAAAGTTACTTGTAGTTTTAGGGGCATCTCATCCCTTCTATTAGGTTTACCCACCCTCTAATAGACATCACATCTATGGCAATATTCCTTGGCATCTCTGTGAATTGTTTGCCACCATAGTTCTGTGCGCAATACCTTATGCATGGTATCTTTTCCTGCATAGTGTCCTCCAGCTATTCCCTCGTGAGATTCTGCCAAAATTCTAGGCCTTTCATGTTCTAATACACATCTTCTCAAAATGTTGTTTGCGCACATCTTATATAAGTATCATGTAACCAATTGATAGTCTACAACTCTAACTACCAGATTTTTCTTTTGTGCAGTGCTAAACTTTTGTGGCGCAATCCTTGTACTCAAGTACTAAATAATATCAATGAAATGTTCATCAGCTACTTGTACTAAAAATAGTTGTGCATGAGGGAAGTTGTCTTCCAAGTTGGTAGGTTCTTCTCCGTTAGTTACCCTTGACAAGTGATCAGGTCCTGCATTCAGCTTCCCTGGTTTGACTCTCACTTCGAAATCAAATTCTTGAAATAACAATAACCATCTATAGATCCTCCCCCCCAACACTGGCTTGTTGACTCAGTATTTGAGGACAGAATGATCTATGAACATCTTGAAATGTTTGCCCAGTAAGTAGTGCCTAAACCTCTGAAGTGCATATACCATGGCTAGGCCTTCTCTTTATGTGATTTTGTAGTTCTGATCTGATTCTGACAATTTGTTGCTTGCAAATTCCATAGGATGGTCCAAATCCCCTACTCTTGGTTGTGTCAGAATTGATCCAAGTGCTATGGTTGATGAATCTACATGCACATTAAATGTCTTTTCCCAATCTAGGAATACTAGGATAGGTGTTGTGACCATCTTTTCTTTTAAGGTATCCAACCCATGTTGATAGTCCTCATTCCACTGAAATCTTATATCCTTCTTTAGCAGTTTCTCCATTGGCGCAGTGATTTTCGCATACCCTTTTATAAAGATTTTGTAATATCTTGTATGTCCCAGTGTTTCTCTCAACTGGTGCACTGATTTTGGTGGTGTTAAATTGACAAAGACTACAATCTTAGCAGGATCTACTAGCAAGCCTTGTTTACACACTATATGTCCCAACAATATTCCAAAAGGTGTCCCAAAGATGCATTTCTTTATATTTAATGATATCTGACACTTCCTGCATCTTTCCAAAATTACCCTTAACAATTCTACATGGTCCTTTAACAGACTATATACAGTCCAGTCATCCAGATATACTTCTAAAAATGAATGTATAAATTCCTTAAAATAAGCTATGACTACTCTTGAAAATATGGTTGGTGTATTCATCAGCCAAAAAGGCATGAATGTGTACTAATAAGATCCCCATTTTGTGGAAAACGTATTCTTATACATGTCTTCTGGAGCTATCTTGATCTGATGGTAACCTGAGAAGCCATCTATGAAAGAATATGCTTCCTAGCCTCCCACAATCTCTAGGACCTCGTATGTGAAAGGGGTAGGAAAAGGATCATGTAAGCAAGCATCATTCAGTTTTCTCAAATCTACACAAATCATTATCCCCCCTTGTTTCTTTTCTTGGACTACCATAGGGCTTATCCATTCAGATTCCTCTACTAGTTCTATGATACGAGATTCCAACATTCTGTCAATTTCTACTTTCACTTTTTGCTTATATATTGGATTCAGTCTGTAAGGTCTCTGCCTGACAAGTCTTGCCTCAGGTTTGAGAGGTATCTTCATCTCTCCTAGATCTCCTGCTATGCCTTTCATCTCTGTAAAGGTTTTTGGGAACAGATCATTGTATTCGCGCAGTAACTCTGTTATTCTTTCTACTGTTTGTTCATCCCAATAATCTCCAATAATTGCCAGTTTAGGATTGTCAGTTGTCCCAATGTTGACTTTCTTCACTTTGATTGGTGCAACAAATACTTCTAACTCTAGAGATGGACCTTCCACTTCTCTTTCTCCTTCAATATATGTAATTTGAATGTTGTGCGGGTCATCTTCATCTGACGTTTCTTCCTCCACACGATAGCATGATAGTAGTTCTTTGACTGTCTATCTATTCTGTTGTTGATATTATGTCATGAGTTCAACCTCTAGTTCATCAATAAATATCACCCCTCTTATCTGCTTCAATTTTGAATCCATGTTAGGGTTCCCATGTTCAAATGAGAAGGTTTCTACAAAGCGTTTTCCATTCTGTAGTGCCTCTACGCATCTCCTGGTCTACATACCAGTTCTCTGGGATTCCTTCCAGTGTGTAAATGAAGTGATGATGCCATTCTTCTAGTGGTGTCATCCTCCATTGTGTTATGCACTTGTCCAAATGTTTTGTTAGTCTTCCTTGTCCATCATACCTCTACATTTTATTATTCCCCTGCTATGCGCCAAATCTAATGCGTAGTAACCATTTACATTGGTACCAATCCTGAATTGTTTCTCTATGTGCTCCCCACCATCTTGCAAGTGTAGCCTTGAGTGAAATATCTAGAGCTAAGAGCCTATGATTTTCCAAAACTTCTTGTCCATACTTTGTCAGGAATTATTCTAAGTCATTTACTCCATGAAAACTGGGAAGTTCTCTTATCTCTGTACCGACCCATCTTATTGCATGGTCTATTCTTGCGCACCTTCTTGTGGAAACTTCGTTTAATCTCTATTGCTAACTATCCAAACCTGTATTTGAATCAGAAGCACGTGACGTGATGCTTCTCCAACTGAGTACCCCATCTACAGCTGGGTTAACATAATCTTCTTCACGTGCGGTGGTTTTGCACAATTGGATTATTTCCTCCAAATCTAAGCAAGTAGGTTCTACAAACCTTTCTCCTTATGAAGGATCTAATGGCGCAATGACTCTGTTAGCGCCAATTCTTGCAAGGTGGTGTTTTCTCTCCGATTTCAGGCCCTTGTTGTAAATGCATAGAAGTGGGGTTTAAAAATCGATCAAATGTGTTTTATTCAAAGGCCGCAGTCATGAGCGCTGAGTGCAGCACACAGAAAAAGTCCATCTCGGGCTTAAAATCAAGTGAGCAGGCATTTTATTTTCAACGATGAGGATCCACAGATGGGGTAGATATATGGTCATCGGGTAATTTTGGGTCACAGAGTTGCACGAGGTCTAGCGCATCAGCTCATCTCTTATGGAAAAAATCACGAAATGATGAGCCATTTCGGCTATCGGGACTTCAAAGGACACAGGGTCTCTCTCTCTTCCACTGCATTTCGAAACCCCGAAATGTGAAATGCAAAAAGTGCCCAGGAGCCATTTCATCATTTCGGCTACCAGGACTTCAAAGAACAAAGGATTTCTCTTCCATTGCATTTCGAAACCCCGAAACGCAAAATGCAAAAAGTGCCCAGGAGCCATTTTGGCATTTCGGCTACCGGGACTTCAAAGAACACGAGGTCTCTCTCTTCCACTGCATTTCGAAACCCCAAAACACAAAATGCGAAAAGTGCCCAGGAGCCATTTCAGCTACCGAGACTTCAAAGGACACGAGGTCTCTCTCTTCCACTGCATTTTGAAACCCCGAAATGCGAAATGCGAAAAGTGCCCAGGAGCCATTTCGGCTACCAGGACTTCAAAGGACACGGGGTCTCTCTCTTCCACTGCATCTCAAAAACCCAAAATGCGAAACGCGAAAAGTGTCCAAGAGCCATTTCAGCATTTCGGCTACCAGGGCTTCAAAGGACACGGGGTCTCTCTCTTCCACTGCATTTCGAAACCCTGAAACGCAAAATGCAAAAAGTGCCCAGGAGCCATTTCGGCATTTCGTCTACCGGGACTTCAAAGGACATGGGGTCTCTCTCTTCCACTGCATTTTGAAACCCCGAAATGCGAAATGAAAAAAGCGCCCAAAAGCCATTTTCAGCATTTCGGATACCGGGACTTCACAAGTCACGGGGTCTCTCTTTATGTTTTTAGTCTCGTCCACCCTCCATGGAAGAAGCAGTTAATGAATATTGAGCAGGTGGTTGAGACCTTAGCTCAACTCATAAATGGAGGGCATGGAAAAGGCCTGGAGCAATCAGCCCGTGGTACCCTTATATGCAGGTCCCCCTGTAAGAGCCATGTTGAGTTAAGATGTCGTCTGACGAAGGAGTTCCGTCCAGGTTTGACTGAGGAGCCTTCACACGCTAATTTGGACTTTAATGGCTCAGCTACCTTCCTGCCGTGAAGGTGACGAATTCCCCTGAGTGTATATACTCATTTTTTGTATTTCTGTAGGGATCGATGATAGAGCAAAGCTCCTGACTGTAAAGCTTTAACTTAGCCTCTGGTTCTATGGTTATAGACTGAAATTTCGAGACTTCTTGTTTAATGGCTTCCAGCCTTCTCCTTTACTTTTTCCACTGAATCTTGAAGCCCGAGCATGGATGTTCCAGTCGGGTGTTGTTATAACTATATGATGCTTATTTGATTATATTAGTTCTGCAACTCTTTAAGATTTACTCTGAAGCTTCTCGGGTCTGAGACAATCTCATATCTGAGACTTTTCCCTTTATTTCCTCCACTTACTCACCACTATGCAAAATTTACTGGCTTAAGTTAGATCAAGACCTCGCATGTCTTTGTTGTTCCAACCCAGTCTTCTGAGTTGAGCGATACTGTTATGAGTTTACTTCCATTCGATCACCCTCTTTTAAACAAATCGTGACATAAACTGATGGGCCTCAGGCTTACTCCTACTACAATCCAAGAGTGACTTCTAACACTAACATTTCTGGCGTTGTTGCTGGGGACGAAGTTGAAAATTTTCCCTGGGATGAAACTACATTGAGCCTCTGATTCTGAAGGTGCATCAGGTATGAGAGCCCTTGAAGATTGATATTGTGCACCTGGTGACTCCATCGTGACGACTCCACTAGGGATGACCTGCTATTTTCATTGTGGCTTCCAGAGGTAGACACACACAGTCCCATCCACAGCTACCTCTAGCTATGCCTAAAGCTGGTCCGCAGGCAATTTTCAAAATAGGAAAGGCCTTCGAAGGAGAAGTTTCCACCGTTGAACCAGGTAATTTTCCATCTCCCTCTGTAGAAACTCCATTTTCTTCTCCTCAGCTTCCCAGCAAACCTTTTTCTGAAGTCTCTCATTTCTTGAATTTCAGAAGTGTTCCTGTCGAGTTCTCTCCTCCTGGTCTGGGATTAGAGGGAGAAACCCTAGTCACTCCCCTCTCACCTAGAAGCCCATTTCCAGTACCCCATGTTCAAGCTCCTTCCCCTCCGAGTTCCCCTCCACCTAATATTCCTATGGCAGGAGAAAATCCCCCCATGACCAGAATGGAGGCTATAATAGCCACCAGGTACGCTCCCCTTTTGCTACCTCAGCCTCTCAATGCCCTTCCAGCAAATGGCTACCTCAAGCAGTTGCCCAAGTTTACAGGCGAAGGGGACATAGCTTCAAAAGAACACCTTGAATCCTTTTACAGTTTTACAGATGATCATGTTATCATGCATGCAGACGTATGGATGAGGATTTTTATCCATAGCCTTGAGGGTGAGGCTAGGAAGTGGTTTAGGGCCCTGCCTCCTAGATTTATTGATGGGATTGAGGCTTTGGATAATGAATTTTTGAGACAGTGGGGAGACAAAAAAGACTTCATGTATTACATGACAGAGTTTGGGTCTTTGAAGAGAAAGGAAGGAGAGTATGTCTCTGAATTCTCCAAGAGATTCAATAAAATGTACAATAAGATCCCCTCTGAGATAAATCCCTCAAAAGCCTCTGCTAAAATCACTTATGCTAGTGATTTTGATCTCGATTTATGCCTTATGTTGAGGGAAAGGAGAGCCACTACTCTGGATCACATGCAGGATGCAGCCGTGGAAGTAGAATCTAACATATTGGTTGTTGATCGACTCAGGAATAAAGCTGATAGAGACATATCTAGGAAGAGACCTGAAGCCTCCTCATCTAATTCATCTCCCCTTCCCCTTCAGATGGAATAGATAACTAAAGTGCTAAAAACACTTACGGCTAGAATGGAAAGGTGGGAGTTAGAAGGGAAGCCCATGTACATAAATCCCCAGAATACCGATAACAGAGGCTTCAGGAGGCCTAGTAACAGTGTGCCAAAAGCTTTGATAAGGGAACAAAGGAGAAAAGATAGAGATGATCAGAGAATTCCGACCCCTCTCTAGAATAACCTAGACGCCCGTAAGGAAGGGGAGGATATGGATGAGCTCGACCCTGAGATTCACTACATTGAGGGCACTTCCCCTTTTCCCCATTTGACTCAATATGCATACGAAGAATCCCTTATCACCACTCAAATCAACGAGTTGAGTAAAGGGGAAAAGGCCAGCAACACTCCTAACAAGTACCATCTCAGGTCAAAGAAGAAAGAAGGGATTTTTGATAGCCACGATCAGCCCCTCATAGAAGAAAGGCCTACTAAATCGGTAGCAATCACTACTAAAGAAAATAAGACTCAGAATACTTCGTCAGCAGCCAAAGAACCCGTCTACGAGGTAAGGGAACCTCCTAAGCCTTTCTCCTCCTTTAGTTTCGAGCATGAGATTCAGAATATTAGGATTCTTGTACCCCTCTCAGAACTAGTTAAAAATGAAGATTTCAAAAGGTCCCTCTCCAAATTGCTACAATCTAAGTCCCCCCAGCCTTCCACAGACTCAGTAAATCTTCAAGAGGAAAAACCAACAGGTGTCCTAGGTCCCATGGTAGAGGACAGAGATGATTCATCCCCTCCCTTCTACACATCCCTGAACATACATGATAAGGTGTTGCATAATTGCCTCATGGAATCAGGAGCTTCCCACAACCTTATGCCCAAAATAGTCATGGAAGAATTGGGACTGGAAGTGACAAAGGCTTATCATGATTTGTACTCTTTTGATTCAAGGAGGGTGCAATGTCTTGGAGTCATCAAAGATTTGGTGGTCTCTTTATTTCAGTTGCCAATGAAGAGTGTGGTCATGGACATTGTAGTAGTTGATGTTCCCCCCAAGTTCAGCATGTTCTTATCAAGATATTGGATTAAAAATCTTGGAGGAACATTACAAATGGATCTCACATATGCTACCATTCCAGTCTTTGGAGGGGAACACAGGAGGTTGTATAGAGAAGCCCAACTAGCCTACATTGTTAGCGATGAGGCAAACCCCACCAATCACCCTATTTTTTCACAAGACACTGATTTGGGATCTAGTTTGTTGCAGCTCATTGATGCTCCTAAATCCCCTTTTCAAATCAAAAGGCAGGCCATTTTTAATCACAAGATGCCTCTTCCAACCACCTCTGTTTGGAAGATGTTTTTTGACGGGGCTTAGTCTAGTGAAGGCGCTGGCGCTGGAGTGGTTTCGGTGTCACCTTGTCAGGAAACCATATCCCTGTCATACAAGCTAGAGTTTGAAGCCACCAATAATGTGGTGAAATACGAAGCTCTGGTTCTCGGTTTAAGGGATGCAAAAGAAATGGGAATAGAGGAGATAACAGTGTTCGAAGATGTTGAGTTGATTATTTGGCAGGTCAGAAATGCTTATCAGGCCAAGCATCCATGGCTCAGGAGTTACAAAGATGAGGTATGGGACCTGATTGACAATTTCTTCTCAGCTTTCAACATCTCTTTTATTCCAAAGGAGAAAAATGTTTTGGCCAATTCCTTAATTGTTTCAGCTAGTCTGTTCAGGATCCTTCTGCCGCTTAAGATCGGATATGATGTTGAGATAAAATATAGACCATCTATATCGAACAATGTCGGGCATTGGAATGTATTCAAATACGATCTTGAAATCAAGAAATTTATGTAATCTGTTGATGAATTTTCTGCATTGCACATTGATCAGGATCTTGACCTTGAAAGTCACCCTTAGCCTGAGGTGTTTTTAAATGAAATTGCTAATCACCAGATTATTCAGCTGCCTAGAAATCACATTCTGAGGGGACTAGTCCCTTTATAAAGATTGTTTGGTGGGAATGATGTGGCAATAAAGGGTGAAATTTCGAATGAAGATGCCAATACAGCTAAGTGAAACATTGGCACATAGGAGGAGCCTAAGTTTGTCAAGTTGTCAAGCAGCCTGACCAAAGAACAGAGGGTCGAATATACTGAGTTATTGAGAGAACTTGCTTATGTGTTTGCATGGACCTATGAATACCTCAAGACATGACACGTCTGTCATTGAACACAAAATCCCACTGAAAGAAGAGGCTAAGCCATTTAGGTAGAAGTTAAGACAAATAAATCCCATGTTGATGCCTGTCATGGAGAGAGAAGTGAACAAGTTGTTAGATGCCCAAATCATTGTCCCTTTGAGATATTCTGAGTGGGTGGCCAATTTGGTCCCGGTGAGGAATAAAAGTGGGGAAATCAGGCTCTGTGTTGACTTCGGGAACCTGAACAGGAGCTCAAAGAAAGACAACTATCTCTTGCCCAACATGGAACACATATTGCAGAGGGTAACTGGTGCATCCAGGATATCCATGGTAGATGGATTCTCTGGCTATAATCAGATATCATTCATGCCCAAGGAAAGAGAGAAGACAACCTTCACCACTCCTTGGGGAAGATTCATGTATGCCAAGATGTCGTTTGGATTAATCAACGCGGGAGAAACATTTCAGCGAGCCATGGACATGGCCTTCATCAGGGAGAAAGATCAGTTTGTGGTGATATATCTAGATGACATCACAGTCTTCTCCAGGTCTGATAAGGAGCACCACTATAACTTAAGGAAGGTTTTCTTGAAATGTCGAAGGTTTGGCCTTTCCTTAAATCCCAAGAAATCTGTGTTTTCTATGAAGGAGGGGAAGTTGTTAGGCCATATAGTATCAGCAAAGGGAGTGAGAAATGATCCCAGCAGGGTAGAGGCAATTCAGACCCTGTCACTTCCCAAGTCTAGAAAGTAAGTACAGGGTTTTTTAGGGAAGATTAACTTTCTGAGGAGGTTCGTCTCAAATTTTGCTAAGTTGGTGAAACACATTACAGCCATGCTCAGAAAGGGAAATAAAGTAAAATGGACTGCTGAACCCAGGGAATATTTTGTCCAAATAAAAAGGGCATTGACTGAGGCACCTGTGTTGATCAGTCCTGATTATTCCAAGGATTTCCTAATTTTTTCTTTTGCTTCTTTTGATACAGTAGCAGTGGTCTTATTGCAGAAAAATGAGGAAGGGCGAGAGAAACCCATTTCCTTCTTCAGTAAGGCATTAAGAGATGCAGAAATCAGGTATGAGATCATGGACAAGCAAGCCTATGCCTTGGTAAAATCTCTCAAAGATTTCAGAGTCTATGTATTTCACTCGATATTGACTGCATATGTTCCTTCAGCCTCTGTGAAAGACATCCTTATACACCCTGACATAGATGGGAGAAGAGGTAAATGGATTGCCAAGATCCTAGAATTTGACCTGGAGATAAATCCCACCAAGTTGGTAAAAGGGCAGGGTTTAGCCAAGCTTATGGTTGAATCCAATTGCAAGGCCTTGGGGGTTAACTTCATCAATGATTTCTCAGGAAATCAGCAAGCCGAGTCGCCCAGCAAAATCTCTCAAGGTGGCTTATCCTTAGCAGAATGCACCTGGTATAGAGACATTTTGTACTTTCTGCAAGAGTTGAAGCCTCCTGATGGAATGGGAAAAAGCAAGGCAAGAGATTTAAATCTCAAGGCAGTCAGATATTGTCTTATTGACCAAGTCTTTCACTGGAGAGATCCTCTAGGGGTGTTTCTAAGGTGTCTGAACCCACAGGAAGCCTAGAAAGTTATGTTTGATTTCCATAGCGTCCTTTGTGGAGGGCATCATTTCTGGAAGACCACAGCCCACAAAATTCTCAGGGTTGCATACTATTGGCCCACCTTATTCACTGATATCTGCATAGAATTCATAGCTTGCATCAAATGCCAAAGATTCTCAGAAAAGAAGCAGCACAAATCTCTGCCACTAAAGCTTGTAGTAGCTTCAACACCCTTTCAACAGTGGGGGTTGGACTTCATTGGGGAAATTCATCCTCCTTCAAGTGGCCAACATAGATGGATTATAACTACAATAGATTATTTCACCAAGTGGATAGAAGCTACCCCCACCAGGAGTGCTTCGCACAAGGTAATTATCAGCTTCTTGGAGAATATCATAGTTAGATTTGGTGGTCCAAGCAGAATTATCACTGATAATGCTGCTTCTTTCAAGTCTGAGCCTCTGGTTAAGTTCTATGAGCGGTTCAAGATTTCACTAATTCACTCCACTCCCTATTATCCTCAAGGAAATAGACTAGCAGAATATTCCAATAAAAGTCTATTCAAACTCATTAAAAGATTATTGGAAGACAATAAGAGGGCCTGGGATTCAAAGCTGAAATTCACTCTATGGGTTGATCGACTGACAACAAAGAAGTCCCTGGGCACCTCACCTTTTCAACTTGTTTATGGGGTGGAGGCTGTGTTTCCCACTCAGCTCGCTTTACCTGTAGCAAAGTTCTTTCAAGATCATGAAGGAGAGCCAAACCATATGATCTGAAGAATTCTTCAGTTGGTGGAAGTGCAATAGGTCAGGGAGCAGGTAATGGACATAACTCATAGTCATCAGCAGAAGATCAAGCAGGCCTTTGACAGGAAGGTCAGGAAGGAGGAATTTGAGCTGGGAGATTTGGTGCTTAAGTGGGATGCACCCATGCATGATAGGGGAAAACACAACAAGTTTGATTCCCTTTGGATCGGGCCCTTCAAAATCTCCGAAGTATTCTTAAATAACAGATACATGTTGCAAGATTTGGAGGGTGAAGAAGTTTTTAACGGCCCAGTAAATGGGCATTTCCTGAAGAAATGTTTTGTTTGAGCCTTAGACGGCTCTCGTTGTTTTGTAAATATTGTTTTTATTGTTTTTCTGGTTTTTTTCGACTTTGTTATCACCCCATAAATTATGGGTATCAACTGATGACTTGGATATTATCTGTATCTAGTGTTTTTGTTGACAAATGATGTTTCATTCTGCAAATAATTTGTATAAAGAAAAAGAAAAGGAAAAAGAAAGAAAAAAGAAAAATAAAAGAGGGCATAAAATAATTAAAAGAAAAGCCCCATGCAATAATAATGACTTGGCCATACCTTTCAAGCATGGCCAAGTTCTTTTAAATTTAATGTTGCTAGGTTAGTGAATAAATTTGACCAGACTGTCTAATCCTGGTCAGATAGCCCTTAGGTTAGATTAGTGAATAAATTTGACCAAACTGTCTAATCCTGGTCAGATAGCCCTTAGGTTAGATTAGTGAATAAATTTGACCAGACTGTCTAATCCTGGTCGGATAGCCCTTAGGTAGAGTAATTTCTTAACCCAACATCTTAACCTGGGTTAATTGTCCTAGGAAGATAGGTTAGCAGGTAGGTTAGTTGTTTCATTTTTTTCACCAACCATGTAACCAGATTGATGAAAATGATACACCATGTCCCCTTTGCCTAAGAAGAGTTTAGTTGATATCCCCTTGGTGGTGTCTATGTGAAAAATTGGAAAAAAAACCTGTAAAATTCTTTATATCCTAAGTTTTTCCCCAAGTACATACTTCTCCACCCCCAGCTTATGTTTCCTGCACATCTCGACATTTCTGATCCAGGCGCCAAGATCTACGGTGCACAACGCATTCCGGACCCCCCCGACCATTCTGATTTTAACCAAGGGGGGGGGTCCGGAATCGGTAATAACATGAGTGCTCATCTGGACGGCTCAGGAAGGAGTGCATAAATCAACGGTCCACAATGGATTCCGGACCCCCCCCCCGTCCATTCTTCTTTTAATGGAAGGGGGGGGGGGTTCGGAATGAGTATTAAAAATATCTCTAAGATCTGCGGCCAGGAAATAAGCGCACAGATCTATGGATCACAATGGATTTCAGACCCCCCTTAGTGTTCTGCTTTTAACCAAAGGGGGGGGTCTGGAATGAATATTCCTTTCGGTGGGCCCCTTGTTACATGTGGCATTTTCCTATTGGTCCAGAAGTCCTATCCCCCACATGCTTTTTGACAGTCCGTCACTCCTGGACGTCATCCTCCACTGAGTCCACTTGTTCCACTTTCTCCCGGGGTCGGGTCACCTCCCATAACTGTTGTCAGTTCCTGTTGTCAGTACCTAACCCTCTTCACTCGTGAACAACCCCTTTTGGCAACTTTTACCTCCAATCACCAGCCTCCACGTCACTCGTCCATATACTTTGGCCACCGTCATCTGCCACCTCATCCCAAGTGGCCCGTTGTCCATTTATTACAGGATAACATACCCGTTATCCTGTTGACCTGTCTCCCGCGTCCAACCAACCCCAGTTTTGAATAAAACTACCGTTATGCCCCTTTTCATTAGTTATTCATCCATCGCGCCCTAATCGTCCATCACTCCAGAAAACTATTACTCCTCCATTGCTTTCTCGTCGCCTTCCCCCACAGCTAGTATACCCCACTAACATATTGTTTATTGCAGGTATTGTTACAGAGATGGTGCCAAAACCAAGACTAGCGGAAGGAGAAGAGAATCCTTTTCTTCCTCCTCCCGTCGACCTGGACAAAATCTCGTTGGTCGATAAAGATAGATTAATCGCAGATACCATTTGCGACTTCGATTTTTCAGACCTCCAGACATGGTTCTGGGATGTGTTCTTGGACCAGAGCGATGAAATTGGACTCTGGGAGTCCAATTTGCCGCTATACCTTTTCCCCCAGATACATCATTTTCCTAAATTCGTGCTGAAATGCCAAGCCCACTATATTCCCGACCAGAGGGCCATCGTCTCTTCATCTGGACACGTCCTCTTCTTCGTCACTCCTGAAGACATTGACCAGATGATGCAAATTCCCCGTGCTGAATCTCCGTCCCCTTTCAATTTAGAAATCCTCACTGAATTATACCAGAAAATGACCTTTCCTCGGAGAGCTCAGATATTCGAGCTCTTCCTCCCCACCTCCTCTCAGTTCCCTTCCAATAATCCCCCTTACCCTTCATCCATGTTTTCCACCAAAGGAAACCAAATCATTTCTTCCCTTTGCGCCCTGCTTGGTTATTATTCTGACCAATGGGTAGACGATCCCATCCTGGGTTTTCTGTCCATTTTCTCAAACGATGAAAAGCCCACAACGCAGTTCGATTACATCACCTTCTTGGCCGACAGTATTCACGAACAGATCGTGAATTTTGGCACAGAGGGTATGTTCAGATATTCTTCCATACCGGCGTACATGTTCGTTTACTTTCAAGCCGACAAATTCAGTTTCTCCATGCAGAAGATGGATGCAGATGGAAGGCCTCAACCTGTCACAGCGTGGACTTCTCTTCTGAAGCGTAACTCTGCTGAATACGAATTCAAAGCTTTCATTGATCAGTTTTACCACCCGGTGGTAATCATGTTGAGTGGTAGGCCTGAGCCACAAATCAACGATGAAGTCCAGAGAATTCTGCATCTCTCGAACAACGCGAAGACAGGAGACTGGTACTTATATCAGAACCACACCGAAATCAGAGTTTTCGGGTGCGAATTGGCGCCTTACAAACTACCTCAATATGTGTCGGTAAGGATTTTTGCATTGTAATATATTAGGCAAATAATGAATTCAGATGACATTCATTTTGTTTCCCTGAAGAAGAAGCAGCAATTGAGAATCAACGGGCAGATTGGTTCTTTCATCTTCAATAGTCGAGGCGTAGGAGAAGAAGTTGATAGAATGTTGAAGGAGATGAAATTCTTTACAAGTTTCACATGGCACTATGATCCATGCGGGATCATTTCGAAAATGAGAGTGAAAAATAAGAATATCCCGTGTGTACATGAGTCTAAGCCCGAGATAGAAAAGTTTGCAAATCAGACAGTATGGGTGCCTGACACCTTATTCGAACTGGAGCAGCAAGGTGGAGTGGAACAACAGGCTCCCTCGGCGAGTGTGCCACCCACTACCACACCTCAGGTCCCGAAGGAAAAAAGGCCTTGACAGGAGTCGTCTCCACCTGTAACAGAGGTGTCGTCAGAAGAGTTCCAGATGCACACCAAGAGGCCAAGGATAGTTACAACACCTACAACAGTAGAACAAGAAGTCCCACATACCACAGTAACCACCACAGGGGTCAAGCCCGTCATTCCACCACCTTTCGGTTCGATCCAGTATAAGGCAATCACAACAGCAATACCAAAGAAATCTGCAGATTCTCCCTTGGATACTCAGTCGGGCAAGATTGGGCCCAAGTTGGGCATTTTCGAAAAGTATGAATTGATCAAGAAAAAGAACCAGACCCTCACTAGCAGTACTTACGCCCAGTTCCGGAAGCAGTCATCCACGGCACAACACAGGATGCTGTCAGCATTTGACACTGAAAAGGGGAGGATGCACATGGCCTACCTCCAAGCACAGGTACCGGATCCCAAAGTTATTTCATATTACAAGAGGGCCACTTTCGAATTCCAAGCAAAAGACGTGCACCCAGCAGATCAAATGGATCTGCATAAACAAACAGGGGAGATGGTTTTCCACACATTAGCACATGCTTCAGCCTCGGTAGCTAAATTTCAGGTATCTCTTAATAATTCCCAAACACAGCTTAAGTTAGAAAAGATATCATCTTTTGCGAAGGACAACAGAATTAAGACTTTGGAGGAGCTGGTTTTAAAGATCGACTACGATCCTTCAAATGTGAAAGTTGCAGAAGAGATGATTAAAAAGAAAAATGCTGACATCGCATCCTTAAGAAAATAGCTGAAGCTCCTGCCCACAGAGGACTCTCAGGCGAAGGAGATAGCAGAAAAAGAAGGTGAGAAGGATTAGATGCTAAAGTTTCTCATGGAGTAGAATGCTCAGCTCAAGGAAATGGAAGTTGAGCTGGAAAAATTATTGAAAGAGAAAGAGAATATGAAACCAATGGAAGTCATTCCATTGAGTGTTATTCCTATCCCAAGAGCAAGAACAACAATAGTGACAGTGATACCATCCGCAACACCAGTGTGACTACCAGAAGGAACAACAGACCTTGCCAAGTCCATGGAGAGGATGAACCTGCAAGAGACAGAAATTAGTAGGCTTAAGAAAGAAGTGGAGAACCTCCAAGAGCTCAAAAATTCCTTCCAGACAAGCCTATCCAAAGAAAAGAAGGTAAATGAGCATCTCAGGAAGGACTTACAGCAGCTCCAAAAGCAAACAATGGCAGGGAAAAATTTAGCCGAAGTCAAAGAGAATGTATGGACAGACATCACCAAGTCCATAAATGAAATCTGGCCAATGATTCAAATCATGTTTGAACAAAATGAGTTGCTCCAGAGGAGAAAACAGGTTGTTGAGAAAATCATAGTGGAGCTGGGAGACATGCCAGCACAAGCAAATGAGATCATCGGGTTCCTGAATTCCAAGACCAGAGAGGAACTTGAAGAATTAAAAATCGAGGACGGAACAGAGACTATACTTGAGGTAAAAAGGGTTTTAACCAAGAGAAGTCTAATGCTTCAGCTTGAGGAAAAGGTTCAAGTCATGGATCAAGGATTACAAAAGTTCTTCAATAAGATTGATGCTCTCCAAAAGAAAGGCCTACCTGGTCTAAAGGTCATTAATGACAAACTAATGACACTCCCTGATTACAAGAAGAGATTGGCTGAAGCGTCTAAGGACAGTTCCAAGTTTGCAGGGATACAAGGGAGCATCACAGGAAAATCATTCATGGATGCCCTGCAGTCGGATATTAGTATCCAACACGAGATTAGACATATATTCCTCATTAAGCCTACATTTGCTAAGTATACAGACATGGATGAAGTGTATCGGAGACTACTTAAAGTCACAGTGCCAAGTCATCTCAGATGGGAAGAACTGTGTGATCTATTAGATTAACTGATGAGCTGTCACATCCAGTCACCTGTCCAGTCAGAAGAGGTTGCGAAGGCATCTCGCCAATGGCCTACCCCAGAAATTTCGCATGCAGTTGTACCGAGTCATCACACAGTTTTGATTAGTTAAAGTAGTTAGACTAAAAATAGAATGAGCACGTCTTGATCAGTTATGACAGGAATGTTTATATTTTGAGATTATAAATACTTCATTTTTGGAAGTATCGGGGGTTGTTGATTCGCACACCCTATCGCTATCAACTGTACTATTTTTGAAGAGATCTGCCATTAATAAAGAGGAGTCACTTTTACAGGATTCTTGCGTGTGTTCACTGGTGATGTTATTTTTCTAAGTTGAATGTTTTTCTTTCTCTGTAATCATTTTGTTTTCTAGAACTAATCTTCAAGAGTAACGTAATGTTGCAGGATTTATCATTGATACCCTGTTTCCGATTCTAAATATTTTAATGTTTATCTTCTGATATCTTCGATTAAGAAATTCTTAACTGCTTGTTAGTCGAAGTTATTTTTCTTATCTTTTCTTTTGTCCATAATTTAAATTACTAAAAGATCCAGTTGAGTACATTATCTCGCCCTGTGAAAGTCTTCTTTGGCATTTTTTGTTGTATCTCATAGTTGATTAATACAGACCCCATAGCCCAATGGATGTGTAGGCTTTCTCAACCAATTTATAAACCCTTTTACAACAAAACATACTTGTTCCTTTACCTAGCCTAATATCTAAATTAAAAACAAAGCTAAATCATATAGAGAGATCCCTCTCTGAAGCTGGAAGGGCTAGATCCCAGCTTTAAAAGCGGTTGGATAAAGTTACCTTTGTGGATTCCTTCTTTGTCAACCTCTTGGAAATTTATAGGGTGTTAACAGACTTAATAAATGACTCCATAGCCCAACAGAAGGCAACTGAAACTGCAGAAGGAGTTCTTAGAGCATTGCAGGGATGACTCTATCCCCCATGGAGCCTAATGTTGGCGCCAATTCTTGCAAGGTGGTGTTTTCTCTCCGATTTCAGGCCCTTGGTGTAAATGTGTATAATTGGGTTTAAAAACCGATCAAATGTGTTTTATTCAAAGGCGGCAGTCATGAGTGTCGAGCACAGCACACAGAAGAAGTCCATTTCGGGATTAAAATCAAGGGAGCGAGCATTTTGTTTTCAACGGCGAGGATCCACAAATGGGGCAGATCGACGCTCATCGGGTAAGTTTGGGTCACATATTTGCACGAGGTCTAGCGCATGAGCTCATCTCTTGTGGCCAAAATCATGAAATGATGAGCCATTTCGGCATTTCGGCTACCGGGACTTCAGAGGACACGGGGTCTCTCTCTCTTCCACTGCATCTCAAAACCCTGAAATGCGAAATGCGAAAAGTGCCCAGGAGCCATTTTGGCTACTGGGACTTCAAAGAACAAATGGTTGCTCTTCCATTGCATTTATAAACCCCAAAATGCGAAATGTGAAAATTTCCCAGGAGCCATTTCGACATTTTGGCTACCGGGACTTCAAAGAACAAAAGGTTTCTCTTCCATTGCATTTTGAAACCCCGAAACGCGAAATGCAAAAAGTGCCCAGGAGCCATTTCGGCTACCGGGACTTCAAAGGACACGGGGTCTCTCTCTTCCACTGCATTTCAAAACCCTGAAACGCGAAATGTGAAAAGTGCCCAGGAGCCATTTCGGCATTTCGGCTACCGGGACTTCAAAGGACACGGGGTCTCTCTCTTCCACTGCATTTCGAAACCCCAAAACGTGAAATGCGAAAAGTGCCCAGGAGCCATTTTGGCATTTCGGCTACTGGGACTTCAAAGAACACGGGGTCTCTCTCTTCCACTACATTTCGAAACCCCGAAACGCGAAATGCGAAATGTGCCCAGGAGCCATTTTGGCATTTCGGCTACTGGGACTTCAAAGGACACGGGGTCTCTCTCTTCCACTGCATTTCAAAACCCTGAAACGCAAAATGCGAAAAGTGCCCAGAAGCCATTTTCGGCATTTCGGCTACCGGGACTTCACAATTCATAGGGTCTCTCTTTATGTTTTCAGTCTCGACCACTCTCCATGGAAGAAGCAGTTAATGAATATTGAGCAGGTGGTTGAGACCTCAGCTCAACTCATAAATGGAGGGCGTGGAAAAGGCCTGGAGAAATCAGCCCGTGGTACCCTTGTATGCAGGTCCCCCTACAAGAGCCATGCTGAGTTAAGATGGCGTCTAACGAAGGAGTTCTATCCAGGTTTGACTGAGGAGCCTGCACACGCTAATTTGGAATTTAATGTCTTAGCTACCATCCTGCCACGAAGGTGGCGAATTTCCCTGAGTATATATACTCAGTTTTTGTATTTCTATAGGGATCGATGGTAGAGAAAAGCTCCCGACTGTAAAGATTTAACTTAGCCTCTAGTTTTCTAGTTATAGACTGGTATTTAGAGACTTCTTGTTTAATGGCTTCCAGCCTTCTCCTTTCCTTTTTTCTCTGAATCTTGAAGCTCGGGCATGGATGTTCCAGTCGGGTTTTGTTATAACTATATGATGCTTATTTGATTATATTAGTTCTACAACTCTTTAAGGTTTACTCTGAAGCTTCTCGAGTCTAAGACGATCTCATATCTGAGACTTTTCCCTTTCTTTCCTCCACTTACTCACCACTATGCAAAAATTGTTGGCTTAAGTTAGATCAAGACCTCGCATGTCTTTGTTGTTCTAACCCAGTCTTCTGAGTTGAGCGATATTGTTATGAGTTTACTTCCATTCGATCACCCTTTTTTAAACAAATCGTGACATAAACCTATGGGCCTCAGAATTACTCCTGCTACAATCCGGGAGTGACTTTTGATGCTAACAGACTCTATACTCTCCTAATTCAAATGTCATTTTCCTTGTCTTCAGGTTGATTATGACCTGGTTGTCAAATTCCCAATCCAATCCAAGCAATGTTGGATAAAGTGTTGTTCCATCCACTATCTCTATGACTTCAAAGTCTACCTTAGTGCACACTCCATCCAAGTCTATTATCACACCTTTAAGCCTTCCAATTGGTAGAACCCTGTGTTGGTTTGCTAGTTTTAGTTGGACAGGTGAATAGCCTAATGTGGGCTCTCCCATACATTGCCATGTCTTCTTAGGTAAAACGTTGACTTCAAAGCCTAAGTCCAGTATTATATCCCCAATGTTATCATTCAATCTGAATTCCCTACTTGTCCTCCTTCTTGTATGGAGGTGATTGACTGTTTTCTTCTCTAATTTCCCCTATACCTCTGTGTTACATATTTCTAGAAGATTATGTAAAATTTTGAAAAATGATGGATCCTTTAGTATCTTAACACAGGATTCCAGAAAACTTCTTATGTTACTTACTTGCTTCACAGGTTGTGTTTCACTGGTGTGGTCCATTGAGGAGGGCATTTTGTACATTGGTACATTCTGAGTGTGCTACGCGGTTGATGTAGATGAAACACCTTGTTTGAGGAAATCTTTTCTTTCCTCCTTGAATGTATATTTTTCTTTCCCCGCATGGAACTACTTATGTGGTTCTGTATTCTTCTTCACCCATTGATGTTGCACTGGATCTTGTCTTACTGCGTTGGCTTCTCTCTTAGCTCCTCCATGCATAACTATATTGATGTTTTTTCCATCCTCCCTAGCTTCTACATAAATATACTGTACATTTTGGTTGTTCTGGTTCCTCTTTTCTTGGATCTTCCCCAAGAGTGTTGTACAATCTTATGTATCATGGTCTGTTCCGCTACAGTACATGCATGTCCTAGGTGGAAGTGGACACTCCCTTACATAATGTCCTAGTTGTTGGAATTTGTTACACACTATTGGACCCCTGCCTCGTCTGAATCCTCCTCTACCTCGTCCTCCACCTTTGTACCTGCCTCGATCTCCTCGTGGTGCATTATACTGAGTTACCTGATTATACTGTGCATGGTTATACTGTGGTTGCGCAATGTTGTATTGCAGTTGCGCAGTGTTGTGTTGTTGTTGCATATTGTTATATGGAGGTGGTACCTTGTTGAAATGAGGTGCAAATTTCCCTTTCATCATTTCTACTTGCACCCTATACATATCTGAAGTTATTTCCCTCATCAGCTCCATCGTCCTACTATATTTATCATCATGACCCAATGACTTGCAAAAATTGCAGTATGAACTCTTGGGTATTGTCTGATACTTTTGCATCATTGGACAATGATATGGATCATGCCCATGCATTTTATATATCTCACACCATGGTCCTCCTATTAGAAAATGGTTTGGTACTCCTGTTTCCATGTATTGCACGAAATTTGGGCATTCATTCTTGTGGTTTCCTTTTGTCCTGCATGTGATACACCAAACTTCTCTTTTCTCTCTACCCTTATTCTAGTTCATTTGAAATGTGAGGTTATTCATATCCTCCTTCGGATCCTCTATTGTTGGATATGTCTTTTGATACTGGTTCTCTTCCAATTGTAAGCCTGCCTGCAAAGCCTCTACCTGATTTTGGAACTTTTGATGTCTTAATGGGCATTTCAAATGTGGTAACAGAGAGTTCACAAACAAGTGCCTATGTTGCATGTCAGTCATTGCATACTTTAGCTTACCTTTCAAGCGTTTAAACCTCTGATCAATTTCCCAAGCAAAGTCACATGGTTTCTTCCTAATTTCAATCATCTCATTCATATACTAATATTCTAATCTAGGCTTTTGAAATTCATTGATCAATAGTTTCTTGACATCTGCAATGGTCCTTGTTGTTACTGGTGGATTGTTTACATCTAGGCTCATATACCAGTCCAGTGCGTGATCTCTTAGCATGATCACTAACTATGTAATTTTTCTATCCTCATATGTGGTCTTCTTTGCTTCCCAGATCTTCTTGCATATAAATAAGTGTTTTTCAGGGTCCTCTGATGCCTCTCCCTGAAATTTTGGTAACCTGATGGTGGGATCATGTCCTGCCATCTTTAATTGTGTTGAGCTACTACCTTCGCACAATGTAGATCTTTGACTAATACTTCCTGAATTGGATCCCCCAGTTGATGCTCCTTGACTGGATCATTTTCCTATCCTTCCTTTGCTACAAAAATACGGAATGAAGAACAGGATTCTTGGAGACACTAATGGCACTGGTGTTATCACAATGAATTGGAATGGGATCAGTGTAATTTACCTTCAGATCTGCAAGAGTTTGTATCATCCATACAATTTGTGTGCAGCAAGTAGCAGCAGCAATGTATTCTGCCTCTGTAGTGTATAATGAAATGGATCCTTTCTTTTTACTAATCCATGCAACTAATGAGTCACCCAGAAAGAATGCTCCTCCACTGGTGATTTTTCTCTCATCAATACAGTTTACCCAATTTTCATCTGAATAAGCAGTTAACTAGAAATTCTGATTTCTAGGGTACCATAGTCCATATGTCATTGTTCCCTTCAGGTATTTGAATATTTTTTTGACAGCTACCAAATGACTTTGTTTAGGAGCAGACTGAAAATGACCTACCATTCCAATAGCTTGCATTATATCAGGACGGGATGTTGTGATGTACAGAAGACTACCTATCATAGAGCGATATG
>JZKD02S1673571.1:197996-209574 GCA_000966675.3 Picea glauca | reverse complement strand
CCCCTTAGCATTAAAACTAAACTCTAACTTATCATCCTTGGAGGCTAGCACAACAGGCTTTGTATATCCAGTCTCTACTACATCCCAAACATCAGCACCCAAGGCCATTAAGTATTTTCTCATTCTAATATTCCAGAAGGAAAAATTTGTTCCATCAAACAGAGGGGGCTTAGAGGTTGAAGTTCCTTCATGACTTGTCCTGTTTAAGCTTACAGATCTACCTTTGAATAAAAGGAACCCGCTCTGATACCAATTGTTGGAATTACTAATACAGCTGAGAGGGGGGGGTGAATTAGTTGTCTTTGTGCTTAAACAATAATAAGTCTTTTAAAATATTCTTAATATTTCCTCAAGTGATCATCAACATTATATAGCATATGGACAGTAAAAGTGAAAAGCATCAGTCACACATAAGGTATACACAGAGACAGATTTTCACGAGGAAACCCATAAAGGGAGAAAACCTCTTCTTCTTCGAAATGATAGGCAGTATTTTAAGTTCTGTGCATCATCTTTAATTGAGCAACAACTCAATGTGAAGCTGCTACCTCTGTTTTACAAGCTACAACTTGTTTGAGAGAAACAACTCTCTGGTTTCTCTAGCACCCACTAGAAGGAAGCACCAACTCCCTGGTTTCTCTAGCAACCACTAGAAGGAAGCACCAACTCCCTATAAGTTCCAGCACCAACTAGATGGAAGCACTAACTTCCAGTTACACAGGCTCCAACCTGTATAACAGAGAACACTTGTTCTCCCTAGAACCACCCTGCCACCCTGGTTTCTCTGGCTACAACCAGATGGAAGCTACAACTTCCTATGTTCAAGATCCCACTTGAACCTCTGAGGACAACAGTCCTCCCGAGCACCTCCCAACCTCCCTTGAATATGAATGGCTAAATAAACAATCAACTTTACAGATAAATCAGTTCTTACCAATCTTTCTTTGTTCTGTAGATCTGGTCTTCTACACACTGTTCTGTTGCTCTTCTCTTCCTCTGTCTGTTCAGCAGGTATGCTCTGCATCAACTCATTCTCTCATTCTTCTCTTCTTCAACTTGTTATGTTATTCTTCTCTACGTTTCATCTCACACTGCACATATCCTCCTGCGCATTCTCTCATTTTTCTTTTCTTACGGTTTCATTCTTTTCTCATACAAAACAGCCAACCCTACACAATCTATCTCATTTTCTTTTATACACACACCCATGACGGTTCAACTTCCCAACTCCTTAGGCAAAAATAAGACAATTGTCTAAGTAACTGAAACGCCAACTGAAACGCTAATTGATTTGAAATCATGAGTATGTTTTGCTAATAGATTCATAACTGGGAAGTTACCTCTGAGAGAGAACATTAACCTTCCGATCATATTCCAATTTATCTACTCCGTTGGATGAACTTCATTGACATTCCCTTTAAATCGAGTTTCCTCATTTTGGCAAGCCTGTGTTGAGTGTCTCGACACTTCATTTCGCGATATCCGAAGTTCCGATACAGAACTTTTCTGCGCTAGCTCCTTCCCCCATATGACTATGGTCATAACCAAGCGCCTATGAAAAAAGCGCTTTCGCGATTTCTCATTTCGTGATTTTCAACACTATGCTCCGTTGACCCCAAGTCAGCGAAATTTTGATCACTTGACACATGTCCTATGATTCCATGGTCTAGATCTGGTCTTGATTCAACGGCTATGATTGAATCGTGATTTCGCGATTTCGGCATTCTTGATGCATTGGGTTCTTTGCTTCTCCATGTCGTGATTCACGAAACTCCGATATGGAGTATGATCAACGGTCTAGATCTTATCTCTATTCAACGGCTCCGATTGAATCGCGATTTTGCATATCACGATATCGAGATTCCTGATGTTAATAAACTTTGACATCTCCAACTCTCGATCCCCGAAACTCTGACATGGAGTTAGATCAACAGTCCAGATCTGAGCTTGATTTCAATGGCTGCAATTGAATCGCATTTTCGCATATCGCAAAATCGGCATTCTTGTTGCATTGCTTCTTTGACATCTCCAACATGCAATCCTCAAAACCCCAACATGGATTGGAATCAACGGTCCAGATTCAACCTTGATCTGACGGCTCAGATTAAGTCGCGATTTCGCATATCGTGATTTCACGATTCTTGATGTTAATATTTTTTTACCTCTTCAACTCTCGATCCCCGAAACTTCGACATGAACCGAGATCAACGGTCCAGATTCAACCTTGATCTAATGGCTCAGATTAAGTCGCGATTTTTCATATCGCAATTACGCCCGCTTATCCTTGTTCCTTAAAGGACGTGTGGGTTCTTCTTGATCCAACGATCAGAAATTCTTCAGGAGTTTTGAATGGATCCAACGATCAGAAATGCTTCTCAAGCTTTATGGGCCTTCGATTATTCGATCAACCTGAACTTATCTTCTGTTTTCCTGGTTGCGTTGCCTTTGATCATTTGATCTTCCTCAACTTATGTTATGTTTGCCTGTCTGTTACAAACTTCATGTACTCATGCCATCAACCCTCTATACATTCTTCCTGTACTTATGCTACTTTCCATCAATGACAAGCATTCGATGTCCGTTAAATATTTGCCATTCGTTGTCTGTTAAATATTTTGCCAACAATATTCTCTAACTAGAAATCTACTGCGCACGTGAATTTGTTGTTAGCTTGTTGTAACTGCATTATCTTCACATGATTCCACTCTAGATGTCCGATTCGATTTATTGGATGGTTATCTTTTAAATTTAATAGCCACTCTTGCAACACATGTGGGAAATCACAGAAAAATACCTCATGCAGGTTGTTAAACACCTACTTGTCCAGATATTTGCGCGATGTTATTTTAGGGTTTATGTTATCCTTCTTAGAAAACTCAATCTCCTTTGTTTTCAACCATCTTTCAATCTCCGCTTTTGTTGGATTCCATGGCCTGAACATTCCCTTCTATACTTTTATTCTCTGCGTGATTATTTCATGGATCCTGCTCATTCAATCCCATGCAGTTCCAGCCGACAATGGAACCATTTTTTGGTTATCTATCTCTTCTGCTTCTAGGGTTGACCCAAGCTCTAATCTTCTACAGGTTTCTAACAACACCCTCTAAAACTATCGGCAATGCACAGAGTACATTGTTCAGTCTCACCCGAGATAGCTTTATGGGTGACTGCAATGCTCAAGTTCTTGCAGTCTAGGAATGAGTGGAGATCTGGGATTCGATTTTACCTTCTTATTTCCCTCATCATACTATCCATTCATTATTCTTAGGGTTTATTCATCTCTTAAGCTATGCATGCATTCTAACATATTTAGCTAACCATTTATTTGTAAATCAATCATTAACAAGAATGAAACATCATGATCAATCATCGATAGGAGAGTAATAAAACACTAAACACCACACATAACAAAGGTATTACCGTGGTTCACCCCCTCCTGGGCTACATCAACAAAGATCTGGTTTCTCTTTTCTCTTTTATTAGGTCTGTTGCAAAATATAGCGTTGCGCGCATTACATATTTCTCCTTACAATCACGAATAGGTTCAAATCCTCTATGAGGCGGACTAGATCACACCGGGCTCCTCAGCATGTGATCTAACCCTCAATATATGACCTACTTGACTCTTCTATATAAACTTCAGACTTACAACTGCTGAAAATTTATTGAACAACCAACCAAATATCCAAGAACAACAACCCCGACCTAGACCTCCTAGGCTTTTATTTATACTAGTTTCTTAGGCTTGTAGCCATTACAACCATTGTTCAAAACCCTAACCCTAATATGGTTAGGTCTAAATTCCTTCATGCCTTGCATGCTTTCCTTCTTTGCATGCTTCTTTTTCTCGCATGTGTTTCTTTTCCTGCCAGTTGTTCTTCTCCAAAATTAGGGCTTTCCTTACCAAAATTGGGTATTTCCTCAAAATAGGTTGTGCCCAATGTTAGAATATTGGATGTGCTCATTTAACAATAGACAATATAGCAATATTGTCACCCAAGCATAGGCATTAATGCCACCCCCGAGCACCTATACCTTGACAGAGAGAAGAATTCTGGTAGCAGATCAATACCCAAACAAGGCTAATTCACCAAGCAAAGATAACCAAGACTCATCAGAGAGTCCAACCTAGAAAGACCGAGAATATAGATTGTAGTATTTGCGGCAGCAACTCCTCCCAAGACTTGCACACAAACTGGCCTTCTGCAGTGCGCACAAGTGCACTTCTAAAATTATGAGAAGTCTGGCTAAAATGAAGATTGGCCTCTTGTATTTATACTGCTTCTGCCAGACTACCTGGGCTGACTTCTCATTTTGGGTGCTAATTACTTAGTATTAATTATTTCCTTTAGCCGACATCTCTTCTAGGGTTATATTCAATTATTTTCTTACTTCCAGAATATTCTAATCTTGTCAAAGGTCACAAATGGAGGTTAATACCTCCCGTAGCTACCATAATATCAACACTCCCTCCTAGCTAGGGCGGTATAACGGATAATGGTCTTGATCACAAACAAACCATTCAACTAGTAGCATCATTATAGCCATACAGGCTAATTAAATCACGAGCATCGTCGTTATCATCCAACTAGCTAATCTCCATGACAACTAGTACAATGTCAACTGATATAACACAACTATTTTTATCCATAGTAATACGCAATTACTCAATCTGTGACACATAGTCACAAACAATGGAACATATCCACCACAGTAGAATACCTCTACTATCTGGAGACATATAGTCTCCATAGTAATCATGTCATATGATATCAACCTGCACATAAACAATATTATGATATAAACTGAGTCATCTGGGCCATTCTTCCACTCACATATGTGAGATCTGGAAGAGAATATTCCCTCAGAGTAGAACATCAATGATGGGCTATCTGGATTATTCTTCTCAATAAAGGAAGAATAAATGTCCTAATTTCTGAGCCTGGACCATTCACCTATCCGTGCCATTCCTCCGTCACTAAACAAAGTGCAACCTGGAGAGAATGAGTCTGCCCTAGGGAATGCATGTCCCTGATTGTTGAAACTGGACCATTCACCTATCTAGGCCATTCCTTCAGCACTAAACAAAGTGCAACCTGGAGAGAATGAATCTTCCCTAGGTAATGACTGTCCAAACCATTTCCTAATGAAATGACTATCCTGCACCAACCTCCAAAACAGACTATTCTTTGAAACTGCTCACAACTGTGAGCTTCGAAAGAATTACTATTCGGTGAGGCGGACCAGTCTTCTTGACCACTACTGGGAGTGACTGTCAAGAAGAGATATTGTCCTAGACCATTCCCCCACACTATCCACAAGGGGAATTGTTGTCTATGGCACATCATCAATCCATCGAACCATTTTCATTACAAAAATGGCGTTCAATCTGGACCATTTTTCGAACTAGAAAATGCATGTCCGTCAAAAATCTCAAACCACTTTCCAAACTGGAAAGGAACTGCCCATCATGGACCATTTTTCAAAGATGAAAATGATTGTCCATAAATCAATGATATGTCAGTGCTCCCTCCCAACCTGGAGAGCCATTTCTTCCCTTTCAGCTAAGGGAGTTATTTCCACAATCCCCAATTTGTCTCGAAAATATGCAAACTTTATTCTGGACAGAGGCTTTGTCAAGATATATGTTGTCTGCTCATCTGTGGGGATATACTGGAGCTTCACTTCTCCTTCCTGGACTTTATCTCGAATAAAGTAGTATTTGTTCTCAATGTGTTTCGACCGTTCATGAAACACTGGATGTTATGATAGCCTTATACAACTCTTATTGTCATAGTGTATTATGGTCGAATCTGGAACCTGATCAAATAATCCAGAAATCAACTTTCTCATCCATATTGCTTTTGTACATTCCTCACATGCTATGATATATTCTACTTCTGTTGTGTTGAGTACGACAGACTTATGTTTCCTGCGGCCCCAAGATATCATAGCAGAGCCCAAGCTGAAACACATCCCTAAAGTACTCTTTCTGTCTTTTGCACTTCCTGCCCAATCTGAATCTACGAATCCATGAAGTTGTATATCACTGGATGTGGTATATCTTAAACCATAGTTTAGTGTCCCACAAATATATCTTAGAACATGCTTTGCAGCTATCCAATGCTCATGTCTAGGTTCCACCTGGAACCGACTTAGTGCGTTTATAGCAAATCAAGTGTTTGGTCAAGTATTTACCAAATACATCAATGACCCAATCAATTGTCGATATAGAGATGGGTCTACTGGATCAGAATCTGAGTCTCTTACTTTTCTTATATTTTTGGTCATAGGAATGTCCATGGATTTGTAATCCATCATTCTAAACTTCTGAAGAATCTTTACTGCATACTTTCCTTGTCCAAGGAATACTTCACCACGCTTCTGCCATACTTATAGTCCTAGGTTATAATGCATGAGACCAAGATATTTCATATCGAACTCAAAATCTAGTTTCTTTTTACACTGGATGATGAGAGACTCTTCACCTGTCAAGAATAAATCCTCGACATATAGCAGTAAAATCACAGGTGCATTGTTCAAAACTTTGTGGTAAATATTTGGATCTGCATGACTTTTGGAGAAACCAAGTCTCATTAGGTAGTTTTCTATTCTGTCATTCCAATCTCTTGGAGCTTGCTTGAGTCCATATAATTCTTTCTTTAGTCTGCAAACATGAGTGTCTCTGGAATGTACTTCAAACCCTTGAGGTTGTTCAATGTATACTTCTTCTTCGATTTCTCCATTGAGGAAGTCGTTTTTACATCCATCTGATGTAAACTCCATCCCATGGAAGCATCAAGAGACATGATAGCTCTAATGGAAGTATATCTGGCAACATGAGAAAATGTTTCGTCATAGTCTTCTCCCTCCTTCTGGGAGAACCCTCTAGCTACGAACCTTGCTTTATATTTGTCCATGCTTCCTTCTGCTGCATGTTTGATCTTATAGACCCATTTTGAAGTTACTACTGATTTTTCTTTAGGTCTAGGCACAATTTCCCATACATCATTTTTCATGATGGACTGGTGTTCTTCTTTCATGGCTTCTTTCCACTGTTTCTTCTGAGATGCCTCTTCAAATGTGGTAGGTTCTTCATCTAGAATCTTTGTCATACATGCTGCATAGCTGGAGAATCTCTTGGGCTTCTTACTTTTTCTGAAGGTCCCACTTGGGACTTTGACTCTTTCTGCTTCTTGTAGGGTAGCTTCAATCCAAGCTGGTCATTTGTTGGTTTTGGGGACAATGTCTAAATCAATGGTCTCACATGGTTTCATCAGATGATCAAGTTGTTATTTTTCTTCATTCTGACTTTCTAGAAGACATGTTCTTTCTTCAATAGACTCTTCATACTCTTCTTCTATAGTTTCCTCTATGGATTTCTTGAAAGACATATTTTCATTGAAGGTCACATCTCTTTTGACTTCAATCTTATGTTGTTCCATGATATAGATTCTATAAGCCTTGGATGATTCACTATATCCCATGAATATTCCCTTCTTTCCTAAGGGTTCTAATTTATTCCTTTTATCCTTGGGAATGTGAAAGTAAACAGGGCATCCAAAGATTCTTAAGTGTTCCACATTAGGTTTCTTTCCTGAGAAGGGTTCTTCTAGAGTCATATCCTTCAATATGCAGTGAGGAATTCTGTTCTGAACATATATTGTTGTCATGGCTGCTTCTCCCCATAAATACATATATAAACCTTGATCGTTCAATAGTGCCTTCACAGTTTCTTCAATAGATCTGTTATTCCTTTCTGCTACACCATTTTGTTGAGGATTATGGGAATACTTATCTCCCTCCTAATCCCTGCCTATTTGCAAAAGGCAACGAATTCCTTGGATGTATATTCTCCTCCATAATTTGTTCTCAATATCTTGATTTTCTTGTTTGTGAGATTCTCTATCCCTGCTTTGAATTCTTGAAACTTGTTGAATACTTCGTCCTTTGTCTTCAAGAGATATAACCAAGTCTCTCTCGAGTAATCATATATGAATATTACATAGTAAAGAGAACCTCCTAGATATTTGACTGGCATCGGAGCGCAAATGTCTGAATGTATTAGATCTAGAATTTCCTTAGATCTATTATTGTTGCTTGAGAATGGTTTCTTGATATTCTTACCAAGAGCACACCCTTTGCAAATCCTTCATGTGTAGACTGTAGTTCTAGTATTCCTTCAACCATCTTTCTTAGGAAGGGTAATGCTTGATAGTTGATATGAGCATACCTTATATATAGTGCACCTTTTTATTGTCGAGGCTTTTATCGCTCTCTGTTACCAATCTGTACACACCTTTTGCATAACTCATACAGGCATTATAAATCCCATGCATTAAAACAAGTAAACACATTCTAGCTCAGAGTAAGCATAAGAATTATTACTAACATAAATAATCCATGGCAATAACATTAATCCAAATCCATTGCAGAATGCATGATAATTATAATACACAGAGATACAAAAACATAATTAAAGCATCATCTGGTACTTATCTTTGAAACAATGGCAGTTCCACCAACCAAGTGCAGGCCTTCCATGAACCTCCTAGCCTTATACCGCACAGCTCATCAGCTCAGTAATGGGTCACCCCCGAGTTGGGACTAAGCTCTACCCCAAGGCAAGGAAATCTAGGCTAGGCTGAGGTTATAGGGAAAACAACACACATAACCACAAGGAAGGGATTCTCTCCAAGGAACCTCCCACACTCACTGCTCACAGACCCTCATTCCCCACATGCCTGTTCCACCCCAGGAGAATGCACCTTCTTTTTCACCTGGACATTCCTTCTGCTGCCAATCTCCCTTTCCTTGGGTTATAGGAACAGACCGGATTAGAAGTCTCCGAGCTCTATGGCAACTACAAGGTTCCTTCCAGGAGTTCTCTCCTTCCTCTACGCATTCTCTCACCTGGAGGGAGTCTCTCACAGGCCAACCAGCCAAACACAGTCCAGTATTGTGTAGTCTCAACAATCCCATGGGAAAAACAAACACGGGCTCAATCAGCACGAGTTTAGCAATCACAGAATAGTCTCACGGTCACGGTCACGGCTTCGGAACACGGACTCCACGCACAGGCTCTCTCTATCAGATAAAGGGTGCATCAGCTTTCCGAATTTGACACAGGCTCTCTCCAAATCAACACTGTGGCTCTTGGTTCAAAGGGTGTATGGGGTATACTCTTACATAGGTTAGGTCGGATGTACCGTTCAGCAGATCGGGTCCAATAAAGGAGAAACCCCTATCATATTTCGATTCAGCAGTTTTCACTGCCATTACAGCATAGTCCCACAGCTATGGTTTCGAGATTGCGTGACCAGCAATTCCTGCAGGGGTTGACACAGACTCCACAGCTCCGAACAGAGGTGTATTGGCTCTTCAGAACAAACACAGGCTTTTTCCCCGTTTCAGAATTGCACGAGGGTCTCTTGCAGAGCTCACACGATTCACGCTCAGGACAGTCCAGGGTCGAATGGAGGAGGAGGAACCCTTCTCACGGCTCACCCTAGCCATTTATTCGCATGCATCAGGGTTGACACTTGTCACCCATGGAACTTCATGCGTTCCACCAGCACGCATAACCCTTGTACGTCCTCCCTTGCCAAAACTTAGGATAAACCATAAAATGAACATGTCTTTTTGGGATAATATTAAAATATTATTCCTAGGATTAAGCCCCCTAGCCTTAGCCCCTAGGATCAACACTTAGCCCCTTTCCCACCTTCCAACCCCTAATCCCTTGCCCACTCTATGGATTCTTAGTCCCCCTTCACTCATTCATCGTGGTCGGTCTGCACCTGGCGGTGTTTACAATTTTATTAAATGTTTTGCATACATACAAGTACAACAACAGGCTCCTGACCTTCAAACACATAAGCCTCCAGCTTATAAGAACTCGTCTCACCAGCCTATAACACATATTTACAATTCATTTCATACATCATATTTAAAACTGGGCTCGGCCTTGGGGACATTACAATCCCCCTCCCTTATTTTTTCACTGTCCTCAGTGCAACTTACACTGTCTCTGCAAGTCTTTCAAAATTTTCAAAAAGATGCGGGTACTCTGCCCGCATAACATTTGCATGTTCCCATGTCATGTCCTCAGGACCATACCAGGTCCACTGGACCTTTACAAGCTCTATAGCTCGATTCCAGAGCTGTTTTCTTTTCCTATCCAATATGCGTATAGGATGCACTTGCATGACACCTTCTGGTTCCACCTGAATCACAGTCCAATCGATAACATGATTAGCATCAGGTACATATTTCTTAAGCAGTGAAACATGAAACACATTATGTACAGTCATAGATGCAGGTAGTGCAAGCATGTATGCAACCGGCCCATTCCTTTCCAGGATCTCAAATGGCCCACAAAATCGTGTTGCCAACTTGGCGCAACTTCCCAGTTTCAGGGAACTCCTGTTAGTTTTCACTTTCAGGAAAACATGGTCACCCACTTTGAATTCTCTATGGTTTATGTTACTATTAGCGTAACTTTTCTGCCTATCCTGGGCAGCTTTTATATTCTATTTAATTCTTATCATTTGGTCTTCCATCTCTTTGAGTAGCTCAGGTCCAACTACTACTATATCAACTGGATTATCCCAGCTCACTGGAGTGTTTCACTTTCTTCCATAAAGTGCTTTGAATGGGCTCATCTTCAATGATGCATGATACCCATTATTGTAGGCGAATTCTACCAAATGCAGGTAGTCTTCCCACCTTGATGGTTTATCCATCACATACATTCTCAGCATGTCTTCTATTACTCTATTTACTCTCTCTGTTTGTCCATCAGACTCAAGATGATAGTTGTACTAAAGTTCAGATTCGTTCTGAATCCTTTGAACAGTCCTTTCCAAAAATTCAAAGTGAATTTCGAGTTCCTATCAGACACAATTGTCTTAGGAATTCCATGCAAGCGTGCAACTTCTTTTAAGAAGATATCAGCAACATCAGTTGCCCTGTGGGTGGTTTTTAGTGGAATAAAATGGGCATCTTTAGTAAGCTTGTCCACCACCACCATGATTGAATCATGTTGCTTGCTTGTTCTAGGTATTCCGGTGATAAAATCCATTGTTACCACGTCCCATTTCCACTCCAGAATAGGTAAAGGTTGCAGAAACCCTGTTGGGTTCCTATGCTCAGCCTTAACCTTTTGGCACTCCATACATCTGGCAATGTATTCAGCGATTTCTTTCTTCAAACCTGGCCAAAAGTAATGGCTTTTGACTGCTGCCATAGTCTTCTGATACCCAGGATGTCCAGCTGTTATTGGATAAATCCGTAGGTGAGGACACTAACCGATCTCCCTAGATCCACCTGGATCTAGAACAAAGCAAGACAGGACATGACTCTTTCCCTAGGTTTTAACCATTGAATTAACTAGGAGGCAAGAACAAATAACATACCTTATTATCACTTCCTATGGTCTTTGTTGCTCCTGCTTCGCTCCAGTTCTCTCATGCAGTCAAGACCAAGACAACACAAACCAACCAAAGTGAAGATAGCACAATCTATTCAACAGTCAACCTATGTATATGATCAAGGAATTATACAATAAAGTGGAAAT